>CAJNDT010000724.1:208190-460690 GCA_905221615.1 Symbiodinium sp. CCMP2592
TTTCTGATAACATTTGTTGCCAGATTGATATCATCCAGGAAAGCCCACTGGCTTCAAGAATCACATCATAGTTGCACTCAGGCAGAACTTCATAAGGACCTTCATTATGGAACTCCAGAAGCGACGGGTCAACTTCGCAAAGGCGCAGAACATCCTGTCCTCTCGAAATGGCCAAGAATCTCTTCTCCAGTTCGATGTTTGCATCAACCTGCCGCCGAATGTCTGCTAACAGTCTTCTTCTTGTTTCAGCCGGGTCATCTGCTGCTGCAGACATGGCACTCCGAATTGCACTGTGCATGGCACTCTGTCCTATCCGAAAGAAAGTGTAACACCTTAACCTCAAGGGTGTTCGAATTAACAACGTAATTGTGAACCAGCACATTCAGCAGTTGACACACTTGTGAGTCGATTGATCCATCACAACACAAGGATGAGACAGACATGATGCAATCACTCGTTGAAATTCACATGTGGCATAGTTGTTGCAGACCATGACTTCATTCTCAAGCAATCAAATACAGCACTGCCAGACCCTCACTCGATTCTCGTTTTTCTGGTACCGCACACAGCAGTCCATCCATCGTCCTCGACGATTCCGAGGCCACCGAAGTGGCAGACACAAGCATTCTTGGCACTCTGCCTTCTGTAAAGTTTCCAAGCTGTCATTGAAAGACATCAACCTTAGGGCCACCAGAAATCTTCAGGTGGCTCACATTCGGAGGGTGGTTCTGAGGAGATATACCCCGATCGACGACCACGAATGCGAAATCCTCTGCCTTCACCTGCAGAATCATACTGATTTGAGTCTGGGGACGACTGAGCTTCGTCCAGTGCGTCCATCTCCTCATTGTCTGACTCCTCACCTTCCGCCACATCTGAGGGGGCTCCATCATCCGCTGAGCCGCGCTGACTCCAGTCCGGGTCTCCTTCTGAGATGTGCCCATAATCAATACCCAAACGACCCCGCCCTCCAAGCTCACCAAGACGAACATCTAGAACACCTTCCTCAATCACATCTGAGTCTGAGGCGTGAATCTCACCTTCGGCACGAGCTGGCCCAGTCAACCAGGCATCCGGGCGAGCTTCCAAACGAAAAAAAATTTGACCACGAACTCCACTTTCGAACTCATCTGGCACTCTGCCTTCCGGCACTCTGCCTTCTGGCACTCTGCCTTCAGTAGCTCCACTGTTGGCATTATTGTTAGGGCCAGGATAGCCATTTTCAGGCATCGGCCTTGGCGGCACTATTGGTGGCGGCGGGTTGTCTGGAGCATTGAAACACCTGGCACAAATTCGCCGTCCCAACTGCCGACGTTGCATCTCTTCAGGGGTCAAGTTCTCAAGGGTGACCAGAACAATGCGGCCCTCCCTAACAGTAACCACATCCGGCTCGAAGTTGATCATGATCGGGGTCGCCATAATGTCCAACGCTTCTGCCACAGCTTGGGCAATCTCAAACTCATGTCGCGCAGGGGCGGGAGGTCTTGGGCCAGGTGGGTAAGGTGGCCGATTCACAGGCGTTGGTGGCGGCGGACCCATTTGTGGCCCTGGCACTCTGCCTTCCGCCCCACCACCTTCTTCACCAAGGCCATTCACACCGGTTGGCGGCACTCTACGAGGCCGTCGCTTCGGAGTCCTCACCCCGCCGATCCTCCCCGCTGCTGCCGGTTTGGCCTTCGGTTTCGGTGCCATGGTGCTTAACTTTAAATATCTTTGATCCAACAAGCTGCAAGCAACTATATGTGTTGTATAGTACGAACAGGTACTAGAAGTTGATTGTCATGTCCGTTTCAATACCACATGCAATAGGTTCCACTGGACGACACAAGCATTTATGCACATGATCATTAGATTAACACATATTTGAAGACAGAGTGCTATTAATAGATGATGTAGTTTAATGTTCGAAAGCAGTATGCCCAATAATAAGTGTATGCATATAATCAATACATATATCTATATGTATGTATGTATGTTATACATATACCTAGGTCTATGTGTAAACTTACCACACACAGTAACGGTTTAGGGTTTAAAAGAGCTTCAGGGTTTTAGGTTTTAAGGAGGTCCATGGTTTAAAGGTACTTCAAGGCAGAGTGCCACCTAGTTTATGCTTAATCATAAGATGTGTTACTACTCGTAGGGATTTGGTTGGGTTAGCTGGACTGTGCCGATTCAATGGGATTCGATATTGTATAACTAGCTCCCAAGATTCAATAAGCTCCAACAAGACTTTTGGGAGGGGATGCTACATGTGTGCAATTGTCTGGTACAGGGTCGGTGTGCCTTCAAAACGTGATGGCCCGAACACTAAGATTCAATAAGATTTTTTTCGGGTAGTCCACAATCCTGCAAATGTCTTCTAAGATTCAATAAGATTTTTTGGGCGAGCTGGAGGCTGTGTCCCTTGTAAAACCGATAAGATTCAATAAGATTCAATAAGATTCAATAAGATTCAATAAGATTCAATAAGATTCAATAAGATTCAATAAGATTCAATAAGCTTTTTTCGGGGTAGGCCACAATTGTACAAATGTCTTCTAAGATTCAATAAGATTCAATAAGATTTTTTGGGGCGATCTGGAGTCGTGTCCCTTTTAAAAATGATGGACCAATAAGATTCAATAAGATTCAATAAGATTCAATAAGATTCAATAAGATTTTTCCGGGGCATGCCACAAGTGTCACAAATGTCTTCTAAGATTTTGCAGGGCCTGTGGGGCGGTATGGGGATGGTGTCCCTTCAAAGGCCATATGTTTTTTTAAACACGGATGCACCCCATTGCAGACTTCCGTGGTCCTTTGTTGGGTCCCTCCCAACTGGTGTTCTAGGACAGGTTGGATCCTGCCTTTGGCGCGGATTTGTCCACAGGCATCTGCAGTATCCTTGTGAAATCGACAGACCGCCTGGGATTACAAAGAGACATACATTCCTGATGGCATAATGCAACACAAGGCAACACAATCATGTCAATACATAATGATCATGGAACACATGTTACAACCCATGGCACTCCGCCTTCAGAAACATGTCTGTGACAATGGCATTGCCACACCTCCAAAATTAATAAGACTCGAGGCCACATCACCGACAACACATACACATGAGCCAGTTATTGTGGCACTCTGCCTTGTTACCGAGCCACCTTGTCGACGCAATCAGTCCACCACGGGGTCGTTGACCTCAGGAGCTTCCTCTTCACGAGTGCGGTCGTCAACGAGTTGAGCTTGTATTTCCTGAACGATTGCGTCCACATCATTAGCATCATCTTCGACAGGAACAGGGGCATTGCTTCCCGTGGACCCCCTCGGACCCAAAAAGAACCTTGCCATAGAGGCTGAGCTCGCACACTTGAGAGGGCAAGCGGTGGCCTTGTTCCGCCCGGTCGACTCACAGTATCGATTGATACATTCGCTGTGAAAGAGGTGGCCACACGATAGCGCTTCCAATGCCTGCATTCCAGGGAAGCAACAGAAAAAGACACGTCATGTGAGAGGTACTGTTCTGAGGATTAGTGGAATGTACAAACAGGACAGGCACCACTATCAATGGTTCATTAACCAAAGGCAAACGAAACCAGCCTGCCTGGCCCGGGTGCATCTCCGAATGGCAAATGACACAGAGGTCCTGGTTCCACCGGTTCGCAGGTCTGCTCGACTCATTCGGAGCATCCTCCTCCTCCTCCTCAAAGAAGGCACTGTCGTCGGCCTCGCGCTCGACCTCGGCCTCGACCTCGGCCCCGGCCTCGACCTCGGCCCCGGCCTCGACCTCGGCCCCGGCCTCGGCCATGACCTCATCATCGACCTCGACTGCGACCTCGTCCTGCGACTCTGTGTTTGGTGCCGTCGCCCTGGCCTTGGACTTGGCCTTGGCTTTCGACTTGCCCTTGGCTTTTGCTTTGGCTTTCGACTTGGGTGTCGCAAAGGGCACAACGGCATTCACGTCAGCACCGGCTGTCGAGTCACTGTTCGTGGAGGTGTCTGGCTCTGGCAACTCAACTGTTTGAGGTGCAGTGGTCACTTCTGCAGGAGGCATGACGATCTCCTGATCGGGCCTGATCTCTGCCTCTGCCGGCGCTAGACCATCGTCATCCATGGCAGGAGCATTCCCATCAACTGGCACTCTGCCTTCCACAACCCTCGGCACTCTGTCTTGTTCACTTCCTGCAGCCTGGCTGCCTTCGGTTGCCTGGCTTGCATTGGAACCCGGAACGGCATGAGGGGAGGCAGGCGGCTGTTGAATCGGCACTCTGCCTTGTTCCCCAGCCGGGCTGCGACCCACAGCCTGGCTTGGATTGGAACTAGGAGCAGTCGTTGGCAAAGGACCAGAACGGACCACGTCTGGCACTCTGCCTTCCGACGGCGGAACCGTTGGCGGGGCAGCTGGAGCAGGACTCGGATTGAAACTGAGACGTCCCTGCGTCTCAGTGGACTGCCTTGCTCTCGCTCTACGCCTGGCATAGGTCGTGACATCCTCGGTCATCCATGTGGACTGCCATCCACACTCCAAGGCAACCCTGTCAACAGAATGCTCAGACATATTCACCCCCAGTCCCAGAACCGGTTTGGCTATGCGGTTCCAACTGCTGCTATCGCAGACGGATTGACGCTTATGGGCATTCGCACATCGCTGACCAAGCAAGCTGTATTTCATATCGACCCTGAGTTCACTGACCTTTGTGGTCGGCTTCAGATTGGTCAATATGAAGAGCAGTTGCAGCGCTGTTTGTTGTGGCAGGTCAGCCGTGACCGCAGCATCCCATGCACTATGAACTCGCTCGAGCAGAGCTTTCACCTTCACCTCAGTCAGTAAGGCTTATCTAGGCTTTGTGGGGGGAGGGTTCAGGGATCATTGCTGACCTTAGGGATACTCTGTTGATTGACAAGCAGCCAGAGGGATCGAACGCAATGTCGTGGCGCTTCTCGGGATTGCATCTGCATCGGTAGTGGACGTTGCCAGCCGATCAATCCCGATCGTTGCTGCTTGCCGTGCTCTGTTCTTCTTGGTTTCCTTACGAATCCTCCTCACTTCTTGGTCTTCTGATTCCGACGAGGAGGAGTCGTTGGCACTCTGCCTTGATTCACCCACAGCAGCCATCTGCTGCTGTTGCTGCATTTGCTGCATCTGCTGCATTTGCTGCATCTGTTGCTGCTGCTGCATCTGTTGCTGCTGTTGCAACATGAAAGGGTTCATCATGGCCAGTGGGTTGTTCATTCCCATTGCTGGGTTCATTGCCCCCGGCATTGGGAACATCATCTGATCACTCACACGAGCGCTCTTCCTCGACTTTCCCATTGCTCTCGGCGACTGTCTCTGGCACTCTGCCTGGAAGCACCACTGCAGCACTAAGGGACTCGATCTTGAACACACATATGTTGATTGCGGCCAGGTCAAGAAATTCTTGCGCATCCACTCACTAGTCACTAGAGTCCGTACACACTACGTGGCATGGTCCCATCAACGGCCAGATAGCAAGCGTTTCAGCTTCCACAACTCACAATCACTTGCATCATGCATTCCAGCCTTGCCATAGTAGCCAACCACCTTGGACGCCAGCACCTGAAAGGTTTTATGGGGCTGTCACAGGAAACCAAGGTTGAACCAATCAATTCACAGGCACAGTAATTAATCCATCGAGTTACTGCCGACATGACTGTATGCATAGGCATCGTCTTTGTTTTCCAAAACGGCAAGCTGAAATGTGCCAGATCAGACGGACCGCAAAAGTGACAACATTCAAACGCCCCAAGAAATGCGATTTCACATTGGCACTCTGCCTTTCCGGCACTCTGCCTAGTGACAGCGACACAAAAATGAATCTGAACAGGCCACACTGTTTGGTGGCACTCTGCCTTAGTCACACCGAGAACTCTCTGGCACTCTGCCTTGTGAAAGTCCCCAGTGCCCAAGGACGAATGGGATGAAGAAGAGGAGGTCCACTAGATGGCTTTGTTTTGGCAACACAATTAATAAACCTACTCGTTCAGCTCAATCATTGACACTGATCAATCCTGAAAGCCATCTGCAGTTACTCCCCAATCAGGAACGAAGTTCGCAGTGGTCTGGTAAACATCCACATAGTTACTCTTCATCTTCCGATGGCGGGACATCATCACCCATCTGGCTCACCGCGTTTAGGTTTTCCCCCCTTGCCTTCTGTTCCAGCTTCTTCTGACAATACACAAGCATGGTGTAATTGTAAGCATCCCAAATCTTGCAGGACAAAGGCACAATCCAGCTCTGCAGGTCTTTGGGCTTGAATTTTTCCTTTGAGATGACATCTTCCGTCGTATAAACCTCAACGAGTGTCTTGGAGGCCTCAAACCAGTGCCAGTATGTCAGATTTTTTCCCTTGACTTTATCACGGCCATGTTTTGGCGGAGTGACATTGAACATGCACTGGAGAATCTGCTCAATGACCGCCACCCCAGTTTCCCTCTGAAGCCACAGGTGCCAGTCCCCAGGCTCAGAATTGTTTGGAATCTCCTTCACGTTCTGGTCACACAACAGCTCCCAGACAACCGCAGTTTTCGAGCCCTTCGACCGAAAGTCATTCCACGCCATGTCCTTTCTATCCACTGGCACGTTATTCTTCTCGCATTCTCGGACTGTGATCTCATGGACAGCCATGAGCAGCTGGGTCATGACAGTCGTAGTCTTGCTGTTGAACTTCCGATCGTTGTGCTGGGGGTTGAACGGCTGATCTTGTGGCACCGGTCTCGCCATACGTGCCCGATTGGCGAGGCGGCCCACCTTCGAAGTCGTCACCGCCCTGTGACTGCATGGCAGCATTCCCCGCAACGCTCTGAGAGTTTTCTCCTCCTCAGTCTCTGGCTGCAAAAGCTCGGCTGGAACCTTGATCTTGTTTTGACCCCTTGGCACTCTGCCTTGGGGGTCCGTAATTCCGAGGTCCTCCTCCGCTTCCAAGAAAGGCTTCACCTCTCCAGGCACTGGCGCAGTCGCACTCTTGGGGTTTGCGGCAGCCTTCGGGCTCGGGTCCACATTCATAGCCTCCAGCTCGTTCATGACCTTGGCGACGACGGCATCGTGCTCGCTCTCAGTCACCCGGGTCTCCGGTACAGAAGGCATCGGCTCATCTTGCTCCTCTCGGAGATGGTCCCCTAGTACCATTGTTGCTTGGCTGTCACCCTCATCCTCGTCCAAGCGATCCGGGTCGGGCTCCGCCTCCATCTCAAGCGGCGGTTGCTCATCCTGCACCATAACCTCGACAAATTCCATTTCATCGTCCGACGGATCTTGCACAGGCTCCTCCTCTTCCACCACAACATCAACCAAAGTGTCCTCCTCCTCGGCTTCCACCTCCTCCTTGGGGTCCAACCATATTCCTCCCTTCTCCGTCTTCATATGCCGCAAAAAAGCAGGATGAGCTTCGCCTGGACGGCCCTTTCCAACAAGGTGAGTAGGGATATTGGGACGGCCCTTTCCAACAAGTGGCACTAGGGCTGGACGGCCCTTTCCAACAAGGTCAGTAGGGATATTGTCCTCCACTGGCACTCTGCCTTTGTGGCCCTTTCCGGCAGGCTTGCCCTTTTGGGCGAAGTAAGCTGCTTTCCCGATCGGGACGGCGTCGCCCTTGCTTTTCAAGCCCTGGGCCTTTGCCACCCAGGCCGGCTCAGCGCGTCGGCCCTGCGGAACGAAATTGGAGCCTCTTGCCGTATCGTCAGCATACTCGGCAAGTTCCTTGGCGAAATCCTGCTCGTCCATCCTTTGCTTTTCCGTCATTTCAGCAGGAGCACTTGCCGACATAAACTGTGGCTTGGAACCAACAGGCACAGGCTGTCCGTCGCCGAATTTCCTTTTGGCAGGAGGCTGCTTTGCCGGCGGGGGACCCATCGGCTCTGGCACTCTGCCTTGCTTTGCCGGCGGGGGACCCATCGGCTCTGGCACTCTTGGCGGGGGATTCGGCTCGGGATCTGGCACTCTGCCTTGCTTTGCCGGCGGGGGACCCATCGGCTCTGGCACTCTGCCTTGCTTTGCCGGCGGGGGACCCATCGGCTCTGGCACTCTTGGCCGGGAATTCGGCTCGGGATTCGGCTCATCGTCATGCCAGGCATCGTATTCGTCCTGGATGACGGGCATTCTGGCCGTTCTGCCCCAGCGATGTTGCTGCTGCTGGTGGCCAGGAGGAGGATGAGCTGGTTGCACCGGGCCCCTGCCAGGAGGAGGATGATCTGGTTGCACCGGCCCCCTGCCAGGAGGAGGATGATCTGGTTGCACCCTGCCAGGAGGAAGTGGTTCCCACTCCTGCTGCCAAGGGTGATCAGGCAGAGGCCCAGCATTTCGCAGCGGTCTTACTGGCACCTGCCACGGAGCAGGAGGCCTCGCCTTTTGCTGAGGCGGTTTATGCAAAGGCGGGCGGGCCCCCCTGGGAGGAGTCCCATCAGGATGATGTATTGCTTTGCCTTTGCCTGGCACTCTGCCTTCTACTGGCACTCCTCCTTTCATCCCTTTGGCTTTTGCAGTCGCAGATCCAGGGGGATCCCAGGGAGGTGTCGAATCCCAACACTGAGGTGTTGGCGGAGGATTCGGCGGCGCAAGTGCCTGCGGCTGCATTCTGCTCATTACTGCCCTTGTTGCCTCGACCCTCATTTGCTGGCATTGTTGCATCAAGTCCAGACCCTGCTGGAACTTTGCTTCCAGATTCTTGCACAACTTGTACAGATCGGACACCATTTCACCAACTCTCCACTTATTCGGTCCATAGTCCGTTTTGAATTTTTCGCCAGCGGCAAGCATCTTCTTCCAGACCTGTGACGCGTACTCGGAGACGGTGGCGCTGTGGTTTGAGGGAATTTGCCACAAGCTCAGAAAGCAGTTGAGGTGACCCTTCATCTTTTTTGCGGGAACATCATTAATTGGTAGGCAACCGGAGCAGTCCACCAAGGCAAACGTCAAATTCTCCGCCCCCACTGGCACTCTGCCTTTGTGGTCCGGCACTCTGCCTCCCATGACAGTAATGTTATTCTCATGGAGGTCCCCCAGAAGACTCCCTTCCTGCCTAAGGGTATGCATTTGTAGCTTCAAGACAAACTTGAACAGCTTGAAGAGGATCAGCATGGTCTCTTTCTCTGGGAACTTGCTTGGGTCGGAAAACCTCTGGTTGAGGAAGGCTCCCACAGTCGTCCCGTTGCCTTTGGCTTCTGTGACGATCACCGATTTTCTCATCCGCGGTGCCACTACGCCCGAGGCATGGGTGACCAAGGTTTTCAAGTCGAAAGCGAGCGGGACAGGAAACGATTGCCAGTGGGTTGTGAACATTCGAGATTGCAGAAAACGCCAGTCAAATTGGTTTCCACACTCTTTTTCATCCTTTGCGAGTGGCCTGTGCAGCTTGACACAGAGGTGCACCTGATCTGTCCGATTATTGAAGTCCAGAGCATCTTCAGGAATAGAATCCACCAGTCTCAGGGCCTCTGCTGCGACTTCCGAGGCTTTGAGGACTTCGGCACTCTGCCTTTCAGACCGAGGAATCCTGACCTCGCGCAGAAGCTTCAGAATGTCGATGACCCACGGCTGTGGGATCCTCGCAATCATTGAGTCCCGATTCATTCCATGACCGACGTATTTCCATTCACACTTGCACTGTTTGAATCCTTTCCCGCCTCTCACGCGGAATTGCAGGCGGACCTCACCGAAGGCTGTGACATAGTATTCTAGAGGTTTTTTGATCGGCCAGGGATAATTCGGACCCATCTGCAAGGATCCATCCAGCTGTTGTTCGTAAAACTCACAGGTGATGTTGCCGGCTCGCACATTGGCCCAAAACGTCTGACCAAGCGGACTCGTATGCACAGGCGCTGTCATCCTGCGGCACTCTGCCTTGTCCAGCCAGATTGCGGCACTCTGCCTTGTCCAGCCAGATGCAGGCACTCAGCCTTCTCAGTCCAGCTCAAGGCACTCTGCAAAGAATGGCGAGGCGGCACTCTGCCTTATAATGTCGAAATGATATACTACCTCTGACGTCAATGTGTTGTTAGATTATAGTTACTAGTATTTGACACAATTTAAATTATATCAACTATATTTTGATATTATGCTCACATTGACATTAAATATCATGCATATGCCATCATTCAAGGACCACGACTCACTTCACTTTGAGCAACTCCATCGACAGAATAATCATGACATGACACTTTTATTGAAGCAGCAGCTACACGGAGTTTAACTTAATTGAGGGGCCAGACAGACTCAGCATGATCGGGAGCTTAGCACACGAATGAAACCTAATTCAAGGGCTGTGTTGATATTCAAATCTGCCATATGCCATGATTCAAGGACCACTGCAGCAACATTTGAAACCTGAGCAACCATCATAAGCCATAGGCAAAACAATCATGACATGACACTTCAGAAGCCCGAGAATGCTAAGTTGAATTTGGCAACGCAGAAGCAGCATGATCGGAAGCTAAGAACAGCACCGATGACCAGCAATCCTGGGGTCTGGAGACGCCAGCTGACGGCCAAACCTTGCATGGTCACTTTCATTCATACTCAGACTCTCTCAGCACAGTCGCAAACCCAACACATCCAACAGAACTCAGAAGTGCTCGGTCTTCAGAAGTCTCAGCACTCACAGTTTTGCTTCTGCAGCAAGCAATGCTCTTCTGGAGGCACTACTCTGACAGCGACGAGGCCTTCTCCAAAACACTCACAACTTTGATCATGACTTGTTGGTTTGCCTGCACCACAAACAAATAACCTGTTGCTGTGCGAAAGGCAGGCAGAAGTCCACATGAGCAGACATCGGCACTGAAAAACTTGAGAAGAGTCAGTCGACGAAGCCTGACCCACCTGGCACTCTGCCTTCGTCACTGTCCTGGCCTGTAAATTAAATTGATGTTGGAATTTGCCACTCACTGAATGGTCCAATTCTGGGCACTCTGCCTTTGGCACTCTGCCTTTTAAGGCACTCTGCCCTTCTTTTTTCTCACGGAGCCGATTGGACTTGAACGAATTCGCCGTCCATCATCAGGATGTTTTCTTGCACAATAGCAGGCTCGAACTCGTTGTAATCCTCCTCATCGTCCACACGCTCTTCATTCCAGGCCTCCGGATCATCTTCGTCGTAACCGAATCTCACCATGGTCGTGGTCCACAAGAGTTGCTCACCTTCGCGGACTTCCCCTTCCCACAGCGTCAAATTCTCAGCCCCCCGCGCCCAGCCCTGATGACAGGCATAGAGCCATCTTCTCTCCGTCATCACTTGCATGCCTGCACCGGTGAGCTCCAGCTTCAGGTAAGCTGGCGGTGCCTGTTTATCGATCCTGAACTGAGATCATGTTGAAGTTGCTACTTGATTCTAGTCAGTTTTAATTATTAAGATCCGTAGATATAAGATAATAAATAAATGTAGCGTCGAAGCATGGCTTGCATCTGAGTGGCCATCTAATGCTGTCTGGCCACCATTGGTAGCGTTCAAGGGCCAACTGGGCCGTGGGGCGCAAGGACCAGTGCGGATGGTTTTTGGTCTCCGAGGAACCGGGTTGCGCCCAAGCGCTGATGCCGTTCCCTTTCAAGAAGTCCCAGCGAATCTGCAGGGAGACATCCAGTCAAGCAGTAAGAAACAGTCACAATCAACACATGCTATGATTATCATCAAACACACTGCCCACTGCCTGCCAAACGTCCTCCACGCACATGAAGTATGTGTGAAGGGTCTGGTTGGGGTCTTGCATCGGGGTCTTGCCCTTCTTTCCCTTGCCCTTGCCAAGATCGCCCTTGCTCGCGCTGGCACTCTGCCCTGTGGCACTCTGCCCTGTGGCAGTCTGCCCTGGCTTTCCTGCTCCCTTCCCGACCTGACTTGTTCTTTGGGCTTGAGCGTTGTTCAATGAGTTGGTCAGCTGCCAATTTGAAAACTCTTGCAGCTGAGTGCGGTGGCGGCCTGCCCCTGTGTTTTCCATGGCGGATAATGACTTGCCCACTGCACAATTGGGACAAGGGCACTCTGCCTTACCTGAACCAGACTGCTGCAACAGCACAAGTAGGCAAAAATGAGCACTCATTACAATCACCGGAGACTGACTGTTAAAGTCACATTTGCACCCACTGAGTCGCCGGCTGGATTCACTCATCCAATCGCCCCAGCGGCCCTGATCACCATGTCGGCACAACCGACAAAGGAACTGACAGTTTCCACAACCGAGACGGGCATGATCTCACTTTCTTTTTAAGCTCAGTCAGTAACACCGGCAGCCAGGTTTAAACGCACGAATTAAGCTGTGACTGCCAGCTGAAAGTGGGAATGTAACTATTAGCCTTTTCAAGGTAAGGACTGTGTTTCACTTCCAGCCAGCAGTCCAGTGTCGGGTCCAGGACTCTCTGGCTGGGCCAGTGTCGGGACACAAATTTCGACGGCTCAGAATCATTCATTGGAGCAGAACTGTTTGACCATGGACTTCGGGTTCAGTGTCGATGATCAACTGTACGTGTGCAGCTCATCCTGCATTTCCAGCAGTGCTTCAATCATGTACTCACGATCCCGGAATGGAGCATAGTAGGCTCGGTGGTTGATCCACCTGACAATGGCTTGTTCCATGGTCATCGAGGCAAAGGCCATGACTAGGACACAATAAGCAGCACAGGTCCTGTTAATGCCACCGTAGCAATGGACAAGCACACGAATTGGCCTCTTCTTGCCTCCACGCTTCCGACCACCTCCCTGAAGCTTCATCGCCTCCAACAAAGCAAGAGCATTACCGAGCTCACCAGGGAATGTCTCATCGGCCACCTTCAAGGCACTCTGCCTTCCATCGGCACTCTGCCTTCCTTCAGCGGCTCTTCCGAACAGGCTGCCCATGTCACTTCCCTTGCTGAAGCCCTTGTCATAGGAGCAGCCATAGCCAAATGAGCCCTTCGTCGATGCCTTCTGGCTTTGCATGTGATTGGAAACCTGACAGGGGCCGCTGTAGCCCTTGCTGATTGTCTTGCCCTTGCCCCTGCCGCCATTGGCCTTGCCCATCATTTTGCCCTTGATGGCACTCTGCCTTTGACTCTGGCTGAACTCCTCTGCTGAGCGCTGCCAGCACATCATAATCTTTCTGAAATCTGAAATGAGGCGGCGCCAAATGGTCTTGAACTCATGACTTCTTTGTTCAGCATCAAAGTCATTGGCATGTGTTTGATCCCAGCCACCATACCGAAGATGTGCAGTGCCAAACGGTCCACAATTCGCCAAATACTGATACCAGTCCCATGGCTCAAAATTCCGAGGTCTGTCATCTGCATTCATAGAGATGACAATGTCAGGCTTGACCCGGAGCTGGTCATATCGGATCGGGCAACCAATACTGCCAACAAACAGTTGCCACTGGGGATGGTCGTAAATCAAAACATCATCCATGGGCCACGTCTCGACATCATGCTGGCATGGCCGAGGTGGCGGGATCGACCCAGGCAGCACATCTGTCTGGCCGGTCCATGCTTTGTACAACTTCATATCCATATCTCCGAAATCTGAGATGGCCTCAACTGCCAATTTGATTCGTTGATCCAATTGTGCAGCCCTTTGGATCTTTCGGAGCCCGGTGGTATAGTCGGCAGCTGATCTGCCACAGTGTAAACAATTCCACCGAAGTTGTTGCACGGCTTCGTTCCAGTAATCACTGCCAAGGTCAATGTGATTGGCCTGATTCTGATGGTCAGCAGCAGAAGTCTGGCACTCTGCCTCGGAACTCCCTGAGCACCTTGAAACGGTCGTCGGCATCACTGCTTTCATCGAGCACCCAATTGTCCAACGATTAAAACATTAACAGTGACTAATGCATCACTATACAGTACATTAACCAATGATATGTAACATTGTGTTACTACTGTTACATCAGTATGAATGAATCACTTGATTCCCTGGCCGGCAGATGTCGATCATGTATGGTGCAAGGCAACTCACTGACAGACTATGCAGGCAGGCAGGCAGGCAGCCAGCCTCGGAGACAGCAGGGTCCTGAGGACGTCACTGCCACCCGGCACTGTGTAGTCAGCATGTCATGCTGGGTAACCTTTTGGAATCCAAGTTGCGCACACTACCGCTGAGGTCTCCAATCGGACAGTCTAGCTCTGCTGGCTAGATCGTCGAATTCAAAATCCTCTAAGCACACGCAAACCCGGCACTCTGCCTTCCCCAACATCCGTAATGCGGTCTCGGAGGCTGTACAAACACGATGAATCACTGATTCATCATTGACGACAGAGCTTCGTCTCGCACGTCATTGTAATATAAAATTCCTGGCACTCTGCCTTCACTGTAATCCTGCATAAATCTCGGAAAGAGTACGTGCAGGATCATATCATTGATATGCCAGTCTACTTGCAAGACATGCCCACGCTCTTCAGAATTCAGAAAGAACCACAATGTCGAAAAGGACTCCTCTAGCAGCGCGTCGAAATAAATCACATAATCATCGTAGTCACTGTCCATGATCGAGGCCACAGTGCTTGCACGCTCATCGGCAACCAGAATCCAGTCCGAGTCCAGAGACTCACTGTCACTGCACGACATCGACGACATCTGCCGGCTTGCAGGGGGGCCTACTACGACTTAGACTAGAGACAGAGCAGGTCGTCGGCATCACTGCTTTCATCGAGCACACAATTGTCCAACGATTAAAACATTAACAGTGACTAATGCATCACTATATAGTACATTAATCAATGATATGTAACATTTTGTTACTACTGTTACATCAGTATGCATGAATCGCTTGATTCTCTGGCCGGCAGATGTCGATCATGTATGGTGCAAGTCAACTCACTGACAGACTATGCAGGCAGGCAGCCAGCCTCGGAGACAGCAGGGTCCTGAGGACATCACTGCCACCCGGCACTGTGTAGTCAGCATGTCATGCTGGGTAACCGTTTTGAATCCAAGTTGCGCACACTACCGCTGAGGTCTCAAATCGGACAGTCTAGCTCTGCTGGCTAGATCGTCGAATTCAAAATCCCCTAAACACACGCAAACCCGGCACTCTGCCTTCCCCAAGATCCGTGATACGGTCGCGGAGGCTGTACAAACACGACAAATCATTGATTCAGTGACGACAGCCATTCGTCTGTCACATTGAAATATAAAATTCCTGGCACTCTGCCTTGCCTAAAATCCCGCAAAAGTCTCGGAAACAGTACGAACATGATCTGTTCATTGATATGGAAGGCTGCTCGAAAGACTTGCCCACGCTCTTTAGAATCCAGAAACATCCACAATGTCGAAAAGGACTCCTCTAGCATCTCGTCGAACGGAATCACATAATCATCGTCGTCAGCACTGTCCGCGACCGAGCCCGCAGTACTTGCACCCTCATCGTCAACCAGAACCCAGTCCGAGCCCACAGACTCACTGTCACTCCACGACATCGACGACATCTGCCGGCTTGCAGGGGGGCCTACTACGACTTAGACTAGAGACAGAGCAGCTGTAACACGACTATAGTAGATTACGCAGGGCAACAGCGAGCACAACTGCTGCAGCGGCAAGTTGCGATACATGACACGCTCACTGACTATGCAAGGCAGCTTGTCCTCTGCGATGGCAGCATGTCCTCAGGATCCTCGTCATGAGCCTCGGTGCCAGGACTGTACCATAATAATGGAAGTAGCTGAAGCAAGCTGATGCTGAGATCCCAGCAGTTGGCATCCACTTCTCGATGGGCTGGAAGCCGATGAAGACCGATGGGAGAGAAGGAAATGGAAGAGAAGGCGTTCACTAGGCTTGGATTCAAACCGAACACTTAGACCTGGCCAACGGTGTGGGGAGCAACCCCGATGGGGCAGGGACTTAAGTAAGGCAACCTCGAGAGGCTCGACTGGCACTCTGCCTCTGTCGATCCAAGTCGCAAGGCTCCCTAACTAACGTGACAAGCATGGATGGCCTCCCCTCCTGGTTGGGAGAAAAATAAAAAAGCCACAACCACTGGACCACCCCACCCGGCACTTTAGCCCATGTGCCCGGGTGTCATATGCCACTGCCCTGGCACGTTGGCCCCAAGGCGGTCCAGGTACCATCGACAACACCTGACACCCGGCCAACGGTGTCCACGAACCGAGATGGGCAGTCGATCCGTGTGGGTAAGGTGGCACTCTGCCTCTGTCGATCCAAGTCGCAAGGCTCCCTAACTAACGTGACAAGCATGGATGGCCTCCCCTCCTGGTTGGGAGAACAAATCAAGCCGCAACCACTGGACCACCCCACCCGGCACTTTAGCCCATGTGCCCGGGTGTCATATGCCACTGCCCTGGCACGTTGGCCCCAAGGCGGTCCAGGTACCATCGACTCAGCACCTGACACCCGGCCAACGGTGTCCACGAACCGAGATGGGCAGTCGATCCGTGTGGGTAAGGGCAAGGTCTCAAGGCAAGTCAACATGTCACTACGGCCTCCCTTCTTTGTTCAATCACAACCAAAACTATTTAAAAGGATTAAATATTAACTTCAACAACAAATAAAACAACAAATTTGTGTGACATACAGCAGCAGGAAACCAGGTAGAACAACAGGAAGCCATTTGACTCAATCCGAAACAACAACTCATAATTCACAAACATGTTTTTTTACACCAAAAATAAAAATAGAAGAATTTTAAAAACTGTAAAACACAAACAAATTATTAAAAAAACTTTTAAATACAAAACAACACTTTTAAATACAAAAAAAAACTTTTAAACACAAATAAAGCCAACCACATACAAAAATAAGATTTTGGGTTCCTTTCATATAAGCCTTGTTGATCTAAACCCTGTGGTTCTGGTTCGGCGCAAAGGGTTAAGGATATAGGTAAGGGTTGTTCATAGGCTGTATCGGCTTTAGTAATGCCTTTTGCACAGGCTTCTGAACTATATGAGAGAATCCAGGTTAATAATAATATTCCTGTCTTCGGGGATCTAGTATATAGTATACAGCACATAGTATGCTTTATGTGGTGGATAGTCCACATAGTCATAGAGTCCACAATAATATCAATGCTATATGTTGTAGAGTAGACTCGGGTTGAGTAGAGAAGCAAATCCTGAACCCTAAACCTTAAACCCTAAACCTTAAACCCTAACCCTAAATCTTAAACCTTAAACCTTAAACGCTAAACCCAATACATCAAGGATTGAAGACGTTGCTACACCCTAAGGCTCCATGTGCCCATGTCGTATGTACTTAGGCCCTGGACGGGTTCCTATAGGGTTTAGGGTTTAAGGACTGGGTACTTAAGGTCAAAGTACATACTGCATGGGCACATGGATCCTTAGGGACACACATGTAGAAAAGAAGTTGCCAGGTTAATGAAATCCTCGCCGTACTGTACACCCTACGTACCTCGACGGTGAAACCAGGCGTGCTGCCAGATGAGATGTAATTACAAAGAGCCGTCCAAAGCTGTTCTGCAAGTTGAGAGCAGACCTTCCACTACGCCATGAGTGAAACAGCAGTCTCGTCGTGGAATTCTAGCGCAAAATACCGAACACTACGGATTTGCAACTCTGCATCAACCCTCGTCATACTTGACGCGCAACTTCTGTTTGCGTTCTCATCACGTCTGAAGCGCTGGTCCAGCACCCGGAACGCCAATAGCCCGAAGCAAAACCGTAGCTCATAAACTCTAAACTCTAAACCCCGAACACCAAGAGGCTTAGACCTTCCCAAAGGGTCCTAAGTACCACCTATACCTGGTGATACTTGCCCAATCAATGATTGCAATTCCTATTACAGACTATATAGAGACCCTACATTCTGAAATTCTACTATATAGGTACTTAGGGGTGTTTGGGCTTAATGTTTACTGTTTACTGAAACCGTAGCCACAAACGTTGGAACCCGGGAGCGCGGACCTCATCTTGAAGCGATCACGCCGATTCATGGTCATGGCTTTTTGGTACAAGTCCGGAGCATACTTCCTGCGGCTCAGGGTTCGCGGGGCGTGTGGGCTTGGGCCCCAAGCTTTTGGAAGTTTTAGGGCTTCCGGTTTCGGGTTTAAGACCGTGCTTTCGGCCGGCGGAGGGCTGGATTTCGGGTTTCCAACCTCTCCTGAAACTTGAACCCGACACAGCCCTAGTCCCGGTATAAACTGACCGATTAGGATACGGGCTCCAAGCCTGGAGCTCATAGGCTATACTAGCCATTAATAACGTAATTCCTCATGAGGTTTAAGGCAGTTTAAGGTTCAGGGTGCCAAAACACCAAACAAGAACAAGTAACATGCTCCTGGTAGCTGTAGTTGTGCAGTTGGAACGTTACAACTGCGGGTAGCGTCTTTGGTGCGTAGCTCGTTGGGTCGTGTTTTTGTCTATATCTAGCCGTTTTGAGGTGCTCCAACTCATGTCCACCGTTTCGACCGTCTCGATGCAATTTTCTATTGTGCCGCATATGACGGGTAGGAATTCGAACACCAGCCTTGCGGTCATGCCGTCCAGTATAGAGAGTCATTGGACTACTGAATTCCTGAAATAGAAACAGAACTTGCAAAGGTTATGGGTAATTATTGCGGCAGCCAGGCCGAAAAGCGGGAGAACTAGCCAGATCTCAAGCTGTGAGATTTGCGGTGGATGAGGCGCTCGCAGATGACGACTTACAGGGATGTATGTGCAGTGCTGCATGCCGTTGCTGCAGTGTCTGCCTAGTTCCAGCAAAAGCAGAAGAAATAGAAGCGACAACAGATTAGTAACGTTGCGGAAGAAGTATTCTGAGCTGCAGGTTCATGTTCTGCGTCCTGCGTTCGGCGTCCCGGGTTCGGCACCCCCAGTGGTGCATCTCGCCGTGTTATGGGTCCGGCGTCCCAGCATCTCGGCCAACACAACCTCTGCTCAAGCAGGTTCAGTTAAGCGGCGCCACCTCGACGATGTGTCGAGCACCTGCTTGCTTGTGGTATACAAACATAATATGTAACTCTGAAGAGGGCGTGAACCTCGGGCGCGCTTCTGAAAGGTAGCCAGCTCGACCGCCGGACTGTCGACCAAGCGACACTCCAAGACGAAAGTACAGTTGGCATGCCTACAGCCTGCCCAAGACAGTACTCAGAGATCTACATGATTCCCCATTGGCCAGTGTATCCCGAAACGGAACTCAGACAACTAGACGATACGGGATTCCCAAATCGAGTTGCTTTTGGGTTGCTGTCCAAGGGTTACCCAAACCATGAACCTCGAAAAGTTAGCAACCATAAGCTCTACTAAAGCGGCCCTTACAAACAAGACGAACCCCCAGCGAGCAGTCCCAAGCCTCATGAAAACGCAGAGTTTGGGGTTTACAGTTCGGGAGCTTAGGGACTTCACAGGCTCACAAAACATTTGTAACTCCTCCCTCCTGCATTTAAGGTTGCGCGTTCCGGATGCCTGGACCCAAGCTGTTCCCAATAGGACACCCGAAAGGTAGTTACCAGCACGACCGAGTGTCCTCATGTTTCGCAACCACAGCCACGCCACCTTCTCGCCTTGCTTGGTCGTTTGGCTGATACAGAGTTTGTGGCTGAAGGTGTGTGCGTTGCCGTCACTTCAATAAGATTTCAATATACTTTTGCCCATAGAAGACTAGCAAGGATATCAATATGAGAAAAATGCCCTGGCTATCGCAGACACAGACCCTACAAACATCGGTGAAGCAGCAGAAACCATTCAAGCTCCACGACAACATTCGGTCGTAGAGTTGCTACAAAGCTGAGGGCCAAAGACTAAACACCGGCAGCGCTGCCTACTTGTCCAGTTTCAAAAACAAATATACATATATATATATATATATATATATGTGTATATATATATATATATATATGTATATATATATATATGTATATATATATATATGTGTATATATATATATATATAGATGTGTGATTATGTTTTTGTTTGTACACCCTTAACCTCAATTGCAAACCCCTACAAGCCCTCAGCCCCAAAACCTTTGAGGAGATCGAGAGACGCTACGGTTGAGGCCCAGGAGGCTTGTCGGGCTACTCCTCTTAGCAGGCACACGAACTCTGCATCTTCGGGAGATCCCTTGAACAAAAGCGCAGAGCCTAACAAACACTTCAAATCCAAGAACGATCATGAGAAGAGCCTGTACTAACTCCCAACAAATAGCTCTATGAAGAAATAGGACACTTCGGGCTCCCCTGCGCGGGGGCTTCTCACTCGGCACTTCTTGGGCCTATGTAACTGAAACCCTATGCTTTAACCCTGAAGCCGTAAACAGTCTGGGGCGTAAAGGTGAATGGCAAAGGGTTTATGGGTACCCCAAATATTGGGCGCCGTATTATAATAGGGACCCAAAAAGGGGCCATAATTTTGACAACCACCCTCATGAGAAGAAGCCCTTGAGCCAACTTGGGCACCGCACGTTCTTTCCGCGTTCTGGACCACACGAGCTCGAAGTTGTCCGGGCCGCAGTAGTTTTGAGTCACTGCAACGGTGTCCTGCTGGTTTAAGGTTCAGGGCCCCTCTTGATGCTGCCTGGGGATGTTGTGTGTACTGATATTCAAGGACCCCCGAAATGAAACCGGTGTCCGGGTTTGGGTAACTTAGATTTGTGGGTCATGGGTAACGGGACTTCCGGCCGGGAGTTTGTCAAGTTCCAAGGTGCAGGTTCTGTTGTGGGTTAACGACGGGACTTCTATGCAAACGAATCGGCTAGTGCTTTCGGATAGCCGAATGTCCAGTGCAAACGTACAGTGTAGCACACTATACGAAAGGCACCATGTCTGGAAATTGAAGCAACCAGGGAGAAAAAAGTATAGACTTTTATTTCATAGTGGTTCCTTTAAGGAGCCGGTACCGAAAAAGAGTATTCAAGTATGGTACTCCAACCAAAAAGAAACATAACTCGGCCCGGCCATGGCATCGCACAAGAAAACCCGAAGTTAAAGCTCCAAGTCGAAATAAATCTTAAACTCTACACCCTAAATCAAACCCCAAAAGATAATCTAAACCCGAAACCGTAAATCCCCGCAAACCCACGCTCTATCCATTAAGGCCCCTCATATTGCCCTTGAGATTGCGGGCCCCTTTCTGAACAAACAAGCGTATCACAGTGGTTTGGGGCCCATTCTGCTATAATAATGACAAGGAACAAGGAACCCGCACAATAATATTGGTGATTATCTTGGCCCATATGGGGGTTTCCGAAAATAGGGGACCCTAATATAGTACCCCAAATACTAGGACCCTTATTATAAGGACCCCTAAAATAAGGCACCCCTATTTTCGGACACTCCCATATATTATCTTCGATGCCTCCAAGTTGAGGACCCCATGCCACCAGTCACCGGGGACGAAGATCACCTCGCCAACTGCCGAACGACTTCAAGGGAACTCCAGAAAGTTGGAATATGGATTAATGGTAGGATCCCCTATAATTTACCTTAAAGGGGTTACGATAATGATATTCCAACTTTCTGGCTTCTACTGTAGGGTTTGGGATTTAGGGTTTATGGGTTGGGTTTAGAAGTTACGGTTTAGGGGCTAAGAGTTTAAAGTTTAGGGGCTTCGGGTTGAGGGGCTAGGGGTTTTAGAATTTAGGGTTCAAGGTTTCGAGTTTAGGGCTTAGGCTTAGGGGTCTGGAGTTTAGAATCTAGGGGTTTAGAGTTTACAGTTTAGGGTATAGGGTGTTTGTGGTTTAGGAGTTTAAGGTTTAGGTTAAATTTGGGTTTTCGAAAGGCTCTGAATATAGAACCCTAGTGAAGTGAAGGGGTTCATTGATCAGTGGCCGAATGTCACCCTCAACCCTAAACCCTAGTCCAGCATGATAGCTTGATCAGGCACGCTGCTTCAGTTCTCGGCCTCACAAGGCTGCGATTTGGTTTTACGGTTGAAGGCTTTGGGTTTAAGCATTCGCCGTTCTTTAATTTCCACGAAGTCGGGTGTCAGTGTAAAAAAACACTACAAACCCTGAACCCTCTTTCTTCCGGCCTTGGCTAAACAGCTCTGTTTGGATGACCGCCCTCAATCCTGGAAGACCGTTGGAAACCAAAAAGCCTTCCCTGAGCCCGAGCAAAACACTGTAAAGCCACGAAAAAGCTCCTCAGATCTTTACATAACCTTGGCACCAGCCCCATGCTTGGAGGATCATGGGACTTAGTAAGTAAGGTTACAAATACCTTTACTTATATGTGTGGCTATCTTATTTATCTCTGCTCGCGTGCGTCGGGCCAGGTCCATCGAAAGAGGTGACCTCTAATTCCTGCCGCCGCCGTGCGCTCACCACACACTGGTTCGCCAGTTGTTGGCGAAGCCTTGCAGAGTCAGGGCACTCGGACGCCTTTCCGCGCTCCTTCGCCTTTCCGGCAGGAGTGCTTGCCAGATCCATGGACTCTGGATCGAACGCTTTTCCGAGCGTCCCCGCAGCACAGGTACACGAGCAAGTCCCACCAATTCGGGTCCGGAGTCTCGGGAGTCTCGGGAGCTTTCTCCATGGTGGACACTTACTTAACTTACTGGGAAGTCCACCGCTGGATCAGATGCGTCTGGCCGCGACACCCTAACTACCACGTCCCATGATCCTCTAAACAAGCTTACAGACTCCAGAAGCACGAGGCCCAATGATGACAGCTACAAGTTTTCAATTGGTCCCCCTGGATTCCCTAGGCCCTAGGCCCTTACAAAGGATAGCCTCGACCTACCGTAATGTAGAAGTCCGTGAATAGGTAAACGGTAACGTCTTATTAACTTACGTTTACTCCTTATCGACTCGCAGAATAAACTGATGATACAATATAGCCCCTCCAAACTCACCCGCCTCACCAGGCTTCTGCAAGCCCTCATAGACTTTCAGGTCCGGGTAGGCTTTCTTGATCTGCGGCACGTGGGCGCGTCAGGGAGCTGGGCATTTAAGGAGAAGGGGCCCGGGATTCTGGGGCTTCGGGGAGCAGTCCGACATGGCCCAGGGAAACGAATGACTCCTGCCACCTCTCACACATCATCGGCACAATCAACAAGCCACGAAGGAATAATCACGCAACGGGCCTCATGATGAATGACAAGTGCTAGCATCAATCCGCTCGGAAGCACTTAGGCAGGATTTCGTGCTTTGTTTTCAATGTCTGCAGCTACTCCGATCAAGTTCCGAACCCAAAACCGTCGTTGGGGTATCATGCGTACTTGCACCGCAACTTTTCGGTAATGCGCCTCTGGAGAAACATGTCAAGCAATCGTACCAAGAACAAAATCCAGACGACGCAAGCACAACTTACAAGCAAGGTGATCCCTAAGCACAAGGAGACGCCGATTACTTCAAGCAGCAATGCGACTCCACAACTACGGTGCATCCTAGCCTTATGCCTGTGATGCTGTAACTATAAAAGAGAAGCTCAGATTAACTACGCAATTCAAAGCGGGTTGCAGCAGCTCGGCGGGTTTTCTTTCACTCGACGACTCACCGAATACCAGTTTGCATTTTTCGGGTTCCATATCTGTTTCTCCTGTAAACCTCGTCAAGGTGGTAGGCTTTTGGGCTGCAGGTAGAACTAGGATAGGGGTCTGGGGCTACTAGGTTCAACAGCAACAGCTGCTACGAGCAACACTTCCAAGCCCAAGACTGAACCATCGTCGTCAAACCAGAGTTTACCGCTGGTAAGAAATAACCAAAAAAGGAGGCTAGTTCGTGCAGCAGATCAACAAACAAAGGTAGTGCTAGCCGTAGAAGAGAACATCCATACCCACATCCCCCCATACGGATAATTATGCATATGCAGAACACTATAGTAGCACACATCCAGACATCCCCGAATCGGTGCAGCCGCGCCCTTGGAAGGATGTAGTCGAAGTACATGATCGCCTGCGTTTGGCTCCGTTTGAGGAACTGCGTGGCTGTTGGGCAGAGGCCTTTACGGTAGCAATAATAGTAGCTGCTATTGTATCAAACTGGTGCTGAAAGGCTTGGTGTGACTAGGCAACACAACTGTGCAGTTCTCGAACAGTGTGGTACTGAAAGAGTACGAAGCCTGAAAGAGAATTGGTTCGTGTGCACACAGGGCTCAGGCGGGCAGGCAGTGTTGCGGTGCAGATCATACGGCCATGTCTTTCCATGTCAGTATAGGTCCCATCAGCTAATTCTTTGCGTCCCGCTCGGGCACATGCCAGTACGTGGGTCATGTCCAGCACATGGCGGGAAATGTTGGCAGTGATGTCCCGTCGGCATGTGTCTTTGGTCCATCATCCGTGCATGCCTCAACAATTCTGGCCCTTTGAACCCTGTAATATAGGGGCCGTAATAATTAGAATAGGGCTTTGGGGCCCATTATATTGTAATTGCAATAAAGAACCCACAAAATAGTATAGGTAAATATTCAAGCCCCTACAGTACAGTGCTGGCTTCCCCATCCAAGAAAGCTTCGCCCTAAGCTCATGATAAACTTCAACGATGTCGCATTACGCCAGCGGTAGTGGGCGATGGCGGCGACGACAACTTCGACAACCTACGGCATCGATTGCCCAAGCCCGAAAGCCTAAACCGGGAACTCGTAGACCGTAAATCCCTAAACAAACCGTTTTGGGACCAGGCCTCATCGTCTTCGTCCTCCTTCAGCAGATCTTTGCCTGTCGCGTGCAAGGATGGGACAGCGGTTTAGGGTTAGGGCTGAAGGTATTCCAGCTTGAGACTTGTGCAAAAGCTATGCACACCTTGGGGCTGTTTGGATAGGGAACTTCCCCTTAGGTTTTTTACGATAGCAACAGAAAAGAACTCCTAAGCGAAATGCAGGGTCAAGCGTAACAGGGGAACCACAGCTGATGATCCTGGGATCTCAGCTTGTATAGTAGTATAGATGGATTCTAACCATGCTGCTCCCCAACTCTTCAAGCGCCATGCGGCAGGAACGCACCCCACATCGCAGCCCTGCAAGAGAAGGCAGGTTCTCACAGCCCTTTGAGCTTCGCGATCTCGTCCGCGAAGTGGTGTAGCTTGCACTGGCCCTCTGCTGATGTTCCACCGCACGTCTGACCAGACTGAGGGGGCTGCCATCAAGGGACGGTCGCGGCGCTGGACCTCCAACAGCATCCGACAATTACAGGACGCCTTTTCCATGGTCCCTGTACGGAGTCCAGCACCATGTCGGGAAGTCTCAGTAAGTTCGAACATGGGCAGTACTCAAGACTCTAGCTACTACAAACCTCTAAGCCCCACTACATGTCAAGATCAGGGATTTCAGCAGAGAAGCAAATACTCTGCTTCCTTTAGAAGGTGAGTAAAAATTCATGCCACAGCTCCCAAAACGAAGGCATTCCTGTCATTTGTGACTCCCTATTTCTGTCATTTGTGACTCCCTACGTTCCTGGCTCTTGGCCAGGTAAATCCCCGTCATTTGTGACTCCCTCCGCCTGGCATCACCACACATCACCTCACCCGAAAGTGCTCTTATTCATTGGCAAGCCTGTGATTTCCTGTCAAACAAGCGCCTGTCATCTGTGACTCCCGACCCTTTTGCCTTGCTTTTCAATGTTGCTTTCACAAAGCAACACGGGTCATCTGTGACTCCCCATTTTTTCTTGTTTTTGACAGGTTTTCCTTTTCGGTCGAAGCTTCCTGCTGGATTCACTCCTTAGGGTTACTCCTTAGGGTTTTTGTCTTCGGTAATAGGTTCCTGCTGGGTTTACTCCTTAGGGTTTTCGTCTTCGGTGAAACGTTCTTCTTGGATTCACCCCTTAGGGTTTCATCTCTGGCAAAAGGTTCCTGCTGGATTCGCTCCTTAGGGTTTTCGCCTTTGGTAACAGATTCCTGCTGGGTTTACTCCTCAAGGTTTTCGTCTTCGGTGAAAGGTTCTTCTTGGATTCACTCCTTAGGATTTCAGCTTCGGCAAAAAGTTCCTGCTGGATTCACTCCTTAGGGATTCTACTTCGGCAAACGGTTCCTGCTGGGTTCACTCCTTAGGGCCTTCGTCTTCGATGAAAAGTTCTTCTTAGATTCACCCCTTGGGGATTCTACTTCGGCAAAAGGTTCATGCTGGATTCGCTCCGTAGGGTTTTTGTCTTCGGCACTGGGTCCTGCTGGGTTCACTCCTTTGGGTCTTTGTCTTGGGTGAAAGATTCTTCTTGGATTCACCCCTTAGGGTTTCATCTTCGGCAAAAGGTTCATGCTGGATTCACCCCTTGGGGATTCTACTTCGGCAAAAGGTTCCTGCTGGGTTCACTCCGTAGGGCCTTCGTCTTCGATGAAAGGTTCTTCTTGGATTCACCCGTTGGGGTTTCTACTTCGGCAAAAGGTTCATGCTGGATTCGTTCCGTAGGGTTTTTGTCTTCGGCACTGGGTCCTGCTGGGTTCACTCCTTTGGGTCTTTGTCTTGGGTGAAAGATTCTTCTTGGATTCACCCCTTAGGGTTTCATCTTCGGCAAAAGGTTCATGCTGGATTCACCCCTTGGGGATTCTACTTCGGCAAAAGGTTCCTGCTGGGTTCACTCCGTAGGGCCTTCGTCTTCGATGAAAGGTTCTTGTTGGATTCACCCCTTGGGGTTTCTACTTCGGGCAAAAGGTTCATGCTGGATTATCTCCTTAAGGTTTTTGTCTTCGGCACTGGGTCCTGCTGGGTTCACTCCTTTGGGTCTTTGTCTTGGCAACTGCATTGCCGGAGGTGCGTGCGAGCGGCGACGATCACCTGCTTCTTCTCGACGATGCCGCTGTGCGATATATAATACTATACAATATACTCCTATATTATAATACGTAATATTACATTATGATATGTAGTACTGTACTTAATTGTATTTTTTAAATAGTATATATTATATATTATATATTATATATTATATACTATATACTATATACTATATATTATATATTATATATTATATATTATATATTATATATTATATATTATATATTATATAATATATATTATATACTATGTTTTATATATTATATACTATGTATTATATATTATATATAATATATAATATATAATATTATATATATATATATATTATATTATATTATATTATATTACATAATATTTGTTTCTATATTACATATTATATATTAGTTATTCTATATAATATTTTATATTATGATTAGATATAGATCTATATATAAGAATTACATATCATACCACTATATCTTGTCTATTTATATATTGTGTTAGTTTTGTAATTCATGTTACATATTATTACATATAAAATGATTACATGATAATTGCATGTAATATATATACTATACTATACTATACTATACTATCTATACTATATTAATAGTATATATTTACCATTATGAATATATTTATATTATAATTATATCATTATCATATTTTCATATATATTTAATATTATATTATATCAATTACATTAATTATCTTAATAATAATCATATTATATTATATTATGGTATCATATATTATATTACATTATTATATTATCTTATATTATATTATAATATATTATACTATATTATATTGTATTATGATATATTAGATTGTATTATATACTATGTATCATATACTATATATTATATATCATATATCATATAATATATATTATATATTATATATTATATATTATAGATCATGTATTATATATTATATATTATATATTATTTATTATATATTATTTATTATATATTATATATTATAGATTATAGATTATAGATTTTAGATTATAGGTTTTAGATTTTAGATTATAGATTATATATTATATATTATATATTTATTATCATATATTATATACTAATTCTATATTGGAAGCGAGCATCTTGTTGTGCGAAAAATACACCCCTCCTATGGACAAAACACTACTTTCATGCGAAAGTGCACCGCGCCTAGGAAAAACTGCATTCTCAGCGAAAAAATGCACCACGCCGAGGTGAAAACCAAGATTTCTCAAACATTAGCACAGCGCCTAGGAAATATTGCAGATTCGGGCAAACTGACTACAGTCATTTGTGACCCCCTTTTTTCGTTTCAAAGATCAAAACAATCGGGTGCATGTGCTGGCAAGTACCAAAAGCCTCAGCCGTTGAACCACCTGTCATTTATGACTCCCTGGTCGGTTTTTGGACAACAAGGTTCGTGAAGACAAACGTTCAGAAACATCAAAAGAGCCTAGGGAGTCACAAATGACAGGAGTGCCACAACGAATACACTAGAGCGGCAAATGGGGTACCCTTTCCGTGGCTCGAGATTTGGTTGTGGAGTTTGTTGTTCCGATTAAGGAGGCCCCTATAAGGGTGGTTGTCAAAATTAAGGTCCCTTTCTAGGGTGCCGTACTATATTAGGGACCAAAAAGGGCCAACATTTTGACAAGCACCCATAAGGACCATCCTAATCCGTTGAACTAAACCCACAAAACGGTAAAAGGCTCCTACTGCCTACTGCGAGGCGCTCTCTTGTCTTCTTTGGGCGATTGCAGTCATGCTCTCAACACTGGAGCAACAGGAAGCAATATAACCCCCAAGCCGCTGACATCCTGAACCCTCAAACTCCAACGAACCCTGGCACAGGGCCGGTGGGCCTTCACAAGCTGACATGAGGATCGTAACTTAGGGTTTGCTTTGCTTTAACTTACGGATCCCTTTGAGGTAGCCGTCGCTAGGATGGCAAACTGTATACAACAGGCTCGATGACACAACACCATGAATAAAAACGTCCCAGCCCGAAGTTCCGCACCGAAAATCCTAACACAAATCTTAAAAGTCCAAACAAAAAACCCTTATAGCAGGAACTGGAACTGTTTGACCAAAGGCACCTTTGACCCTCTTTTTGGCTTCGTGGGGCTCGAAAAGCACCTTGCTGAGAGAGTTGGCTGAGTATGAAGGGCTCAATAATTCCAACGGGGCTCCTCTAGAGGAGTCCTTTAAAGGTGTCTATACGGGCTATGAATAAAGAGGCCTTGCTAATTAGAATGGGGTTGGGGTGTATTGTACCTGAAATGAAATCAAAGACCTTAAAGAAGAGTTACTCAGGCATCTACATTGACAACAGACTCCAAGGGTTTTGGGCTTCAGGTGTGGGTCTGAGGGTTTCAGGGTTTAGGCTGTAAGGTTTATGCACGGGCTTTCGGGTTCAAAGCCTGGGCATAGTGGGATCCCCGTCTCAAGATCCAATCGTGAGTTGAGCCCGTAACAGTTTAACAAGAGCCAAAACTTGATCCGGCAAGCTAATGCTAGTACCTGAAAACGGTTTCGGTAGAATAGGGCTGGGTATGCTACCGTATAGCTATATAGATAGATCTTGGGATTGCTTGTGAAATATGTTGGCTTCCGTTTCGTGCGCCTAGAGGCCAAACCATTCACAGATGAAATTTGTAACACAACTTGTTCTCACCGAAAACCCTATCTAACACAGAACCATGGCAAACTCCAAGACCCGCTTCAACAACCAAACCATGAACAACTGCAGATTCTGTACTCATCATAAAACGCCTTGATCAAGAACCAGTTGGCATTAGATTACTAGTCCGTATACATATCGTATAGAACAACAACTATGACATCGACCGCCAACTTTTAAGGACGCTATACCCGCAAATGAATACGGTGTCCCCGCCAATGTGCCGCGGCTCTTTTAAACTGCGCTACATAAAGAGGATCGCTAACATCTTTGGCACTGGTACCTGAAGTCCTTCCAGCTGATGGCGTACTTGCCGACTGGAAACCATGCATATTGTGTCAGGACGTTCACTTTGAGTCATGTGATTGCACTGCGCCAACCCGCAACCTACATGCCTAGCACATCTGCGTGCGCATGTATATACATATATATATACTACATACAGACACACACACACACACACACTACGTCGCATGAACAAAATGGCGTAAAGAAAATGCCGACGAGACTCAAAGGACAACAAATCCTGCCCCAACCGCATTTGCTACGTGCAATAGAAAAGGGAAACATGCATGTATCTGCACCCACATCCAAAATTCGACTTGAAAGGGACAAGATGCAGGTAGAACCACAACGGGCAGGAAGCAATCCTATACATCAAACGAAACCGTTCAAACAAAACGTACACTAAATTGAACCAAAGCATTCCACCGCGTCCTAGCCATGGGCTCAAAGTTTCGTAAAGCTATGGTCCTGGAGTTCTGTCGACATGGGAGTCTCCGAAAATAGGGGACCCTAATATAGTACCCTGAATAGTAGGATCCATATTGTAAGGACCCCAAATAAGGTACCCCTAATTTTCGGAAACTCCCACATGTTTCAAGCTATGATCTCCTCCAAGCTCCTTGCTGCAGCTGCAGTGAGCATCAGTGAGCTGTGAGCTACACAACATGCAAGCACTTATGATGCAAAGACTCGGGTGGGCTTAGCCAAATTTCGGCTGAGGGTGTCCCTTTGTGAAACAATCTACGCTTTGCTACGACATTCTTGGGCTATGCTGTATCCACAGAGCTGCTACGGTTCTAGAAGGCGTAGTTGCTGCAATTTCAGACTATCTGGTTTAGCGTTTCGGTTTAGAATTCAAGACGCCGTGTCCAGGATTCAGGGAGCATGGCCTGGCCTCGAGCCAGAAATCCTTTGCAAAGGCAAAGCCGCATTATGCCCCTCAGCCCAGCCAGCACTCGTGTGGGAGTTGGGGTTGCGGAGTTGTCAACAGCGCTGCTAATTATGCATTCGCCATGTGGCATGGAGGCAAAACTCCCATGCCTGGTAAACGGAAGAGCGGGTCAAGTCCACCAACTCTGCGGACATGCCAACCGAGAAAAAACAGCAGGATACCCAGTATTTCATGTGGTATCCATACTTTGTGCCAACGTTAACAGGCTCGGCAAACATGCAAGTCCAAGCATACGTATGTCTGTCGAGCGCTGGGTGCCATGTGGGTAGCAGTTCGTAAGGCGCACAGACAGATAGGGCTCGGAGATGAGGAGGGGTATCAGTCTGATTTCCAGTGTTTTTTTGCTTGGAGTCAAGGGGCGCCAGGAGGCAGGATTGGTATCGGGCGGGCGGGGGGGGGACAATTGCGGTGTTTTTTGAGTGGAGGTAGGGTAGGACCATTATGGTGTTTGTGGGGTGTGAGGAGCGGAGTTTTCGGTGGGGTGGATCAATGTTTTTCTGTGCACGGAAAGCGGGGCCATCAGGTTCTATTTTGGTGAAGTGAGGAGAAGACCATCATTTACTCTACATCGGAAGAGGCGGGAACTTTATCCTCATGATTGGCGATGGAAGGAGAGCTGTTACAACGCGATCCAAGAATCCCAAGTTCTGGCCCAAAGGACCAGCAAGTTACTGGTACATTTGGGGAGCAGCCGATTCTCCCAAGCACTTCCTTCGACTCAAGGTGAGAAAAAGAGCCAGAATAGAAGTGGTCCATGTCGTACACTAGGTTCCTGAGTAACTCAGTTTAGATAAGGGGACGCTAAACCAAAAAGGGCAAAAGGGTACTACTCAGGTACACAGTACAATACTTACAATGAATCCTCGCCCCCGGGATCGTGCGGCACACGAATCCTCTGTAAACATCGGACGCCAGCGAAGACTATGCGGTGCGACAGCGGGAGAAGAGCGTGAGGAACATTGTGTGTAAAGAACGTAGAACCCTAAACCCTATCTTTCCTAAACCCTAAGCCCTAAACCCTGAATCTGCTGTACATAGTCGGATGCAAGGAGCTCCTAACTCTCCCTGCTGTGATCGCAAGAGCTCCATAGTTGGTGTGTAACACAAGGTTTTGCAAATAAGTCCGTTTTAGCGTACCACAAAACCTTGTTCAAATCATAAAAGCTCCCATATGAAACCTCAACTCTGCATGTTTGAGGTTCATCGTCACGGATAGCTTCAAAATCAGAAACCTGCAGTCTGCAGAGTCTACTGACCAAACCCCAGCCTGAACCTGGAACCCTAGTCCCTGCCTTAAGGTTTGCAAAACCCTAAACTCTAAAAACATCCTCATACCACCGCCTGGCTCTTATTTCAGAAAACCGAGAAACCAGAGGTTTTGCTCAAGCGTTGCTGAAGCCCAAACCGGAAAACTTGCATGGAAAACCCCGAAGTCTGCCGATGTGGGCACCCATCGCTTGGTCCCGTGAGTGACAGCATTCCACGCCGCTGTGCCGAGGGGATCAATGTGGACCTCTGCGGTTTAGGGTTTAGGATATACGTTATAGGAGGTTTTCTAGGGTTTAAGAGTTTAGGGTTTAGAAAGGGTATAAGTTATAGAATGTTACACGGCGTTGCTTGACGGTTTGAGTACTTCAGGTTTACAGTCGTCTGCTACATGCGCACATAGAGTGTGCATGTGAGCTTCATTTCCGTTATTCTTCCTCAGCATGACGGTAGAACTCAACTCCCGAACACTATTTGGACACGAAGCAGATCAACGACCAACATTTACTACTATAGCTGGCATATACATGAGTCTATGCAGAGACATGGAGGGCCTACAAAAAGCCTTATGCGTGTGTTCATCGTCGCTCGTAGAAACCGCAGCATATAGTTGCTTTCAGATACAGACAAAATACTGAAATACCATAATCATACTACAGTATTCTAATGCTATTTATTACAGTGCTATAGTATTTGTGGACTGTAGTATTAAAATACTGTAGCATGAGAATACCAGAGCACTGACGGCTATAGTATGACCCTGAATGCCGAGCCCAATTCCAGGAATTCAGCCGAGGCATCGGCCGTTGTGCCGGAACGCTTTGGGCCAATGCAGAACCACCGAAAGGGAGGCCTGGTGAGGCTCTGTGTGCTAGGTAGTGTTTAGGGCTCTCTTTGATAGGCAGGGTTTGTGGCTTATGTAGGGTTTAGAGGCTCTTTGTTTGGTAGAGTCTTGTGGTGCTGTCCAAGCTGTTGAAAGGTTCTGCACGTGCGTCTTATACAGAGTTTCTAAGGTCTTCCACGTGTTCTACAAGGCGCCAGGCGAGAAGATTGGACAACTCCTAAGGGGAGGCTTGAGGATTTCATGGTTGAGGGTGTTACAGCTGAGGGTTCCCTAACCAGCAAACCCAGGCAAAGCCCTCTGGGAATCAAGCCCGACACCCTAAACTGGCGGCTTCAGGTTTTGGGGTTTAGGGTTTGGGGTTTAGGCCAGGCTTTAGGGTTCAGGGCTTACGTCGGCGTTTGGGGTGTTACGGAAGTTGGGGCTTCAGGCTTTCCATGGTTCAGCTTTACGAACATGGTTTCTCTATAGACGGGTCACACAGTAAGATTTCTAGATAGAATCCCTAATAACCCGAAATCCTTTATACTAAACCCGAAATGCTTAACCCCTAGACCCCCAAACCCGAAACCCTAGCCTGTTTTCCGCATGATAGAAACCCAAAACCCTAGACCCTAATCCGGCAGGGCAGGGCAGGGCAGCAGGGCAGGGCAGCGCAGGGCAGGGCAGGGCAGGGCAGGGCAGCAGGGCAGGGCAGGGCAGGGCAGGGCAGCAGTGCAGGGCAGCAGCGCAGGGCAGCAGCGCAGGGCAGGGCAGGGCAGGGCAGGGCAGGGCAGGGCAGGGCAGGGCAGGGCAGGGCAGGGCAGGGCAGGGCAGGGCAGGGCAGGGCAGGCAGGGCAGGGCAGGGCAGGGCAGGGCAGCAGCGGTGTGTTTTGCTGCCCTGCCCTGCCCTACCCTGCCCTGCCCTTGCCCTGCCCTGCCGTGCCCTCCACCCCTCTGCCCCGCCCTCTAACAGAGTTTAGGTCCTAAACCCTAAAAGGTATGGGTTTGGGTGGTTTGCCGCCTCGGCTGGCGTGGGGTGGGTGAGTTATGTGATGGCCCGCCACAATCGGGGCATGGCGATTCGCAGGCAAAACCGCTCATAAATCTTACAATCCATGTAACACTGCCGCTACGCAATCTTTCAGCAAACCCTAAACCCTAATCCCTACACCCTAAATACTAATCCCTAAACCCTTATCCCTAAACCCTAAACCCTAATCCCTATAATCCCTACACCTTAAATCCTAATCCCTAAACCCTTATCCCTAAACCCTAAACCCTAATCCCTATAATCCCTACACCCTAAATCCTAATCCCTAAACCCTTTCCCTAAACCTAAACCCTAAACCCTAATCCCTACACCCTAAATCCTAATCCCTAAACCCTTATCCCTAAACCCTAGTCCCTATAGTCCCTACACCCTAAACCCCAATCCCTAAACCCTTATCCCTAAACCCTAATCCCTACACCCTAAATCCTAATCCCTAAACCCTAAACCCGAAACCTGATTTCAGGGTCTGGGTTAGCTCGGCGAGCCGGGCCGATCTGAACGAAAGGACATTGGAAGGTTGCAGACCTATACAATACTTGGAGGCTCAGGGGCAGTCATAAGAGGGGTTGTAAGTTCCCTGATATGGGCTATAAGTATAGTTACCCTGAACATCCAAGTACTGCAGTGGAATTCCCAATAGGGTTCCGAGGTTCCTTCTTCTAACTATAGCATAAAACCCCCGGGACCTGATGCCAATTGCAAAAAGGGCTTACTAAGGGCCCTGTTTCGTTCCAGCCCCCCAAGCCGAGATCCATGAACCTGAACCCCAAGACGTAGGGTCCTAAATCCCTTCTTGCCGCCCTGAAGCTGAAAATTACAGTCCGAAACCCCCTCAAGCCTGAAGCCCTGAACCCTAAGTTTAAACTGTAGAGTAGATGTGGATACGGTTGATGATCCACACCCTGCATTACCCATAAGGAATATGCCACAATTCCCATAGTTTCGGGTCCTTAAGGTAATGCAGGATTCATATCATCAACCGTAGGACAGGAGCCTTGTACTGTCTCGTACACTTGCATGCCTGAACTCGATTGCAAAGGAGTGGCATTGTCGCTCAGTCATGCCCATGTTGGTCCACAAAAAAGTAACGACCGATAAGCCCAAAACAAAAATCTTCTGAAAGCATAGCGCCCTGCTCCCCAGACCCGAAGGTAACCCCTATCCCACCCATATAGAACCCTTAGAGCAACCTTACAGAGCTCTTGCAGTTCCCTGAAAAATCTTTCCTTCACGCCCTCATATATCCTATAAACCACCAAAAATCTCACGTATAGATTATCCTTTTAAATGGGAGCCTACTAGGCCTCCCAGTCCCGAATAACTTACGTAGGGGCTTGAAAAATTAGAATTGGGGTATCTTACACTGAAATCATAAAGAATATCCCCCACAATAGTATTTGTAGTTATTTAGGCACCCAATTACATAGCCTCGAGTCGGCGTTGACCAAGGAGAACCAGTCATGCGGAAAAAGGCTCGGGACCTACAGAGCGGAAGACTTTGAAAGCTCAAGGTTCGTGGAAGAGCCTAGGGGGTTTAGGTTTTATGTTTGAGTTTAGGGGTTTAGGCTTTAGGTAGGGGTCTATAGGGTTTAGGGTTTAGGTAGGGGTTTAGGGGTTTGGGGTAGTGCTCTTTGGAAAAGCACCTCCAGGGTTCTTGTTCTTCGAAGCGCGGAGCTGGTTTCTAGGTCAGTGCTTTTCGAGCTTTGTTCGCTCTTTGTTCTGGCGAGTTCTGCCAAGCGTTCTCTAGGATGTAGGGTTCTTCAACAGGTTCTTTCAAGCTTTTGCTATGGGCTTCTTTGTTCTACAGGGTTTAGCCAGAATTATGTAAGGTGTATATAGGCTTCTTGAAAGGGCTCTGCTGCATTCAGGTTGAAGGGCCTTAGAGCTTCAGGGCTTTACGGTAAGGGCTTCGCATTTTCCAGAGCCTCGCATATAAACCCTTAGAGGGAGGAGGCTCGCGATGACAATGCCCCAAAACGGTCTTTGTCAGGCCCTTAATGCAACGGCCTTAGTAACTCGAACAGGGTATTGGGGTATCAAAAAAAGAGAATTACATCTCGAAGTGTAAGAACCCTGCCAAACCGGAGAACGGGTGTAGGGCGTTATATTTATATATGTATGTATATGTGTATATATATATATATATATGTATGTATGTATGTATGTATGTATGTATGTATGTATGTGTTTATATATATATACACATATATATATATATATATATATATATATGTAGCGACTTTGCAGGATGCAAACCTCTATAAATATCACAATTAAATATCACACCCTTATTCGACAAACCCTGTTCCCAATTCGCATAAGATCGCAGTTATCACCCTTTGCAGTGGTCTAAAGTTAAAAACTTCCGAACCTCTGGGCCCTAAAGCCTAAACCCGAAACCCCACATGCTTAGACCCATATAAGCCCTCACCCAGAAATTGCCTCGTAGTCGTCCATGAGAGGCCTGACATTGGAGCTTCTGAAACACACGGGTTTGATCGCTAGGAGGAGTTTTTTTTTTGGGGGGGGGGCTTATAAGGTTTGACGGAGACAGTGTTTTTGGGCTCATCTGGTCTTGCAAGGGCTTGTAAGCTTTTGAATTTATAGGAGTGTATCAGGTGTCACAAGGGCTGAAAAGATGTTTGATAAGGTCTTGTTCAAACGAAACTCGGCGCTTACGAGTAGGGCTCCTTAGAAGAGCATGCTACGATTCTCAGGTTCTACATAGGAGCTATCGAAAACTGACACCAGGGTTCCTTGAAGGTTTAGGCTTTTACTTCTTTTCGGAAAAGTCCTTCTGGTGGGGAAATTACTTAAGGACTTCAATGGTGTCCCTCATTTCCTGCAACTCCGAGACAGCAGCCCTGATGCGCTAGACGCAGACGGTGTGGGGATCGTGTCCCTAAGGGGTTTTAAGCGTAAGGCATAAGGTCTGGGCCCCCAGCCCTGAGTCCTTATGTTGTTAGCATGTGGCTAGTTGTGTAAATTAGGCTCCTTCTTTCGCTCCTACCACACCCTTGCAAAAAGGACCCTGAAGGGGACCCTAATCTAGCAAACTACCCAGTTTCTCACACTTGGTTATACAGAAACTCAACATGGGTAGACTGTGATATCACACCTAAACCCTATGTCCCTGTAGCCTGAACCCTAAACCTCCAATAAACGGGTTTAGGTTTAGGGTGTTCAGAAGGGATCTAGGGCTTAAGGGCTTTATAGTTTGCGGGTTTGGGGTTGAGGTTCAGCGTCATATAGTTTAGGGGTTTAAGGTTCAGGGGTTGGAAAGACGACCACTAGGGTCGTAAGTCGGCCAAACAAGCAGGGTAGTCCTGCTCCCAAGCTGTATCAACCCTAAACCCCGAGACACTACATCGCTTAACCCCTCGCCCTAGGGATCAAAATAGCCCAAAAGCCTTATATAGTATGGTCTTTGGGCCCAAAAGCCTTAATATATCTGTCCTTAGATCCCTAGGGTAAACCGCCTAGATCCTAAACACCTAAACCCTGAGCCACACCTTATGAAGCCATTGTCGTCCATGTCCGTCTCGAAGAGGTACAAAGGATTGTCATCCTCCAGTGCAGGTCACAGGGCTCCGCGTGGTTATTGCTTGTTTGTAGGCAAATGAAGGTGTTATCAGGGCTGCTGTAGAGCTCTGAAGAGTATTGAGATTCTCTAGCGCTGCGTGCCCCTGAGAAATTGGAGTTTAAAATAGGGCTTGCCTGCACCGCATACCTACACTTCGCGCAGGTTTCCTGATGTGATTTCACTATGCATTTCCTTCAACACGTAGACTTGTTGCGCTGCAGGTGGGGGGTTTAGGGATCTGGTGCTGGGATTGACAGCTTGACAGGGTATGTCTTGCCGCAAATCCTCTCAGTGGGTTTACCTCAGACCCCGAGGTGGTACTCACGTCAAATTAGGGTTTAGGGTTTAGGGTTTCAGTCATGACTTCGAAGAACTTGATTCCCATATTAGCAGATCTTGGCTCCCCATAGTCCGTGCAAACAGAGGTACCCTTGCCCCCACTTGTCAGCCTTGGGAAAGAGACCCCCTTCCATAAACACACGAGAAAACACGTCAGCATACTCTAAACTATGTCACAAAGGGGAATACTGAATTAACTAGAGCTCTACAAGGCGATACTCCGGCTGATTATCAAGACCTTCAATTGCAGGAACGGCAGAGAGCACGACACGGGCCTTCTGGTGTCTCACATAGTCGGCGAAATACTTAAACCTTGCCAAAGGTTGGAGTGCTTGTCTACATTCTTGCCAAGGAACATAGGCAGGTTGCCACAAAAACAATAAATTCCAGGACCCTCCATGTAACCCCCAAATAGGGGTATATGGTCTCGAATAGTAGCAATTTAAAGTCTAATCGAGTCTAGATGGGTGGTTGTCAATGTTAAGGTACCTTTTTGTGTCCTTATTATGATACGGCACCTAAAATATCGGGTACCCAAAAAGGGGACCATCATTTTGAGAACTACCCAGATGGAGGGTCAAGGTTCAACCTCTAGACCCTGCACCCTGATCTCCGCACCTAAACCCTAAACCCTGAACTCTACCTTAACCCACCAGAACCTACTTTCTTGTAGGGCCCCTATAAATCCCATACTAGGGTTTATAATAAGAACCTACAACAAAGTAGGGTTTAGTAGGTCAAGGTAAATATTAGGTGCCGTATTATAGTAAGGACCCCGAAAAACGGATCATAACTTTGACAACCACCCATATGACTGCAGCCTCAAGGCTGGGGGTTGGCTGATGGTCGACCCGACTTTGGGAAGAAGCCCAGGTCAGGGTCTAGGGTTCATCTATGGCTTGTTTAAAGTTTGGGGCATTTAGGGTTCAGGGTTTAACGAAGTTAAGGGTTTTTAGAGTTTAGGGCAGGCCCGATCATACAGAGAATGACGGGTGCGAGCGGGATAGGGTCGATATTGCTTCGAGCGGAAGCACATGCACAAAACGCAGGCCTCAAGGCCCACACTCCTGAACCTGGAACCCTCGTCCCTAGACCCGCAGTCCCAATCCCGAAATAAACTCACGCCCGAAATCCCACACAAAGATGATGCTACTACTACTACTACTACTACTACTACTACTACTACTACTACTACTACGACTACTCCTTCCTACCTACCTGCCGACCTACCTATCAACAAACCTACCTGCCTTCCTACTACCTCCCTACCTCCCTGCCTGCCTGCCTACCTACCGACCAACCTACCGACCTACCCCTACTCTTCTGATTATGATGATTACTATTGCTAGTATTGGTAACCTTATACTCAGAACCATACTTCTACGAAATATTCAGACCTTGGTAACCAATTGCCCTAAACCCTAAACTCCCTCCCGGCTCGGATGACGACTTCATTCGCAACTTCTTACCGTTGTCATCCTTCGCAACCTGCTTGCAGAGGGCTTGATAGAGAGCAGCTAAAATGCGGAAGCTTCCGAACCGGCAGACTTGCAGGTAAAGGGGTTCGAAGCCCGGGGCCTTATGTTCGGAGTTGGGGCGAATGCCACTCTTTGGTTCTCCTTGCATAGTGTAGCCTTCAGGCCCAAAATGTCTTATGTGCCAAACCTGAGAATGCATTCTGCTACAGCTTTATCAGGGAACGCCAGGGTATTTCTCCCAGGTCATGACGCCGCTGTCTAACACGATCAGGGATGCAACAAAGAGCTTTTCAAGACAAAAACAGCACGCGTGAAGCGTCTCCCCTTTGGGATGTTGCTAAGGGATTTAGGAACTTGACTATAGCAGAAAGTCGGCTTCGGTTCATGGGGTTGTAGGACTTTTAACGCACTTCCGTGCTGAAGAGCAGATCTTGAAAGGGGTGGTTGTGATAAACCAGGGTCCCTTTCGAGGTCCCCGGTAGTGTGCGTTATCACGAGTAGAATTCTATAGGTTTCTCCAAAGAGAGCATGATTTTGACAGTTTCCCCACGGGTTTGTGTGCGGGGCTCCATCGGGTTGGATCGGCCCTTGCGCCCTTGGCCTTGGTATCAGTTATCGAAGTTAGGATCGCCATTAGAGAAGTTTTAGGGTTTAGGGTTTAGGGTTTAGGGGTTGGGGGCCGACGGGCCGAGGGGGGGTAGCCAACTCCACTCACTAACGATTGAAGACTGCATCCTCCGGACCCTTGCCCCTAAAACGTGATGACCTCCGGCCTCCTGAATGTTCTGCATACAAGTTGAACCCTACACCATCCTAGACATTTTTACAAAATCCCACTAAATGCAATACAAAACCCTTATCAACCCCTGCAGCTGCCCTGTTGAAATCCTCAAACCGGTCTAATCGCTGCTCCTTATGAACTCGTCACAAACCTCCTGTCAAAACCCTCCAGAAACGTCTTAGTTGCTGAGCTCATAAGCCCCCCAAAAGTGTACACTCTCAGTTTTGTAGTGGATAATATTATCCCAAAAAGTGTAAAATATATCCACTCAGCCACCAAGAATCCGCAGCTCCAGGCCAGAAGCCCTACACCCTAATCCCGAAGCCATGGCCCGAAGGCCGAAAATCCCAAAGCCCCCGAAACCCCAAAACCCTGAAGCCCGAAGCCCCTTTTAAAGCCCCAAAATCCTAAACCACAAAACCCGGAAGCCCCAAAATCCTAAACCCCAACACCCTAAATCCCCAACCCCAAGAAGCCCCCGATAATCCCAAGACCTCAAAAGCTCAAGACCCTAGATAACGCAAACATATATGCCTTAAAGATGTCCTTTGCTATTTTGGGGTTCCTTACTATATTCTAATTAATAAGGCCCCTATAATATGGAGCCCTACTATAGATCCCTTATATAAAGTCCTTTAAGGACCCCCTTAAAAAGGAGCTCCATTCTAATTATGAAGGCCCCTACCCTAAACCCTCCGGTGGATCGCCTTGAAGGACACATGGCGAAATCGCTCGTCTAAAGCATCCTCGGGAAGCTCTGTTTTTGGTGGGTTTGGGGTTCAGGGTTTAAGGCTTATAGGGTTTACGGTTTGGGGGCCCGAGCTTTTCAGGTGTTCTTGGTGTCTTCTGGTGGGTTTGTGAAGGATTTTCAATGCGAGGAGGGCTCCAGGCTTCTAGCAGGTGCCTTCATGGGATGTTTTTTGTTTGTTTATGCGCTCTCTGATTCTTTGAGAGTCTCTTCGATTTCAAGGGCTTAGGGTTCGGTCCCAAGCCATGTCACCCTTAAAACGACCCAGGCTGAACCCTTATCCAACCCATTCAACCACATAGGTTGCACAACTCCTAGCCACATCTCAGCAACCCTAATGCCTGAACCTTACAAGCCTCAACCCAGAACCTCTAGCTCTAAATCCCAAAACCCGAAAGCCCTACACCTGAAACTCTAGAGCCCGAGACTTCTTTCCTACATCCCACACACCTCCAACCCTAAACCCCAAAGCCCGAAACTTCTGAGTGCGCCACGATGGACCACTTGTCCATAGCCGGCCAGTGACTGCAGCAGTCCTCACAGGAAGTCCAGGTTTGACTGTGTCAGAGGGTATTGAATTTACCTGGAGGCTCCCTATTATGTTTTCCTCATCTAAATCCTTAAAACGGTAGGTTATTTGGGATTAGGGTAGAGTGTAGGATTTTTTTCAGGGTTGAGGGTTTGGGGTTTAGAGTTGGGGGTGTTGGATGTAGAGTGGCAGAGGGTTGAGGGTTAAGGATTTGGCGTTGAGGGTTTCGAATTTTGGGTTGAGTGTTTAGGATTTCGAGCTTCGGGTGGAGGTTGAGGAATCGTTTCTCTTGCTAAAGGTGCTCTAACGTTGCTACAAGAGGAGTTTAGGGGCAATGTATTGATACCTATAGTCTCCATTGTAGTTCCTTTTTTGGGTTAACCAAAATCTCTACTATGGGGTCCTAACCATAAAACTGGTTAACCAAAAAAAGGAACTACAATGGAGACTATAGGCAGGCTCAGGCTTCAGAATGCTTTAGTGCCTTGTAGGGTGTTGCGGTCCCAGGGCTGACGTAGGGTTGAGGGTTGGAGAAAGGGGCTTGATGGTTCAGTTCTGGGATTCCGGGGATTCTGTTGGAAATTTACAAAGATTACGGCTTCCGGGCGTCAGTGTGTGTGACGTAAGGGCTCGGCTTTTCTTTGCTTTTTCAGTGGCGGGGTGAAGGGGTGCACTCTCCAAACCTCACCTGCTTCCCCGAGTCTTTACGGACCGGCCCAGCCCCAGCAACCTGAGACACTGAGCGCCAAATCGCAGACCCCGGGTCCTGAACCCTAAGCCCAAAAACCCCCAATAGAGGCCTTAGTATTTGCTATACTTATAATAATGACAAAGCCCCAAAATAGTATAGGCAATTAAGGATCCTAAGTGTTGGGTTCTCAACAGTAAAACTCCCAAGATAAACCCTAAACCCTAAAACCCCCAAGACACCCTAGACCGCGGCATCTCGCGTGCCGTGGCCAATTCGGCGATCGGAGTTTTAGGGTTGTTCCGCCCTAAAGACCCCAAACCCTACAACCCTAAAGCCTAAACTTCAAACCGCTAAACACAAAAACGCAAAAATCCCCTGAAATCCACGCTCAAAATCTCTAATTTAAACCCTCGAGACCCTGGTGCTCTACGATGACAAAACCCTAACCAGAGAACCTTAAACCCAAAGCCCTAACAGCCTGAAACCCCAAACTCTAAACCCCCAAACCCCAAACCCTAAAACCCAGAAGACCCAAACTCTAAACCCGGTAAGCCCGAAACCCTGAAACCCTGAAACCCTGAAGCCCTAAACTCTTAACCCCAAAACCCAAAACCCCTAAAACCCTGAAGCCCGGCACTAACTTTTCAAACCCCTGAAACCCTGGACCATGAACTCTAAAACCCTAAACCCAAAACGCTAACATCTTGAAATTTCAAATTTCACAACTCTAAATTTCCGAAACTCCGAAACCCTCAAACCCTGAAGCCCTAAACTCCAAAACCCTCAACCTCCGAAACCCCGTAAAACCTTAAACCCAAAACGCTAACATCCTGAAATTCTAAACTCCAAAACCCTAAATTTTCCAAACCTCCGTAACCCTGGTCCTCTACGATGACGGGCTGAGACTTCGAGCCGAACTCTTCGATGAAGCGCTCGGGCGTTATGTCCCGGAACTGGTCGGAGAACAAGAGGCGGCTGGGCTTCGAAGGCTTCAAAAAAGGGTCTTCTAAAGGGGGTCCTAAAGGGGTCCTAGAAAAGCTTCTATAGGGTCTTCTAAAGGGGGTCCTATAGAGGGGTCCTAGAAGGGTTCGAGAGGAACTGGCTGAAGGTGTCCTAAACGGGTCCTAGAAGGGGTCGAGAGGAACTGGTAGGAACAAAAAGCACGCAGTTGGGTTTGTGGTCTTCTGAAAGCGGTCCAAAAAAGTGTTCTATGAGGGTTTGTTCGATAAAGGTTGAGGGATGTTCAGGGTTGATTCTTGAAATTCAGAGGCTTCGGAATTTGGTGTTTCCGATTTAGGGTTGATGAGGGGTTTTGGTCTCAGAAGCAGGCTTAAGCTACCCTCCCTTTGACCCGGTCTTTGGGTTTCGCAAGATCTCGACGGCCAAGCAGGCAACTGGCGGAGCTCCCGGTTTGCAGGATTGCAGCTGTTTGGTTTAGGGTTTAGTGTCAGGATTTTGAATATACGGCCCCAAAAGGCCATCCTAACAATGGTTTGGGGGGCCGAACTCCATAATCGTAGTATATGTGGACCCTGTGGGTTACTTGCCAACAAGCTCCTGCACATTTGTGAGAACAAGCCAATAGTCAAAAAAACTCCGCCCCAACAAAAGAACCATGCCCATCCAGGTGCCTTCACCCGCCGAATAGGAACTGTCTGGTCGTCGTAGACGATCTCGCGCTGCAGGACCTCTTCCTGCACATGCTACACCGTAAATCGTATGAAAGGGCCCTCCGCAGTTGAAGAGTGTTTGTTGGAATTACGGGATATCGAAATTGTCGTCTGACCAATGTTTGAAGTGTAGAGTACGGCTTAGGCAAGCGCTCCAGGTGAATTATGCATGCTCCGCCATGCCTGCCATGTGGCTACACCTTGTACATATCAACCCCGACACCTCTAACCTAAACACTTGACTCCCGAACCCGAAACTCTGAATCCTCAAACCCAAAATGCCTCAACCCTCAATTCCGAAAACCCGAATCCCTCAAGCCCCCATAGATCCCGTCAAGGAGCCCTTGCCGGAACCCTTAAATCAAAGGGGCAAAGGAGGGACCCTTAATGGGGACCCCTACCCTAGAATGGGCTATATGATGGGTATATAATAGCTTCATTAAGGGTATATACCTAGGGGTCCTTATTAAGGGTCCCTCCTTTTACCCTTGGATTCAAGAAACCGGCCGAGGTCCTTCGAGGCATATCCGAACTTGTCCCACTCGTGCGGCTTTATGTCGGTGCGCTTTCCCTGGGTTTGGGGGGGCCCAGGGTTTGAAGTTAGTTTACCCTAGGGCTCTAAGGATTCATGTGTTGAGGCTTTTGGGCCCAAAGACCATACTATATATATATATATATATATATATATATATATATATATATATATATATATAAGGCCTTTCTATTTTGATCCCCAGGGTTAGTGTACCTAGACCCCAAAAGTATGTAGAATATTTAATAGCTTTTTATAGGATTTGGGCCATTATTTTACCTACTTTTGGGGATTTAGGTAAGGGCCCTAAGCTCTAAGCCCTGGCGACCGACTGGGAAGGAGTTCAGGGGCCGAGGATTTCCAGGTTAGTTTTAGTTCAGGGTTAATTCAGGTTAGGGTTTAGGGTTTAGGGTTTTAGTTCAGGTTGTACGCCACTTTGAAATTAGCGATATTTGCGAAGCCGGCAGAGGTTCTCTTTCCCCTCCAGGAGGGCTGCCCCCAAAAGTCAGTAGACTGACTTTGCTTTGCCTTGTTGTGGATATCATACGGCACTATAATGGGCTGGCTCGTAAGATAAGAGCCTTAGCCCAATGCCCCCAAGCCCCAACAGAGCAAAAGCCTCAATAGCCCTACCCCTAAAGCCGCCAGTGAGCTACGGAGACTTGGAGGTTCATGGGACTTAGTAAGTACAGTTATAAGTACCGTAACTGGGTTCAAAGTAAGTATAAGAGTAGTTACCTTATTTATGACCCTAGTTGCTAAGCCCCATGAACCTCCAAGTACTGTTGATTTCGATCCCAAACCGGGTTGTGGTTGTGCACGCCCTGACCCATCCGGGGGAAGACAAAAGGCTTCCCAAAGCGCCACCGAGTCAACCTTAAACCCCAAAGCCTGCAAAGAGGCAGGGAATGACCTCTATGTTTGTAAAATGTCCATGTAAAACTCTGGGTTCACAACATCACGTACCAAACCTTGCAACTGAAGCGCTTTCAAAACCCCGGTGCCGAAAAGCATAAGCCTTAATCCTAAACTCGAAGCCCGAAGCACCACGTAGATCCATAACTCTAGACCCCAAACCCTAAACCCTCAACCCTACCTGCTCAACCCTACGCCCTAGATCCTCAACCCTTATAATCCTTCATTCCCAGGCAGTCTTGTTGCAGGTCCCGCCTTTTTGCACCTCCGCACCTCCCCGGCGGTTCGCCGATGCTGGAACTTCACCTTCCCGCATGCTACAGGTAGGCAACTGAGCTCCTTTGGGTTTGTAAGGATTCTATAGGAGCTATAGGGTTTCTATAACTGTACAGGGCGTCTGCAAGGTTTATCCTTGGTAGGGATTCTATCAGGGCGATAGGGTGTCTAGAAGGAAAGGCTATTGGGTTTCAAATTTGTAAAAGGCTGTTGAAGGCCCTATAAGGCTTTAGGGTTTTTAGCGTTTAGGACTCTTTCCTTTGTTCAGTAACCGCTTGGGTGCTTGGGTTTGTAATACCAGCTGGAAAAGGCAGACGCTTCCAAAAGAGCTCCCAGTCTCTAAACCCTAAACCCGAATCCCTAAACCTTAATTGAAAACTGTAAACCCCTAAACCCTAAAGGCCCTAAATCCCTAAACCCCATACCCGATCATAGTTATCCCGGCCCTCCCCACGACACCTCCAAGGGAATACGGCGCTGCGCGGCATCGGAGGATGGGGAAGGAGACCCACTGCCGGCCTCAAGCAGCTGATTTGTGAGCCTTGATAATTCGTTTTTTAAAGTGTAATGCGCCACTCCTTTGACTCCAAAAGGCAGTCGGCACTGCTCAGATAGTTTTTTAGGGTGTAGGGGTGTAGGGTTCAGGGTTTAGGGGCCTTGATAATTCGACTGCCGTGATGCATTACAGCTTGAAACAGGGACTCCGCCGGACTGCCATTACTCATTATTCTGACCCCGATAGTAGCTAAAGCTGTCAATAACAAGTGGGTCGGGATGCCACTTCACTTCAGGGATCAGAGTTTTACAGATGTGGCTAGCTCCATGTTGCTTATCATCCTTCCGGGGTTTAGTTTAGTAAAGGTCCGGCTCTGGGTTTCGCACTTCCTGTCTCAACGGCTCTCATGGAGTTTAATATCTAAGTCGTGGAAGTTACAATGGTACTTTGCTAAGCTCGTGAATTCCGCATCGCTATTGGTGAGGCACGGAGCATCCAGCTGAGAACATGAGAACTTCAAGACAACTGCAGCCTGCGAAACATCGAGATTCTAGATTGCTAGCCGTTGGCAGTGAGCAGCAGTGCTTTTGATCATGATCATGGCCAGTGCACGTTACAATGACATTAGTGTACGGAAGGTAGATATATTTGTCTTCGTTTTTGATGTCTCTTCCTGGCACCCCTGCCACGACTAGCTATCTTGAATGCAGTTGCCCTTGTTCGCAGGTTGGCCTGCTGATGTCCCCTTCGGTTGCTTCTATTGCTGCTGGGCTGCTGGTTCGTTTGAGGCTCGTACTCTGTGGCGGATCTTTCATCAGACATGTACAACCACGACCACACCCGAACACTACCACAACTAGTGCCACCACCACCACCACCACCACCACCACCAGCAGCACCACCAGCACCAGATTGAAATGCTGCCCAAGATGCTCTCTGTGGAGAACTGCTCGGTGCAGCTGTCGAGACACTGCCTGCGGCACGGGAGCGACCAGAATCCACAAAGCCACGAGGTTTCAGGCTTGGGGTCAAACTTTCGGTGTCCAATACAAAGACGTACAAACCCTTAACCCTCAACCCTGAACAACAACAACCCTTTTGCCCAGCTGGCCTCATTCTACACCCCTGCAGCCAAAAGCTTCGACCCCGGACTCCCCAACCGTCAGACTTGCACTGGGACATACTGGGAGCATAGGTGGAAGTAGCATACCTGACTCATCACGTGAGCAAGTAAATCAGGTAGAGCCCTGCAGCACCTTTCTCCAGTCGCAAGCACATCGCTCTGAGCAAATGCACTCTGATCCGCACTGAGGTAATGGTTGTGGGTTTAGGGTTGACGGCTCGAGAAATTCAGGGTTGAAGGCTTACGGATGAAGCAGGGATTCTAAGGGCTTGGGCTGCAAGGGTAAAGAAGTTGAGCCTGATGGCTCGAGGGCTCTATGACGTTCAGGCTTGAGGCTTTCCTGAAAGATTAACGTTGCGGAAGGCTAAACGTTGCCCCAAGCCCTCAACCACAGACCCAGAGTATCTTTCCTTCGAACTTTGGGTTCAGGATGCGTTTCAATTTTTCTCTTCGCAGCTTCAGATGCTCCGTACCCCCTCTGCCCTAAACCTTCAAGCCATGCTCCGGATCTGCGCTCTCAGTGGTGCTTTTTCTTCTTCCGCTTCTTGCTCCTTGCTTTCGAAGGCGCGGTGGGAGAGACAGGTCGGAAAAAGAGTACAAGAGTCCTACATTTTGGAGTCTCATCATGCATCATGCATGCACTTGTAACTTCTGGGCGCAGCATGCGAGAGAGCTCAAACCTGTGGGTCCCTTGAGCAATTTACGGCTGAAGATTTAATTTAAGGGTTTAGGGTCTACAAACCCGATCAAGCACTAGGGACCCCCAAAGAATCCTGTAAGAATATAGCTAGATCCCCGGGGAAAACCCTGCAAAAACCCTGAGGACGTGTGCCAGGGGCGTAAATAACCACCAATACTCTTTTGGGGGTACAATAATTACAGAAGCACTGAACCCCAGAACCCTAAAACCTCAAGTGCCTGAAACCCCCACAGTGCTTGCAAACCTTGGAACCCTAAACCCTACACCTCCCACCCTAAACCCTCACCCCCTGAGGCCTTACAAACTGAGTCAGGCCCTTATTGTCTGTCCTGTCGGAGGACTCCGAATCCTTGGACTTTCGTTTTCCCGACTTCTTGGCCTCATGCCGGCCTGCACACAGAGACACCAGGGATTGGGGATTTAGGATCTAAGGGTTGGGGTGTAAGAGTTTGGGGGTTGAATGGGTAATTAAAGATTTACGGGTGAGGGCTTATATGGTTAAGAGTTTCAGGGATCGTTTTCTCAGCTTTGCACTGTTTCGGGTTGATTGTTTCGGGTTTAGGCATCGCTTGCTTGTTTCGTGCAACCCTTGTTCCGCGGATTTAGGTGTGAGCGAAGTTTAGGGTCTTCAGCTCAGTCCTTGTTCCCTTTAGCGTCAGGGTTCAGAAGTGACTTGTGGAGCCCCACGGCCGGACTCTTTAACCCGGTGTTGTTGTACGGAACCATCGAAAATCTCAAAAACCATGAGACCATGACTTTGCAATTATTAGTATCATGATTAGTAGTATTAATGTTGTCATTATCCTTAGTTTTACTTCTCCTGTCATGAGTAAGATGAGTACCGTGGTTGTTAAGATATAATGATGACGACTAGTATTAATGTTGTTATTATCGTTATAGTCTTATTTCTACTATCATGAGTGATTATTACGATTATTGAATTATCATGTTCCTGAGGATGGGGTGTAATAACAGGAACGACATGCCGAAGACGGACACTCGAAAGTTGAAGCCTGAAGCCCTCTATCCTAACACCTTCCCGCGGCTTCGCATGTAGACTTTACCTTAACCCCAACTAGCCTATCTGTATATGGGAGTCTCCGAAAATAGGGGACCCTAATATAGTACCCTAAATAGTAGGATCCTTATTATAAGGACCCCAAAGAAGGTACCCCTAATTTTCGGAAACTCCCATATGGACTTACATACATGAGAAGGAACCCTAAAAAAGTAAGACCCTTGGAGTCGAAGTAGTACTATGGGAGGGTTTCGAACCCGAATTCAAGGTTCATGGTTTAGGCGTCGGCGTCCAGGCGCCCTGGCATCCACTCCTAAACCCTCACATGCAGCCCCTACAGCTTGTAGAATGATTGCAAAGCCCTTATGAAACACTACGACAGGAACCCTGCAATGTTGCCATGAAAACCCTTTAAGGAGCCCCAACCCTCACAGGGATCCAGAAACCCTAAACGCTAGACCCCTAAACCCTTAATCCCTTAAAAACCCTTAAACCCCAAACCCCTAAACCCATGAAGCCTAAACCCCTAAACCCTAACCCTCAAAGCGGCCCTTTAAGGAACTCCACCGCCTGAGCTCGAAGAGCTCCGGGAGTCTTTTCGGGAGCGCTTCTTCCTGGCGTCGCTACGGCTTTAATATAAGTCTGGGACCTTACCCTGGGGATCAAAATAACCCAAAAGCCTTATATAGTATAGTCTTTGGGCCCAAAAGCCTCAATACATGAGTCCTTAGAGCCCTGTAGGGTTAGTTATGAGAATAGGACTTGGGTACGCATTGTGCTTCCCAACATAGTATACCGGTAATTTTCGAAGCCTCTACAATAAGCCTCTAGGAAATGAAGTGTTGAGGCCCAATGCGCCAAAATCCTAAAAGCTTAACACCCCGAGATTCTGAACCCGAAATTTAGACCCCAAAACCCCTAAAGCCGGATGTAGGACTGAAAGGACAATCCAAGGGTAAAAGGAGGGACCCTTAATAAGGACCCCTAGGTATATACCCTTGATATAGCTATTATATACCCCCTACATAGCCCATTATACGGTAGGGGTCCCAATTAAGGGTCCCTCCTTTTCCTGACATTGCGGGCTCTAGGTGCCCTGGGTCTCCAGGGTTCAGGGCTTCACGGTTCTAGGCTTTGATTCAGTGTTTACGGCTTAGGGGCTTAGGGGTTAGTGTTTGCGGGTTTAGGGTTTAGAGCTTGGGAGGGTTTAGGGTTTAGGGACTTTGAGGCTTAGTTGTTTTTCAGGTCTGGGGTTCAAGGCTTAGGTGTTTCGCGGATTAGGGAGTAGGAAGCCCTTGGCGACGAGGTGCTAGTCTTTGCATTTCTTTCGGATTACAGGGCTGCTAGGGTTATGGGGTTTTCGGGCTTACGGCTCATAGGGCTTGCCGGGCTTACGGCGGCTTGGGCTGGCAAGGCGAATCGGATTTACGATGTCTTGCTGAGCATAGGCTATTTCTTGATTTGAGGCACACGGCACCTGTGCGCAACTCAAGTTGTTGAGGAAGCTTTTGATCTTTCTGCATGAAACCCTGAACCCTAAACCCTAAGTGCATGAAATTCGAAGTCGACTGGCCCTCTGTGGAGGCCTCCTCTTTCGACTCCCAGAAGAGCCTGGGTGCATGATAACAGAGCGGCCTGAGGAGTTAGAAGAGGGTCCTTGAAGGGGGCTTAATAATAATGAACATATTGTCATTTTTGAAGGCATAAGCAGCATAATCCGCAGAATGAATATAGGGTCTAAAGTTTAAGGAGGAGAGAGAGAGAGAGAGAGAGAGAGAGAGATATATATATATATATACTCCTACGAAGTATTCAGGCCTTTATATTGTCATGACTGCTAGGCTCCGGGGCTCAGGCTGGGTTTCGGGGTGCAGGATTGCTTTAGGGTTTGCCGCTTGGAAACCTAAAAGCCGCTTCTTCCGGGCTATGTAAAAGGAGCAGTGCTAGAGCCTTAGCAAGCTTTCAAACTTCGGCAAACTCAACACCCTGTAGCTCTGACATGGTGCACTTACATTACGGCAACGAGCATACTCAGGTTTATGGTAGAAACCTGCGCAGACAAGGCCTTCGCTGACTGGGGAGAATCATACCCTAGGACGGACCTGAACCTACACAAGGGGCGAACAAAAACAAGTAAGCTTAGGGTTCAGGGAGTTTGGGGTTTCCCCTTTCTGCCGTATGTTTCCTACCTGGAGCGTATACAATCAAGAATATAATTAACCCATTTCCCTGCTTTACTCAATAGTTAAGGCCATACATGAAAGACAACCAAATCGTCGACCTTAACTTGGAACCATCAGCTTGATACATACCTCCAGCCTCAAACCCGAAGAACCTCGCAATAAACTTCGTCAGTAGAATATGAAATATCCTTGCTATCGTATCATGACACAGCCGGAGAACAACCCAGGGCACAACCGAAAGCAAACCAGAGCCATCATAGCCGGGCGAACTGAGGTTCCGGCTCGAATGCCTTCTGGAAGGCGACGAGGACTTAGCCAAGCAGTTGTTGAGGCAAAGGGCTCACAGGTGTTTTATAGCGGCTCTTTTCAGGCTTCTATAAAGGATTCCGCTACGGGATCTGCAAGGGCTCCCACCGGGGTTCTGCTTCTATAGGGGTTCCTTTCAGGGGTGATTTTGCAGGCTTCGCAGGTTTCAGCGTCTTGGAGGCTTTGGGTTTGCATGGTTACGTCCGGGCTTGTACGGTTCAAGGGCATGGGTTTCGGTTTTGTGAGAGGAAGAACCCTCACACTCACACCACGAAATCAAAAAAACATTCTGCTTGTCGGAACCTGTTTTGGCGAAAGTTTCGTGAACAACGTCAACAAGCTTGGGTTTCAAAGCTTCGGAATTGCCTGCCATATCACCGCCGGTGGCGAGGGTCCATCTCCACTACTCGCCTCGGAGCCCTCGAACCTTGAACAACCCATAGGGAAAGCAGCCCATGCTTAAAACACGTCTGCAATCCACAACGCCTGATAAAGCTTTGCTGGAAAGAGCCCTGCCTCTCGCTTCTTCTTGCTCTTGGCTTTTGTAGCCTCCAGGCGGTCACAGACGCTCTATGGATGAACATGCGTGAATTTGAAATTCATGTATAATGTTTTGTCCCCCCTGAACCCTGAAGCCCTAAACCCTAAACCCCTAAACTCTAAACCCCTAAACCCCTAAACCCTAAACCCTAAACCTCTAAACCCTAAACCCCTAAATCCCTAAACCCTAAGACTACCATTCTGGCCCGAACAGCCTCCGAGTCTGGGATTCGAGACTTCGGGGGTTCACGGGTTCGGAGCTCTAGAGGTCGCTGCTTCGGGGGCCATGGGTCACTCCACGGCACAATCAGCCCTGAGAGGCCGGGAGTACTGAGCAGCTATGCCCTTATACTTGTAATTATTGTTTTTTTCTCAAAAACCTTGGAAGTACTCAAGCTTGCACCCTTTTCCTTACAAACTATCGTTTTTTCCATAAGAACCTTCAAAGTAGTCGTGCTGATATTGCAACAGAAAGTCTCTGAAAGCTTCAATCTTAAGCGGCAGAGATTCCAGATGGGGCCTGTCGACCTCTGTGACTCGGGCCTGCTCAGAGAATTCATACGATATTTTCATGATTCCCTGCAGCCTTTATGGAGCTGGAGATGGGTTCATGGATACTGTATGCATGGCAATGTAGCCACAGGTACAGTATACGCCCTTACGGCTGTACTTATGTGCATCATAAGCCGCCTTGTGACCAGCCATGACTCTAAACCGTAAACCCTAAACCCTGAACCCTAAGCCGTAAACCGTCAGGCAGTTCGTGTTGTTGGAACTGTTGGCCTTACTGCTTCGGCTTAGGCCTGCACTCTGAACCCTGCATCCCGTAAACCCTCAGCCTGCACCTTTGACACTGCAAAACTAAAGCGACACTTTAAGCATTACACTGTACTTCATATTTTGGGACCATAATGATATTCACAGTCTAGATTAGCCGCAAACAGCAATCCTACAGCAAGCCCGCCTGCTTTTCCTTGGCCTTTGGGGCACTACGGCTGCGGCTGGCGAGGCCTTTGCAACTGAATGGCTTTGGTGTGTGCGGGCTTGCGAGTCAGGTGTCGGGCGAAGAATGTGAGTTTGAACCGGTTTTGGGGCTTCGTGCTTCGAGGTTAAGTTTCCTAAACTATTTAATTACGGAGAGTTCAGAGTCTCGGGTCCAGGACAACCACCATCAGCAGTACCAGCACTAGCGCGAGCGCCAGCAATAGCCCTAGCGCCAGCCCCAGTGTCAGCGCCAGCACCAGCCCCGCCAACAGCTCTGATCATCATCATGAATCATCATCATCATCTTCATCAGGACGTGCACCATCATTCTGCGTACCTTCATCAGCAACATCATGACGGGCGTGGTCGTGGATATCGCTTTCACGTTCTTCTTGATCAGATGTATCGCGATCACAGTCAATGCAGGCACCACGATCGCCAGCATGATCACACGGACAACTTTCCGATCGAGATCAAGACCGTCAGCAGTGCTGCAGTGGGAAACCGAGCTCATCATCGCTACGATAATAAGCATTGATCATGGCCTACACGGTCATCAACGTCGTCGTCATCACTGTCATCACCATTATCATCGTCATCATAATCCTTGTCGTCATCTCCATCGCCACCGCCACTAGCATGATGTTCATCCATCCGTCGCCGTAGCATCGTGATGGCCACTGTCGCTCAAACTGTGGCCATCATGATCGTCATGTCCATCGCGCGCTTCTTCATAAGCATCATCACCGCCGTTCTCACCACCGGCAGCATCGTCGTTTAAAGAAAGCAACATGCAACAAGACCATTTACCGCTGATTCAAGTCGTGTGGGAGATTTGCGCCAGTGCCGGGACGTCAGGGGCTTCCGGCTCCAATCTTCAAAACCATGCTCTGAAATCCATGATGTTCCGTTCAGGAGCTCAAAATAACATCTTCGGTAACAAAGCTTACGGCCCCTAAGGCTCTGCAAGTTGCACTGATGCACGCCTGTCGTCACGGCAGGAGCAGGAGTTGCCACAGGTGCCTCGACGCAAACCCGGCTGGGGTTGATGTTGGGTCTCTGCCGACCCTTACCCCTGTACGCCTTACTTAATCCTCAAGGCCTACCTTTTCGATTGCAGCTCGAAAAGCTCTCCGACAGAACTGGTTGAGGGTTGAGGGACCTACTGGGATGCCGTACGCTGCCTAGCCGAGCAACAGGGTCCAGTAATACGAACTGTGCAGGCTTTTGCAGCCTGACTGGGAAATGCAGCGCGCAAGCCGCAAGCCCTACAGCTCTAAATCCTCAGCCCTTGGCCCGACACCTCAAAACCAACCGACTCCATCCGGTTATTAGACAGTACAGACCAAGAATAAGAACTCCAAACTTTCTCGGCTCCTCCGTCCTTCCTGACTCGGACCAGTTTGTCTGGTTGCCGAGCGGATCTCAAGATATCATTTGGCACCTATACATTGCACAATAGCAGAACATATTCTTAGCCCCTAACTAGGCCCTAAACCCTAACTCCTCAGACGACACGTCCTGCTGCGCGCACGTACTCAGATCTTCCCGTCATTGAGGCATATACCTTAAATCGTATTTGGGACCCGATTGTACTTTCAGGGTTAAGGGGTTCAGGGTCTAGGGGTTTAGGGCTTCGGGCCTAACCCAGAACCCTCAACCCCGACCCTAATTTACACGAACCTTATAGAATCCTATAGAAACCCATGGCCCATCTCACATGTACACAAAGCCCTACAAAATGTCCCAAGAATCCGTACAAGACCCCTGCAAATCACGACAATCCTCACAAGGTCCATTATAGGTCACTGCAAGATCCCTTGCATCCACAAATGTTTATCGGAAAAGCTAACCCGAACCATGGCCTTGGCTTCCTCCTCTGCAGGAGCTTCGACCTAGCAAGTCCAGAGCCCTTTAGATGTTCCCGAGATCCTAAACCCCAAACTCAGAGGGATCCCTGAAAACATCCTGTAGAGGCTCCGGTATGGGTTCCTCTGGGCTTCCTTTGTGGCTTCCATAAGGGTGCTATTCTGTAGGGGTACCTTGAAGAAGATCCCTGGAGGCTCTTTCGAGAGCTGCTGGGTTTCTCAGAAGCTTTACGGCTTGGCGAACCCAAACCCCCTAAACCCTCAAAAACCACCTGAAACCCCATATACTTCGGAGTTCCGAATGTAGGGTTTGGGGTCCTGTAGGAAGGGGTCGGGGTTGGCTTGAGGTTTCTGGGTTTAGGTTTTACAGTTTTGGGGTTCGGGGCTCCGGGAGGTTTGCAGGGGGTTCTGCGGGGCTTGGGGTTCCGGACGGGCTGCTGTATTCTTAGCTAGCAGACAGACAGACAGATAGACAGATAGACAGACCTGCAGACAGACAGAGAGACGGAGAGACGGAGACAAGATAGATAGATAGATACACAAGATAAACGGACAAGATAGATGGATATATAGGTAGACATGCTATGTAGAAATATACGCACAAACTTGTACTTGTACTTAGACTTATACTTCTTTCCAAAAACTGTACTCAGCCGTTAACCTCAAGGCTCGAACCTTCGATCAGCGACTCAGAAAGCTCGCAGTCTAGAGTCTACATTCAACACCCGCAGCCCCAGAGCTCACACGAATCACTAGCTTATTTCACAGCAGTACCCTAATAATAGGGGCAGTCTAGGTTTTCCAGTAGCCCCCTGATAATAGGGGTAACTATATACTCTTTTTCCCCAGCTACTCCGCACAAAACCTTGAAGTTGTAGGTTTGGTACCTCGCCGCTGGGCTCCGCCGCGGCAGCCTCCTCCTGCAAAGGTCACCGCGACTGCGATGAGCAAGAATGTGGCCTACTATGGCCCACTATAGAGACACTCTGAGTGTCATTTTGATTCAATCCACCGTTACCAGCAGCAATGAGCATACTCAAAATGACAGACGCTACGTCAGAAGTGTCAATGCTCACTTCTGAATTATATTACACTTCGTGGGTGTACTCGACTTGCTTGATAGCTTTGCATCACCTTTGCCGCCCAGGAGCCTTGCGAACGTTTGTAGCACATGTGACATGTCTCAGTCTTTTTCTCATCACTATACCCCCCTTAGAACCATAATAAAACTACTATTTTTATATTCTCTGGAGTTTTATATGAACAAATTTTTTTTTAACACAGCAATTCCTAAGGATACTATAGATCACTTTCAGGAGGGATCGGTCCGGAGTCCTGTGGCCGGGGCTGCATAAAACTCTGAACACAAAGAAACCCCAAAACCCGAAACCCCTAAAGCCTAAAGTGGAAGTATCGCAACCGTACCTCCTTGTGGAGACCATTGAAGTCGTGCTGAGGATCTCAAGAGTTACCTATCCCCTCTACCAGCTCCACCAGTCGCCGAAGTGGCTTTATTCGGTTTCTAAAGGCCCACACAACCCCAATTGAATCAAGACGCCAGCAACAGATCCAACCTGAAACAACAAAGGCTTCCATAGTTCGAGCACGGGTACTTAGGGTATCGTACTATCATGATCGAACGGATGACGAAACCCCAAACCTTAAGCATCCCTAAGCCCTCGATATCCCATTCTGCCCAAGCTGGCCTGGGCGCCATCATCTCCTGTCTGGTGTAAACATAGGGGCCGTAGAAATTTGAAGAGGGTTATGGGGGAGGGTACATCAGAGTATGGTTCAACTGCTACATGATTTCACGTAATTAGGTACTTTAGATGAGCTGACCTGCATATTAGCTGTGAGCGTTCCGAGGCGTAGGGTGCAAAGGTTCTGGTTCAGAGTCAGTGCAATGGGAGACATTGGCGACTGACACACTGAACGAAAAGCATTCTCATGCACAACAATCCTAAACCAAAATCAAAATCTCATCCTCTGTTCTGAATTAGCTTTTAAGGCGGAAAGCCCAGACGATCCAATTACTAATGTCATTCTCCTAGAAATAAAACCCAAGAAATCCCGCGACTTTTCAGCCTCTCATCCTGATCCTCAGTGCTGCAGCCGAGTCACCATTTTCTCCCTGCTCGCCACGCTCACCGCGTTCCTGTGGAAAGACCAGTCAAACGTGCAACTCTACCAGTGGCATCTGCAGCTCAGCCCGGGGCCTCTATGTCTTCAAGGCTTTGGATTGCAGAAACCATGTTTCAGGCTGTAAGACTCTGTTTCTCATCCAGGCTTCTATCACCGGCAGTGTCAGGGAAGCACTTTGAAATAGTAGCAGGCATCGAAATCTGAGACAGCACTCGCTGGTCAGCGCAGGAAGACAAGCTGTAGCCACCGTGCTTTACTTCCTTGCCCAATTCACATATGCAAGCATTGACCACTTCAGGGTTTCTAAGGGTAGTATGACATGAGGAGTTTACTTAGAACTACAGTACTAAGCTGACATGAAACATCTCACCATGATCCGCGTGCAACCTTTAAGTGCACCATTGATAGGACTGACTTTGCTGATTCAGGGGTATTGTCTTCTGACAACATAGCTCAGACAAGAGTGCTTCTGACTTGGCGAACTGAGCGGCCCTTGAAGAACCTTACTCCGCGGCAGAACTCGCAAGACTTAGCTAAGGCAGGCACAGACTGCTTCTCGCGGACAAAGGCTCGACACCTGACTCGGCGGTCGGAGATGAAGCTTGACTCACTGGATACCCTAAACACTGAACCCTGAGCCCTTTAGCCCAACCCTTGGACTGACTCTCAAACCTAACGCCATGGGATGCTCGCTGCGGTGTGGCTGCCTCGCCATCATGTCCTCGATGGCGTTGGCAGCCTGCTCCTGCTTGCCTCAGCGGTCCGGCACTTACATGACACTCAGAGATAGTACGGGGTAAATTATACTATAATTACTATAGTTTATAATGAAGAAGCCTAAGGAACAAGGATATTGGCAACTATATTTAGACCCCTATACTGTGCATGATGGCATGATTCTCAGGGGTAGTATCTGGCTCTGCAGAGTTTCCAATACAGGGTTTCATGTGGCTACAGTTCGATGACAGTCCTGAGCCGCAGGGTCTAAAGCCTAGAGCCGAGTATCTGGCTTCATTACATGGATGAGGGCTTAGGATACGTTGTTTTCGGGTTCGCATGGGAGGGTTGCATCTGCGGTCATGCATTTGAAGCCAGTAACAGAGGCCTCGGAAAGGAGTACCTAGCAGGAAACAATGCTATACCAACACGGGCAAACCACACCACAATATGCACAGAGTCATGGTGATCGGGATCATCCTCCAGACCGTTTTCTTCAGAAGCAAACACGACTGTTATTGGCAGTTTTAACAGGAGCATTCGCACAGTTACTCTTCGGTGAGTCAGTCTTGGTATCCTGAACTTCGAAGCACCTTTTCTTGGGCTTTCGCTGTCCTCATCCTGGGCATCCTTCTGCACGCCCGCGAAAGCGGATTTCGCATACTTCCTGGCCCGACGAGACGCCGGAATCTACCATGACCAGCACCACTACTGCTGCCATTACTGCCACTCCTACTGCTCGTGATACTGCTGTTACTACCACTACTGCTACCGCTACCACTACCACTACAACTAACTGCCAGGACGACTGCGTAGGTCGTCGTCGTTGCTGTTGCTTCTGCACCTCAATACAACATGACCAGATTCTGCCGAAAACGTAGACTAGCCTGCCACGGTTCTGATCCCTAGCCAACTTCTCTAAAACCTCTCAACGACCACGGATTTCCCCACCCTGCTCCCAAGGTGCAAGTCGACGGACTAGGACCACCACTCTCTCGCCCTGCCCTGGCCCTCACTACCCCAAACTCCTCCAAACAGCCACAAGACCGATGTCCAAATCCAGACCTTCAGGAACTTCATAGAAGTCAGGGTGCCGCCCCTAAACCCTAAACCTTAAACCCTAAACAACCCTAAAGCACTAAACCCCAAATCCCTAACTATGAAGGGGTCCTTCGGGTCTCGGGTTTAAGGCTCAGTGGCAGGGTTCGGTTCCGCACTTCGATGAAACCTTGACATGCCGGAGAGGCTTCGCCAGGGCACAGTCCTCGCGGATGGTCCCAAAGATGGCTTAAGGAGGGTAAGGGTCTAGGGTCTACCTTAACCCTGAATAACCTACCTTTTTGGGGTTCCTTATTTTGATTTCCTTATATGAATCCCTAAAACGGTGGGTTATTCCGGGTTAAGGTAGGGTCTAGGGTTAAGGGTTTAGGGTTTGGGGTTTAGGGTCTAGGGTTTAGGGCTTGTGATAAAAAAAGCTTTGGCGTATCGCAGGGATATATAGGGACTACAGTAAGTATAAGCCGACAGTACCAAAAAACGAATTGCTCAACGCCCTGTGCCAAGGTTTAATCATGTGTGCGACCTTTGAACGGGTATCTTCCCAGGTAGCACTGATTAGGCGCTTGCTGTGGTAGTCTTGTACACAAGTCGAGAATTCGCTGCCCCAAACCCATGGAAACCGCAGCCCTCTATGAGACGCCTTAAACCCGACCTATAGCTAGAAACAGCTGCAGTCTTCGCATCCCGATATCTCTTCATATGTCTAACACCCAGAACATCAAACACTTTTAAAGGCCATGAGCACAGCACTCTGATTCCTTCTCCAAGAACCGCCGCTGCTTCGACGAGAAGACATGGAGATTAGCGTGGAGGGCCCGGTACATCTTGTTGCCGGTCTGGACGACTCGACAGTTTGAACTTTTGGGCCTTTGGGGTTTCAGGGGTTCAGGGTTGAAGGGTTTAGGGCCATAGGGATGAGGCCGTTGACTGTAGAATTTGGAGTCTAATACTTCGAAGTGGGGGCTTCTTGGATGATGGGTCCCTTTTGGCGGGTCATGTCATCACTGAGTCTTTTGCTCTGTCTCTCTTTGAAATGTTCCAGGTGTTCTGAAACTCCCATGCGGCCCCACGCGTTGTACTTCAGGATTTGGGGGGGAAGATGGCGTACAATTACCAGGTACATAGACTCATGCCGTAGGTGCTGGAAGGACACACCAGGCAGAAGATTTAGCTTAAGGGGCTTGGGTTTAAGGTCATACCTTGGAGACTAAATGAAACCAGTACAACCTACTCGCAATATGCTGATTTTGGCGCCTGTCGAGAATCAGAAATCCGGACAACCCTAAACCCTAAACCCTACATGCTCAACAAAATGGTGCAAGCCGGCGGAAGTTTCCACAGGCCCGAAACCAATATATTCCAAGCTCCGCTACCCAAATTGGGATCCTCCTATCAGGTCCACTCATATAGGGGCTTGTATTAGAATAGGGTTTTGGGGTAGGTTATACTATAATCAGACTAAGGACCCCCCCAAAAAAAAACAGAAAAAAATGTATCTGTAATTATTTAAGCCCCTGTATTCGTTTCACAAACCTCCGAAACCTTCTGAGCCTTCTCCGTCAAGTCTTCGATGAAGCGATTGTGCGCCACCACGCTATAGAGGCTCTGCGCATCCATTCGCCCGTCGGATGCCTAGCGGCTCGTCGGATTCTATGTAACTAGTTCATGGTTGGGACAGGATTAAACATGTACGTGTTTATTCCTGTATTGGGTTTCAGTACCCGTAGACATGCAAAATGTGACACCCAACTATGACAAAGGCAATGTGATCTGATTTCGGGTCTAGGATTTGAAGGGCTATGGTTGGATTCCTGATTCGGGCTTATGGGGTCCGCTAGACCCTAAACTTAAACGCGAAACCCAAACATGCTTCTGGGGGCTTGCTTACCCAGAGGCCCAAAGTAGTTCCTTTTTGGGATTACCCAGGATTCTATATACGAACCCCAAAAAGGAACTACTTTGGGGCCTTTCGGTACTGGGTCTTGCTGGCAGATCTAGAGCTGTTACGGTCGGACGGTGCTGTGGGGGTTCAGGGGTTCAGGGTTTGGGGTAAAGGGTTTAGGGTTTAGGGTTTGAGGGGTTTAGGGTTGTACATTTAGAAACTTAACACAGGGGCTCTGACAATTCGACCAAGGTTTCCGGGCAAGTTATAGCCTAATGGAATTAGCAACCTTGCCTGTACCTAAAAGAAATCCGCTACTTGATCTCCTGGCGAGATGTCGAAATCTCAGAGCCTTAATGCGCGAAATCCGACAGTATGCGCGTACCTCAATGCTACACTGCAACTCCATTACCAGTACCACTGACCCTGAAACGTAAACTCAAATCTAACATCTCGGACCCGGCACATCCTTCAACTCACACGCACATCCGCAAACCGACAAAATTACAAAACCCTTGCAAAAGCCGGAGACAAAAGCTCACGAAACCCCTCCTGTGCTGATCCTGCGAGGCACATGCAGAAACCGTCCACAATCCGCCTAGTCCAGAAGCACCAGAACCAAAACACCAACCTTTTAAGCTTAAAACTCTGAGGCCCTGACCCTCCTAAACCCGAAACCCTACAAACCCCGGCCCACTCTAAACCCCAAACCCTACATAAACCCTCAGCCAACTCTATACCCCAAGCCCTAAACCCCGTGAACCCTAGAAATCTAGGAGTTAGGATAAGGTTCCCTTTAAGAGAGCCATACATAGGCTTAAGAAGGGTCTCCTTTAAGGGGTCTCCCTTGTACTACCCTAAACCCTAAGCCCTAAACCCAACTAAACCCAGCCCTTGTACTACTGTTGATGATATAAACCCTGCATTACCCATAATAGGGAATATACCACAATTCCCATAGTTTAGGGTCCTTAAGGTAATGCAGGATATATATATATATATATATATAGGGTTTGGGATCGAGCCGCCCGATCAGCCGGGCTTGCATTGCCTAGAACCCCAGTGCACATAGCACGCCTTGCCATCATAGGACTGTACCCTCGATCTCCTCCTTTTCACAGGAATCTGCGGCGAGTACGTTCCAAGGCACGCGCCAGGATCAGCTACAGCCGCCAGCAAGGAGTCGCCCCTCGACTCCGAGATCTGGCTTTGCTGGCTGTTCACCACTCGCGACCCAGATACAAGGAGCTTTTTGATCGTATGGGACGCTCTAAGAAGACATGGCAGCCAGACGAGGATTGGTCCCACTCTGGTGGGCAGGAGCGTTCTTGGTCGCTCTGGAAGGGTGCATGGCCCAAATCGCCTACTCCCAACAATCGTTCGACGACCCAGCTCAGGTACGACCAGGTGGATCCTGGCAGCGAACACTGGGACTACAACCAGACCTGGAGCGAACAGCCGGAGGAACAGATACCTTCCGACTTACCAGTCGCCTTCCGGGAGATCCAACGTGCTTTGACACAAGCGAGAAAGGCAGATGCGCGTGTGCGAAAACTACGCGCGGATGTTACCTACCGGCAGGCTCAGTTTGTGAAGTACGAGAACATGATGAAACAGGCTTTTGCCAAGAATCACAAACAGTACGAGCAAGACCTTGCCAAGCTCCAGGACGAGATCCAGAATGCTTCCGAAGCAGGGAGAACAGCCACCAAGGACGTCCAGATGTTGGTACTATATGGGCAAATCAAGGAGAATGCGCAAGAGACCAAGCAGGCAGCCTCTGCCGATCGACTATGGGCCGACCTGATCCGTTCCAATACGGATGGCGAGGCCCCTGCGGAAACCTCCTTTCTCTCGGAAGCCATGTCACTGGTCAGGAATGCCCAGCCGGGCATCCTCCGTCCAAGGGATGGTCTGCCAGCAGCTCCCTCCAGAGTCCCGAGAGAAGTGACACCTCCACGGTCCAGACGTGTTATGCCGATGTCACCGCAGCAGGGCAAGGAAGATGTCGTCCTTCGCGATCCGGCATCCTATGGTTTTGCCAGGGAGGGTGGTCCTTACCCCATCTCTCCCACGGCTCCAGCGGCAAGTACGGCTATCCCACCGGGACTGGAGGATCTCGACCAAGCTCGAAGTGGCAGCCGCCCCAAGAACAAGACCGGCGATGGCACCGGAACCAGACAGCCAGTCAAGAAAATTGTGCAGGGAGTTGCCCACACCATCCATCCAGGCGGAGTGCCACTGTCGGACAAACTGGAGGCACGCCGACAAGCTGCCGAAGCGGAAATGAATATGGCGGGTCGTGCCATGCGACCTTTCGGCCTACCTGCCGGCGCAGCTGGCAGCGCCGATCCCAATCCGGAAGAGGACCGTCTTCGCTACATGTACAATGGTCAGTGTGTGGAGATTCGGGTCTCGAATTCGGACGACGACGATCTGGAAGAGAAGGATGCTGTTCGCGGACCTGTAGGCCGGACATCCCCAGACGGCACGTGATTTGGTGGAGTAGAGTTTGTTCACGAAAGTCATCTGGTTTCAAACCTTGGCTTATCGGGCTAGAGGGAGCTTGTGCACTCGTTGTCTGTGATGGGTACAGACACGAGTTGCCCCATCCCTGTGGCCAACGATCTGTCAAGTGGAGTCTCCAGAGGACTTTTCGTCGAGCAAACTGGTCTCACACCTTTACGTGTACAGACCACTTTCTTTGCCAAGGGCCTCCTCGTCGCTGGCGATCCCAACTCGAGACACTTCTTTGGTCTTTGGATGTTGTCTTGGTTGGGTCGTCTGTCTCCTCTGCCAAGGGAGTGGGTCGGTTTTATACCGATTTCGTTCCTGCGGCCTCGCCTGGAACTCAGCCTCCGGCTGCTTGTTCTTCCAACCTTCTTCCCAGAGGCGTGCCTAAAAGTCGGATCGGTGGCGCTGGGCCGACTACCCTCTCCTGTGTTATCCCTTTCGGAAGCACATTGCTGGATTTTGCTTCCCCTTCTTCCCTACCGTCGACTCAAAGCGCCCTGTTTGGCTGCTGGTCTTCGGTCACCTTTGACAGGGGCCAGTGTCATCATTTCGGTGTGGACTCTGTGCCCAATGGCTTTTCCATAGTCGGTGCTTCTAATGATTTTGGCCATACACCGGCTTTCTTTTGGTTTAGGGGTTTGGCGGAGTGCATAAGAGACGAATCGGTTGCTCAGGGTCGTCCACCTGCCTTCCCCGATACACTGCCTTCAGTTCGTGCCTTCAGGTGTGAAGCTCAACCTGTTGGTGCCGACAACCTGTGCACCGATTGGATCCTCGCTCTCATTGAGGCTTGGTTGATCCCTTTCGCCCGAAGCCTCCTGTTCCTCTTCTTTGGGGCACTTGTGAGGCTCTTCGTCCGCCCACTTAGGGCTCATGGCGTTCTCAAGAATACAGTTGCCTTTCCGTTTCTTGGGATTCCCCCCACGGCAACTGTTCCTCTTGGCAGCATTGGTTGTGTCGATGTCCAGGCGATGCAGAAGCCTCCCTTCAAACACAAGGGCGCTCGCAGTCATGCAGCTGCCTTTTCGTGCCCGGCCAGGATCAGCATTTTTCGCAGACTTTGCTTGGGCATCTTCGGCTTTCTGACCTTGCCACTTCCGCTTGGCAATTCTGCTTTTGGTCCTGTTGCCCTTGGCCTCACCCTTCCTGTTCTGACTGGCGCCATGGCACGAGCTGGCGAGGCGCCAGCTGTTGGCAGTTTTGACCATGATATCGCACCGGAAGACCTTACTGCGCTCCAGGGAGTCAGTGATGTTGCTTTAGCATGGCTCCACCCTGATGATGTTCCCAGTCCTGACCCTTGTTTACATGTTTCGGAGCCGCCATGGGGCGACCTTGGCCCTTGCAGACGGTCAAAGGATACCTGGCTTGGAGTTTATGTTTACACACCCCACTACAATACTGTGTCTTGTGCCATTCAAGCGTGTCCTGAGGACGGCATACACCCTGTTCTCACTGTGCTCAAAGAACAGTCGCCAGGTGTGCCGCAAGGGTTGTTTCATACCCTGATCCCACTGCGTCCCCAAAGACACCCGGGGTATTTATCGGTCATCCGGGTCCCCAACTCGACACGATACCTTGGCCCAGACGGCACAGCTTCAGTTGTGATCGATCTCACAAGAGTTGGCGGGAGATACTTTGCTTGTGTGTTGCCCCGCCGTCTCGACCTACGTCGCCTCGAGGAATACATTCTCCCCCTCACGAGTGTCCATGATGGCCCTACTTACTTCTTTGTTGGACATGCGACCACCCCGTGGCCTGACTATGCTGCGGTTGATCTCCACGATGGTGATGTAGTCACAGCTGCGTGGCACCCCGATGCCATCACAGAACGTATCAGGGTCGAACCACTTTTTCGCCAGGATGCCGAATGGGGGTTGCCTCAACAGTTTCCTCTTGTTGAATCGCCTGCTGCCTTGTGCATCCTCTACAATGATCAAAGGTTCACATGTGATCCGATCCCTCCTCACCGACCTGTCGTTGAGTACGTTTCTGCCAAGCTTGCCATCAATGCAGGGGAAGCCATTATGTGCTCTTACCACATAGGTAACCTTGACGTGCAGGGAGAAAGCTGCGAGTATATAGTCACGGCGCAAAGCATTAGTCCCTACAATGCCAGAGTGCAGGATCGAAGTGCATGTAGGGATGTCTTCGTCCTTTGTGACCTGCGTCCCTTGGGGCAGAAACCGTGTTTCATATATACCAACTTTCCAGCACTGCACGTTCCCTCCCTTGAGGCTAGGTTTGGTTTAGTCCTGCCCCCTGCTATTAGACTCGGGGTTACTGGGGGTGATCGTAGGGGCGATGATGTGCATTTTGAGCCGAACTCCACTTTGCTGTTCTTTGCCGAGGGTTACCCCACAAGTAACTCCTCCGGCAGCTCTTCCAACTCTGACAGTCAGCCAGCCGCTGTCCCCGATGACGGCGACGGTCATGGGCAGGCAGCAATGCAATTAGAGGACCCTCTCGCCACAGCACTTGCCAACCCACCATACGACGTGTTGACCGCCTGGAATGATTGGCAAAGTGGTGGGCCCGACCTCGACCCGAGTGGCTTTCCGGAAAGTGGCCCCTTCTATACTCCAGCCAATATTGACGCAGCTGGAGAGCGACACAGAGAGGACTCCACTCTCCCGTCTGGACACAGCTGGAATGCAGGCTCGGCACAACTACCCGTGTCTGGGGGCTCTGCAGGCGCAACAGGAGCTGGGGCGAGTATTGAAGGCCACTCTGCCACCACCCATACAGGCCACACGCGTGCAGAATCATCTGCTGTTGATGATTCCCAAACAAGTACCCCAGACCCTAACACTGATGTAGTTATGCAGTCGACAGCCTCGACGCCTGCCCTTACCCTTACATACGCAACTGGCTACCTGCCAGAGATTGTAATCCTTGGACTTCCAATTCCATGCGGAATTGACCAAGCTGTAGCGTGTCTTCAGCCCAATAGGCTTGATATGTTAGCAGATCGGTTCCCCGAGCTTGTCCCAGTGCAACCGCAGCCTACATCTGACAGCGCCACCTTTGTCGCCATCCCAGCCTGGAGTGACGCCCGTGTTGTTGTCCTCCTTGATGGCCGCCGCATCAACGGATGTGTGTTTTCAGCTGCAGTGCCTCCTGTCATCAACCGAGAATCACTGTTGCTTGCGGCAGGACATGCCCATAGCGCATCCTTCCAGGTTTTTGTTCATGGTTTGGTCACTCCGCTACAGCCATATCAATCCATCACAGTTGCGCACGGCATGCTGGTCACTTTAGCACCAGCTGATGTTTGGGCTCCTGCACACTTTGATCTAGCAGACATGCTCCAGGATCGAACGACATGGAGCCTCGAGGTTGCTCTGCCTGGGCCCACAGCATATCCTGGGAGCCACTTCCGTGTCTTCACAGATGGCATGCCCTTTGTTTTCAAAGTCGAGCCAGGACGACGACCGTCCTTTCAAGCTGACTTGAAGAAGGCCTTGCACACAAAGTCAGAGTTTCTCTCTGTCCTCCCTTCCGCGCCCCAGATCCCAGAGCACTTCCACCTCGGGATTCCTATGTCTGGGGTCCTTCTAGCCACTGAGCAACTTCAAACAGTTCGCTGTCCTCCTGCCAGAACTGCAGAAACACGGGTTCCCTACTTTCTTGATGCCAGGCCTATCCTCAGGGATTTTATCTGGGGTTTGGCACAGCAGGGTTTACTTCAAGTTCAGAGCGTCCTTGATCGGTTTGCTCATAGCTGTCCAGCAGGATATAGTGTCACTGCCAAGGGTGCACCCATACAAAACATTGAGGGCGAACCTCATTTCAGGGTTGGCAGAGGTCAGGTTCTCCTCATTGAATACGTCGAGGATTTATCTGATGAGCCATCCGGGGATGGCTCCGACGATGGTGGCCATGATGGGACCAGTGGCAGTACGCACGGTCGCAGAAACAAGAACCAAAAGCGCCATGCAACATCTGCCCCTGACGAGCGACCTCGGAGCCGCTCCCCGCGATCTAGCCACAATGCGGGTGGACCTGCTGCCACCCCTGCTGCCCTGCAGGACCCACAGCATGCTGGCAGTCTTACCGATGAGCCCAACCAGGAAAGTCGAGTAGCCATGTGGTCTCAACAGGCCGTACATCCGTTTGATGTTGTGCCATCTGATTCCACCTCTGTCCTCCTTACTGGTTTCCCTGCGGCCTCTGAGCAGCCTGATACTAGCAGTCGAGTAGCCACGTGGTCAAGGGCCAGCGAGCCCGAGTCCACCTCTGCCCTCCTGCTAACAACGTCTGCTCCGCACAGTGGCGATACTGTAAGCGACCATTCAGTCCCAGACCCCCCCTGCCAAGACTCAGCTACCGGTTTAGGCAGCGTTGATGCCCCCACACATGTTGCTGTGCGCATCTTTGTCACCGACTTTCCCATCGAAGGTCTTGAGGTCCCAATCGCAGCCTGCTCAGATGTAGTCTCTACTCTGAGCGCCGTTGATCAATCTTGGCATGGACCTTTGCGTGCGTACTTCCCGTACTTAGCATATGTGCGACCACAGCCTGACCCGAGCCACTTGCTGTGCATAGCCAGTCCTTCTTGGCCTGGCATTTCTTGTACAGTTTGCTTTGACTTGGCCGCCGTTGACGGACGTCAATTTGCTGCACAGCTCCCTCCCAGGATTGACAGGTATATCGCCATGCAGTTTGCAGGCCTTGCCCCTGCAGCTGAGATTGACCTTTACTGTCCCGGTCGCCAAGATCCACTCGTAGATGGCGATGAACTGCTTGTTGGCCACGGTCACTGCTTTTCTTTTCGCCCACGAGGGACAGGACCGCCACCCTGTTGTGATATTCTTGTAGCTGGCAGACTTGCTGCTGGCCCAAACACTTCGCCCGAAGCTGCCCCCCCGGGAGTGTACTATTGCTTAGTCACCGACCTCACCTATCGGCCTTTCTTGCTGCTTCCCGAAAGGTCCGTCTTTTACAGGGCCGACATCGCTTCGACTAATGGTATGCGCCTTTGGTGTCTGTCAATTGATCCAACGCAACCGCCTGTTCAAGACGCCTGTGTACAAGGCCGTTTGTGTAGGACTGTTGTCGCCGTTGGCGAGCGAGATAGTCAGCCCGATGACGACCTGAACGTCGGTCTTCTTGATTGCCGACTTCTGCAGCAAGGATGGTTCCGGATCTTCTCCAGCCATGATTGGCTCCCTCTCGAGCCTATCCGCAACAGTCTCCTGCAGAATGCACCTCGGGGATGGATTGTCTCTTTCGTTGGAGTTGCACCGCATTGGGATTGGACTTGGTTTCGGCCAGGCCAAGTGCTTACTGCCTTCTACGAAGTAGCTCCTATTGAGACTCCGAGGTCCGTCCAATCAGGCGCCTCTACAGACCTTCCTGATGATGACACTGAGGCTTCGTCCCCGCCCACGCCTACTGACGGCAACAGCCAGCCTCCACATGACCTATCCCAGCTTGGGTCGCCTTCGCACCCCCAGCCAGATACATCAGGGAGTGGAAATTACGATGGGCATTCATCTGGTTCCCCAGTTTACCAAAGCCCTGCCTGGGTCGATGACGAATCCGATTTCTGGTTCGCCTGCTGTCAGCTTGTGTTACCATGCATCATTGGGTTTTGCGGAGGCCTCCTTCGGCTCCCCACAAGCCGCGGACCACGTTTATCCGTCCTTGCTGCCCTTGTCTTCCTCAGCACTTTGCCAGGCCAAGTCCAAGCAATGCAAAGAACACCCCCAGGGCCATCTTGGGGTTCTCATCCCCCTCCTCTACTCCCCTCTGCCTGTGTTGAGACCACCGACCCAGCAGGCATTGCCACACTTGTTCGTCGCATCCCTACCCCGTGCCGAACCAGGGCTGATCGCACACCCGTGCCAATGCCCTCATCAGCCGCCTTAGAGGATGGAGGTGATAATTTTGGGAATCTAGGACCCTTGATTACCCTTCTCGAAGACAGTTGCCACCACAGTCGTGGCCGCCCTTTTATGCTTAGCGCCACTTTGCTTGACACCCTTGTCGAGAATGCACAAGTTGTCGCAGCAATCCCTGCTGAGCCTAGTAGCCATGCAGGAAATGACCAGTGTGTCCTCAGCTTGCGCAAAGCCATCGGCACCACTCAGCACTTTGACCTCACTGTTGCTTCTATGCCTTCACCTTTCGTCCTTGCCGATGTTGCAGCAGTTTTGAGTGGCACTTGGGTCCTCCCCTCCCTCCTACCAGAAGGCTTGCACCTGCACCCGGCAACCGCCAAGGCTTGGCCAGACCTCGTCAGTGTTGAGCAAGGACTTGCAGCCGGTCTTGACAAGGTTTCTGTTTTTACTGACGGTTCTTATGATGGCACTAGCAGCTTCTGGGCCTTTGTGTCCTTTGGCCACTCACAGTCAGGAACCTTCCTGCTTGCATGGGCGCGCGGCCAGGTTGCAACCGGTGACGAAACACGCAGCATAGGAGCATCAGAGCATAGTGCGGTCAACGGGGAACGCACTGCAGTCTTCTGGGCCCTCGGTTGGCTACTTGGCCTATCCAAACAAGTTCAGAAGGAATTGCACAGTGATTGCATTGTTGCTGCCAGACAGGCCGATGGCCACTTTGGAGCAGTGTCGCAACTTGCGATCGTTAAAGCATGTCGCTCCTTAGCCCAGGTGCATGACGCACTTGGCCCCGGTTGCACAGTGCCCATCTACCACGTCAAAGGGCACGAGGGCCACCCGTACAACGAACTTGCAGATGTGCTTGCCGGAGCATGTGATGTCCCAGAAACTGATTTGCCGCCCCATCTTCTTCACACTTGTCGATGGGCACGACAGCACTCTCTTGAATGGCTATGGCTAACTGTCGCAGCTATGCAGCAGTCCACCTCGCTTCCTCAGTATAATGGCAACGCCCTTACTGATACAGTCGGCCATTCAGATCTCGCTCACCTTGAGCTCAACCCTTGTTCTGCCTTTGGCCCTGCCTTTGCCAGCGTTCCACCCAAGGCACCGTCCACTGGTTTTCGCTTCTTCGCGAGGTTCGTCACGGTTAATGTCCAAACCCTCGGTGAGGACTCCGTTGCACAGGTCAATCGGACACCATTTGTTCGAGCACAGCTTGAGTCAGTTGGGTGTCTTTTTGCTGGCCTTCAAGAAACACGTGCCAGAGCGACTGCAACGGTCACATCCCAAAGCCACTACAGATTCCTCTCGGCAAGTGACTCTCAAGGCAATCTTGGTGTTGAACTCTGGGCCTCCCGCACTGTCCCAGTCGGATGGGTTGACCATCGGCCTGTGTACTGTGACCTTTCCGACTTCTGTGTCCTGCATTGGTCACCAAGATGCCTGATTATTCGATTTGTCAAAGGCACTTTCCGGCTACTCTTAGTTGTTTGCCATGCACCAACAGCAGGGCATGCACAACGGGACTCTTGGTGGAGAGAGTTCTCCGATCGTGTCATACAATGTGCCGGGCAAAACCGAGTTGTTGTGCTAGGGGATCTTAATGCCAGACTTGTGCATCCAGTCCCACACCGTGTTGGGGATTTGCTGTGGGAACATGAGCATGAGCCTCCATCCCACTTCTTTCGACTCCTACGATTGCTCGACCTTTGGGTTCCAGCGTCTTTTACTGCTTGCCACACTGGCCTGAGTCACACGTGGGTTTCTCCTGGGGGAGCTGCTGTTTCCCGCATTGACTACATCCTGATCCCTTCTGCCTGGGAAGTTCAGCCAGGCGGTTCTCAGGTCCTATACTCCGTCGATTTTGGCCATTCTGGCCTTGATCACTTTGCAGTGAGGCTTGACATTGATGTTGTCCACTCTGTTAAGGGCCTTGGCAACCAGGCCGTTGGCACTTTTGACAGGGCCAGGTTGCTCCAGCCTGAGTCCCAGCCTGAACTCCACCGGATCTGTGCCTCAGTGCCTGCTGTTCCTTGGAACCTTGATGTGCATTCACACTATCAATGTGTTGCGGGATACCTTCACGACCAGCTTGCAGAAGCCTTCCCCAAACAGCGATCGGCGCGCCGACGCACTTTCTTCTCAGATACCACCTGGTCCATGCGACAACAGCGTGTCTGGTGGAGGCGACAGGCACACAAATTTAGCTTTGCACTCACACATGGCCCACTTGCTTGGGCCTTTGCTGCCTGGCGTACCTCGCGCCCCTGGAGTTCGGCAGTCCTTGCTCATATTGCAGGTGTTTTCTCCGACATCGCAGGGTTGCACACTGCAGTCCAGGAGCTCCGTTCGCTCAAGCCGGCTTTTCGCCGCTCACTCTGTGCTGACCGCAAAAATTACCTCTCTGCTGTCGCTGATGCTGCCTGCCGTTCGTCCACCAAGGACGTTGTTGCCAAAATGCGTCCTCTCATTGGGCCCCCAAGACGCAAGCAAAGGGGTGCCGTACCATTACCAACAGTTCGCCTTGAGAATGGCGAGCTCGCCCAGGAGCCTGATGAAGTTGAGGCGCGCTGGGTCCGGCACTTCAGTGCCGTGGAGTTCGGCGGTCCCGCCAAGCCTGAGGAACTCATCAGCAACTGCCTCCAAAGGCAGGCTCGCATTGACCTTGATGGCCTGGAGATTGACCTTGCCGAGCTGCCGTCCCGTCTCGACCTAGAGGCCGCCATGAGATCCGCGAGGACTGGAAGAGCATCAGGCAACGACGCTCTGCCGGCAGAGTTGTGGAAACTCCAGGCTCCCGTCCTTTCCCAAGTTCTCTACCCGCTGATGCTCAAGGCCGCGTTCCGCCTCACCGAACCTCTGCAATTCAAAGGAGGGTCCATGCATAAAATATGGAAAGGTCGCGGACCCATGCAGAATTGCGACAGCTACCGTGGTATCCTGGTTTCAAGTGCTGCAAGCAAGTGCATCCACGGTGCGTTTAGGCGCAAATGCGCTGAGTGGTACGAGACTCTCTCCACACCACTACAACTTGGAGGTCGGAAGGGCTTTCCAGTTCAGCTCGCCGCCCAAGCCGCTAGGGCCTTCCAGGCAGCCGCGCTTCGTCAGAAGCTCAATGTTGCAATCGTTTTCCTCGACCTCCGTGAAGCCTTCCACCGTGTTGCCAGACCACTTATACACGGAGGAGCTTTAGACGATGAGCACATCGCACAAGTTCTGTCAGTTTTTGGCATTCCTGCCGATGGCATGGAGGAGCTGCGTACATACGTCAGGGATGTCTCACTCATACGGGATGCAGGTGCCTCGCACTGGGCTGCAGCCATGTTAAGCGAGTTCCAGACTGATACTTGGTTCACTATTCGAGGGCATCTTGCAACAGTCCGTGCTGGGACTAGGCCGGGCGATTCTCTCGCCGACGTCGTTTTCTCCTTCCTTTTCGCAGCAGTCCTGCGGCGGCTACGCCAGGCACTCCTTGATGCGGGGGTCTCAGTCCTGCTCCCATGGCATGCCAACTGGGAGGGACATCTTCAGCCACAACAGCAACAGCCCGACGACACTTTAGCGCCCATAGACGTGTCATGGATGGACGACCTTGCTCTGCTGATTTGGTCCCACACAGCTGAGGGACTTATCACTGATGTCACTCGTGCATCAGAGATACTCCTTGATGAATGCCTCCGGGCCCTCATGCATCCCAACCTTGCCCCAGGTAAAACCGAAGCCCTTGTCTCGCTTCTTGGGCCCGGTTCCAGAAAACTTCGAGTGCGTCTTTTCCGGGACAAGGACCCTGGAATACAGCTCAGTCCGCAGCTGCACCCCCCTGCGAGACTTCGCCTGGTGCCACGCTATAAGCATCTCGGAGGCATTTTGCACTGGAAAGGCACTCTTGCCACCGAGCTTCGCGTTCGCATTGCTCAAGCTTGGCAGGCTTTCAGGAAGCACAGGCGAGCCGTTTTTCCCGAAAGCTTCGCGAAGGGTTCTTCCGTGTGGAACGCCGCAGTTGAGTACATAGATGACAGACATAGAATCAACTTACTTGACTCCATACTTTACTCTACACTTGATACTTGACTCTACACTTGATACTTACTTACTTACTTGTGACTTACTCTGTGACTTACTCTGTGACTTACTCTGTGACTTACTCTTGACTTACTCTGTGACTTACTCTGTGACTTACTCTGTGACTTACTCTTGACTTACTCTGTGACTTACTCTGTGACTTACTCTCTGACTTACTTACTCTCTGACTTACTCTCTGACTTACTCTGTACCTCTCTACATACTCTCTACATCTCGTGACTTACTCTTGACTTACTCTGTGATTTACTCTGTGACTTACTCTCTGACTTACTCTCTGACTTACTCTCTGACTTACTCTCTGACTTACTCTCTACCTCTCTACATACTCTCTACATCTCGGTATCTAAATCTCTCTTCTAAAGCCAGGGGTGGCACCGTCGTCGTCCATCGGGAATGCAACCCTTCCCAAGGATTCGCCTCCTCGAGCGCCCAAACGCTAGGTAAAGTTACACATTTTAGGCGCCCGGCGCAACCCTTCCCAGGGATTCGCCTCCTCGACCGCCCAAACGCTAGGTAAAGTTACACATTTTAGGCGCCCGGCGCAACCCTTCCCAGGGATTCGCTGCCTCGGGCGTTCAAACGCTAGGTAAAGTGACACATTTTAGGCGCACCGCGCAACCCTTCCCAGGGATTCGCTGCCTCGGGCGTTCAAACGCTAGGTAAAGTGACACATTTTGCGGTTCCCGCGCAACCCTTCACAGGGATTGGAACTCTCGGGCGTTCAAACGCGAGGTAAAGTTACACATTTTAGGGTTCCCGCGCAACCCTTCCCAGGGATTCGCTGCCTCGGGCGTTCAAACGCGAGGTAAAGTTACACTTCTTGCGGGCGCCGCGCAACCCTTCACAGGGATTCGCCTCCTCGGGCGTTCAAACGCGAGGTAAAGTTACACTTCTTGCGGGCGCCGCGCAACCCTGCACAGGGTTTGGGTGCAGTTCAATTTTTTTTGCAACCCTTCACAGGGATTTGCATTTTGCAACCCTTCACAGGGATTGGCATGGTCGAATGCACGAACGCTAGGTAAAGTTGCATTTTTTGATGTGCATTGAAATGAATTTTGCAACCCTTCACAGGGATTGGCGTGGTCGAGTGTTCGAACGCGAGGTAAAGTTGCAATTTTTTATGTGCATTGAGATGAATTTTGCAACCCTTCACAGGGATTGGCGTGGTCGAGTGTTCGAACGCGAGGCAAAGTTGCAATTTTTGATGTGCATTGAAATGAATTTTGCAACCCTTCACAGGGATTGGCGTGGTCGAGTGTTCGAACGCGAGGTAAAGTTGCAATTTTTGATGTGCATTGAGATGAATTTTGCAACCCTTCACACAGATTGGCGTTGTCGAGTGTTCGAACGCGAGGTAAAGTTATTACTTTTGATGTGCATTGAGGTGAAACTTGCAACCCTTCACAGAAATTGGCGTTGTCGAGTGTTCGAACTAGTACTAGTACTACTACTACCACTACCACTACTACAACTATTATTACTACTACTACTGCTACTACTACCACTACTACAAAAGAATACTACTACTACTACTACTACTACTACTACTACTACTGCTACTACTAGTACTACTACTACTACTACTACTACTACTACCACTACTACTACCACTACTACTGCTACTGCTACTACTGCTACTACTACTACTACTACTACTACTACTACTACTACTACTACTACTACTACTACTACTATTAGTACCACAACAACAACTACAACTACAACAACTACTACTACTACTACTACTACGACCACGACTGCGACTACGCGACGACGACTACTACTACAACTACTACGACTACCACTACTATCACTACTACTAGTACTGGTACTGCTAGTACTACTACTGCTACTGCTACTACTACTACTACTACTACTACTACTGCTGCGACATAAAGTGACCATGCATAGAGTCATAGAGTCACGTTGAAACCACAGTAATCAGGGATGTCTATATAGTGAGGTTCCGGAGCTAGGAAAGGAAGACTTCTGCGTCATGTTGGACTATACTCTAAACCCGCTAAACCTGAACATTAGTGTTCATAGAGTGAACTACATCAAGTCAAGTGCGTGGTACATAGATGACTCCATGACTCTATGACTCTTTCTCACTCTGACGCTATGACTCTATAACACTATGACTCTATGATTCTGTCTCACTGTGACTCTATGACTCTATATGACTCTATGACTCTTTGAACTATGACTTGTGCTTGACATGTACTCGACTCTATTTCTCGATGACTCTATGAACTATGACTTGTACGACTCTTGACTGTATGTGACACTCCGACTCTGTGACTCCGTGCTTTTGACTCGGTGACTCTATGACCCTATACACTGGATTCTATGACGTAGCGTAACACTCTTCGCTGATGATGCTTTCGGGCCAATTGTCTTCTAGTTGCTTCACCAGCGGTCACGCACCGCGAAAAAGCTTTGCTGTTCCAGTCCCTAGTTGCCTCGACTCTTTTCTATGGTGCAGGGACTTGGGTCTACGGTGGCACTGCTGAGCTCGATTCCCTCCGAGGCGCCCAGCTCTCCATGGCACGGCAAATGTTGCGCCCAACGTACCGCCACGAGGAAGCCTTGCACCTTGGCGCTGGCCGCATCCTTGCTACGGCGCGCCTTCCCACTGTTGATGTCGAGTTGCATGCAGCACGCCTGCGTCACCTTGCGCTTGTTTTGCGTAAGGCACCAGTCGAGTTTTGGGCAATTCTTCACTTCGACGGCTGTTGGAACAGTCTTGCTGCCGACTCTATACAATGGCTCCGTCAGGTCTTCGCCCAAACTGGCCCAGAGCACCCTGACCTACGCACTTGGCAGGATGTAACTGCTTTCATTGCTGCACGCCCACAGTCATGGAAGCGTGTTATTTCACGTGCCGTTACTATTGCGCAGCTGCTTGCGTTATGGGAGTCTGAGACTGCCCACTATCGGGGCTTGATGCTGCGTTTCCTCATTCAGCATGGCGCTCACATCACCACAAAGGATTGTGAGGGCGAGAGCCAGCGAGAAGTATGCGCTCCGTGTCGCCAAGTTTTTCCCAACCTGCGCTGTTGGAGCCATCACGCTTTTAAATGCCATGGGAGAGTGCGCGAGGAACGGCACTTTGCGTCAGGCACGCAGTGCCGTGTCTGTTTGCGCCATTTCGCCACCAATTTCAGACTCTGCAACCATCTGCGCCATTCCAAGGCATGTTTAGCTGCTCTTGTCTCTGCCGGAAAAGCCGGGGTCGTCCAGCCCGGTAAGGGCAGCAAGAAGTTCCTTTCAGGTGAGGATTCCATTTGTCCTGCTGTAACAGCAGCTGGTCCCAAACAGCCAGCATGTCCGGACGATTATATTCCCGAAAGCCAGCGAGCAGATGAGGATATCCTTGCTGCACTCGAGGATGTTTTTGCCCATCCTGGGCCCGTCCACGACTTTACTGGCCTTGTTGAAGCAGCTCGAATCCACTTTAGTCGGACATGCCTTCAGGGATCGCGCCTGCGGGCCACTGCTGTCCAGTGGCGAAGCACCCTACGTGAGGAACTTGACCGATGCGATGATGTCCCAGTCCAATGGGCAGCATGGCATACACGCCTCGCAGATTTACTTTGCGAAGTCGATTTTGCGGCCTGGCTTGTTCCTGCCCCTGATGGCACCCAGCCACAAGTCTCTACGTTTCGGGATGCAGCAGCTGCCTTGTCTGGTCTTGCACTAGACTTCGTGCATATCCCAAGGTGCCTCCCATCTGCCTCTGATCCGGTGTTCTACTTCGCTGCAGTGCCTGCCCCAGGATCGTCTGATCCACAGTGGTCCTTTGTGCCTCACGACACCTGCCTGACCGACCCAAGCCACCTTGACTTTGCCTCCTGGAGTCGCACCCCGACTTCGGTTCGAGGCTTCAGTCTTGTCGGCCTGCTGTCTGACTTCTCCTGTCCTTCTCCAATGCGCTCGTACAAGCAGCTTCTGCCGCACCTTCGACGCCTTCGGCTTTTTGCCGATTTCGTCAGAGGAGTTGTGCTGTTGTGGACTTCTGGTTGCCCGGCTTTCCTTGTTGTTCCACCCATCTCCTGTCCTGGCATCGAAGTGGTACGTCGTCTTGCTCGGTACAGACGCAAGGAGCATTTTGGCGAATTCTTCGCCAATTTCCCAGAAGCAGACAGCTTTGTTCAATGTTTCACACTCTAATTAGGTGCTTCTAGGCTGCATCCAACCAGGATCCCGTGCCTTGAAAGTGAAAGTGAATATATATATATATATATATATATATATATCATCATCAACCGTACCTCGGAAACCCCGGCCTGGATCAAGGCCTTGGCGAGCCACTTCGACCGGCCGTCCGCGCGCTTCTGGAGGACCTTGAGCTGATAAAGCGCAGGAAAAGGGGCCTTATGTAAAGGGTCCGAAGAACCTTTATAGTAGAATGTAGGGTTTCTTGATTCGGAGTTACCTTTATGATTTGGGGAAGCATCCCCTGTAACAGTACTTTAGACCCTTTGGGTGAACAATCTGGGTTCTTGTTAAGGGGTTTAGGGTAATTTAGGGTACCATAATAAAGAAACCATAAAATCCACCATAGATCTCTATGTGGTAACTTGATTTAAACTCCTTAACAAGAGCCCAGTAATTAGAGCAGGATTCGTTTAAGGGTTCCGCTAATGGGATCTAGAAGGATTACTGTTCGGGGTTCCTTTAAAGGGATCTAGAAGGACTACTTAAGGGATTGCGGCAGACATGAAAGTGTTTTCACACACGTTCACCAAGTAAGCAGAATGTCCAAGAAGCCCCCATAAACCCCCAAGGAATCCACCCAAACCTCCTGCTAAGCTTGACACACAGGGTTTGGGGGTTTAACTAGGGTTTAGGTCCAACGTTCAGGGGTTTAGGGTTGAGGGGTTTAAAGTTCCAGAACCAAAAAGCCACCCGCACATCCGACTCAAGCAGTGCTCAAAACCTGCCTGCTCAAGCTCGACAGTGGCCGCTGGAGCCTGGAGACAACGATGCGGGCTTAAGAGGGCTTAGGGCTTAAGAAAGGGCCCTTAACAATAACGATAAGGTTTTAAGGGCCCATTATACTATAGTTATAGTAAGGAACCCCCGAAATAGTATAGGTAATCATTTAGGTCCCCATATTAAGGGCTTGGGGTTGCGAAGATCTGCGTTTGTGCGCTTGAGGGTTTAGTTTCGGGTTTAGGGCTTTAGGGGCCAAACAAAAGAAAAGAAGAAGCTAAAGCCCTGTTACCGCAGGAGCCGTCCTGGACTTGCCCTGCCATGTGTTTGACATCAGCAGGTGAAGAATTGCGATTTGTTGCCGTTGGCTGCAGCATTGGATCTAGGACCTACCATTCCTACTCGCATACTTCTTCGGTTCGATATTTCGAGTCTGGGTTCACAGAGTCTGTTTACATAGCCCCTAAACCACGAAGCCTAAACTCCAACAACCTGGCCCCCCAACGACTATCAAGGACCGTAAGGACTCTACTGAAGGGCCATTGGGGAGTCCTGGAACGGCCCTAAGATTTCCGGAATAAGAGTCTTTAGGACTTCTTGAATTAACTCGCTTGTGCTCTTCTCAGAGCCTAAAGGTCGTTAAGGGCTAAGGGATTGCGGTTTAGGGATTAGGCTGTCGGGTTTAGGGATTATCCAGGTCGGGAAGGTGGCCGACAGTTGAAAATGAAACACTCGCCGCTTTGCCATGGGCTGAGCAGAAAACGCCACTTTAAAGATGATGGCTCTAGGCTCTAGTTGAACACATGCAAACTGAGCCGAATGCTTATGCATTGGAAGGTTGTCAGCCCTACGTCCTTGTCCCAGTATCCGGGGAACTAAAGGCTCACCTTTGGGAATATATTGGGCTTATATAGAGATTATGGTGCCCCGAAAAAGGTTAAAGCGCAACGTGGAATAAGCTGCGTCCCCAGCGAAAGGCGTGAGACGAGCTCCTCCGAAAAAGGTTAAAGGTTACCTACCGCCACCACTATGCTTAATTGAAGTGTCGGCCTCGGGCCGTCACATAAGTTTGGGGCTCAGGGTTTGATGCTTCAGATTTCAGTTTCTGAGTACCTAGTTGCCGAGTTCATTGCCCAAAAAAGTTTAAACTTTCAGTCTTAAGAGGGTTTCATTATGCCAAAAAGGCTTAAAGTTTATAAACTCAGCTACTACGAGTAGCACCAGTGGCACTTTACTGACAAGGGTGGCCTTGTTCCTGCTTTTATTTGGCTTTCATAAAGGGAACCCAGAAAGAAAAAGGGACTTCTCGACTGGGGAACCTCCTTCAACGTTTAAGGCTACGCTTTAGGTTTTATGGTTTTTTTTAAGTGCAAGGGTTTAAGGTTTAGGGTTTAGGGTTTAGCTTACGGCCCCCAGTTGAAAGCCGGTTCGGCTCTTGTGCTCAAATGAACTGCCACAGGATGGCCGCAAGCGTCCACCAAGAAATCATTGAGACTACAGTGAGGAGAAGGCCAGGGTCGTTTTGACGGAAGACATAGACCTGGATCGCGTAGCAGGCGGCGAAGAGCGAGAGCGCCAATATCACGATTCCCAAAGAAAGCAAGAAGTCCAAGTATATCTTACAACATCGTGCTCGCAAGCGGTAGCACAAACGGAAGCCCAGTTTGTCCACCACCGGGAAAATGGCTAGCCAATACGTGAACATCTGGGCCAGGTCGACTACCTGTCGGATGGGATCTCCTGCATGGCTAGAAACATACTCGAGACGAAGCCAGGCCTGCGGAGTAAGCACTAGCAGGACTCGCTGATAAGACAAGACTTTGCTTGCAAGCTGATCGATGACGGCCATCCGAACTTCGGCTTGCACTTGCGATTCAAAGCGGTCCAGTGAGTTGTACCACGCAGCGATGCACTGAAGAATGATCTCACGGTCGCGTAAAGGCCTGTTTCCATGGTCGCCGTTGCAGCAAGTTCTCGCATGTTCCACCTTGAACTCGCGGAGTTGCTCTTGCAGCGTGTCAATGCTGCGGGCATAACCTCGCCAAGCGTGCGTCACGAAGCTGGAGAGCAGGCCAAGAAGAGCGACGATCATGATATATTGTTCTCCCACGGCTATGTCTATTGCCTCGTCTGAAGAGACCAGGGAGGATTCTATGTACAAGAAGAGCACTCCTAGCACGCAGAACAGCATCTCACCGCCCAGAAGCACTGGCCCTAGCAAGGGAGGAATTATCTGCAGATCTGCCTTGCAACCTTCAGTGCGGCTGTGCAGAAACGCAGCGACTTCGAAGATGCACCACCTCGGCTTAAAAACAGGGGAGACTTGTCTCTACCCATTAGTGTTAGTATTAGTTATTAGTATTAGTACTAGTATTAGTACTAGTCTTAGTGTTAGTATTAGTATTAGTTATTTATACTATAACTTCCTCGATAGGAGCCCTACCTTCGTCTGTGTAGGTACTTGGGATCCTCTGAGGGCTCCGGAGGGCTGGAAAGCCCCGCATACGAAAAGAGTGTGTTTGTTTTTTTTCGCAACTTGGCCTAAGCCAGGTGGAAGTCCAAGTCACAGTCTTGTGACCCATGTGGGATCCCAGAAAACCAGCATGGAAGTCGACTGACTCAAAAATGCACCCATACTTATGATCGCCTCTCCCTTTCTGTCTTCGTCAGTTTGGTGAACGCACGCGACGTCCAGAAAAACTAGCTTTCGTGGACGCCAAAGTAGCAAGGCGATGCAAAAGGTTAGAAACCCGAAGAGGAGGCACCAGCCCTGTCGTGCACCCAGAGATCCTGCTGAGACGAAGCCGCAGGCTACGCTTGCACTTAATGTTCCTGCAATGCTTGCCGGCATGCAATTATTCAGGTAAAGCATGTTGGCATACTTGGTCCACTGCGACCCATGCCAGCTGTGGGACCAAAACTGATCCAGATGTGTTGTCTGCTGACTTAACCCGTGCAGATCCTTGAGATTGCCGCGTAGCCACGCCGACGGCAAGTAACGCAACAGCTTCCAAACACGGACTCCACGTACTATTTCTGGCCGCGTTGCCTTCATCTGTGTAAAGAAAGCAACGGACAATTGCATCAGCTCGAGAACTCGGTCGTCCTCTTCATCTTCCTCTTCTGAAACTTCCGGAAATTCAGGCGGAACTTGGTCGTCTGTGACGATCGAGACCTCTCGATCACTAACCTCTGGATCAACATCCTCGGGATCAACACCCTGGGTCAAAATATCCTGGTGCTTGCCCAGCACCGTCTCTGAGTGTTGCGGCATGGCTCGGTCGACTCAACGTGGCGAGCTTCAAAGGGCTCCGGGTTAGGGGTCTTGAATTGTGGGGAGCTGTTCCACTTGGCCACTTTCTGACACTGCCTCAGAATAGTGTTTAGGACTCCGTCGGGTTTCTGATTTAGGGTTTATGGCTCATGGCATCCATACCATATATCGTGTATGTGTCTATTCACATATACACATACACACACACAGAGATACTACATACATAGCATTAGATAACTTGCTGGCAACGAAGGTCTTCCTATAGTATCCATTGTAGTTCTTTTTTTGGGTTAACCAAAATCTCTATTATAGGGTCCTAACCATAAAACTGGTTAACCAATTCAAGGAATACAATGGAGACTATAGGTTGGTTCCAGATCACGACTCTACGGCACATGCAAACTCCAAGAGCCGACGCTGGCGCAGCAGCAAAGATCAGCCAGGGCGGTTCACATCAACTTTGGCGGAAATGCTCTCGGCTTAGGGCTGTGGGGCTTGGCTTTTGCAATTTCTGCTGCCTCGTTCATAACATTGAGCCCACCAAGCAGGAGGGCCTCAGAACCCGCTCCCTTTCAAAGAAAGCTCTCATCTCCATCACTACATACAGCGTGCCTGTGGGATCTTCAACGTTTGTCGTGTGGGATCATGAGATGCTTTCTCGTTCAGTCAGAGGTCTCGCGTTTAGGGTTGGAGGCTGAACCGCCTTTTAGTCTCCATCGTAACAATCCTTTTGTTGGGCTCAGGCGCCTACAAAGTTAACCCCGCGAAAGAGAACTACAATAGTATAGGTACTCCATGGTAATCCTGCACCCAAACCCTAAACCCTCACTATAAACCCTACACCCTAAACCACCACCCTAAACCCTAAACCCCGAACCACCACCCTCAACCCTCCCTGAATTGTAAACACGAGCTCCTCCCAACGCTAAGGCTCGGCCCCTGAAGAGGAACCATAATACAAACTAACAAAGTTCTCTTGAGTTTTATATAAAGAACCGAAATACCCTAAAACCTAAACCTTAAACCCTAACCCCTGCTTAATTCCTACCAGAACCCCAAAAGTATGTAGAATAAGAGGCGTTTATAGGCATTGGGCGGTTTAGGTAAGGAGACTTTATTGAGGCTCGGCCCCTGAAGAGGCGCCTTCTCCGCCGCCTGGCCCTTCTTGCCACCCCGATCGCCTCTCCGTGCGACCTTAAGTGGCATGCGGGTGACGTTTAAGGTTTAGGATTTGGGATTTTATGGATCAGGGTTTAGGATATAGTGTCTAGGGTTTGTATTTCATGGTTGGGATCGTCCTAACAATCGATTTGGTTTATTCTTTTTGGGGTTTCAGTACCCATAAACATGTAAACTTTTACCCAGCTATGACACAGGCTTAGCGTTTAGGGTCGGGGGCCGTAAAACCTGAAGCCCAACCGCAAACCCTAAACCCAGGCTTATAGGGTTTTTTGGAAGCCCAGGACTTCGAAAAGTCATGGGCCTCAGGGTTTAGGGTTGAGGGGCTTCGGTATTGAGGGTTTAAGGTTTAGGGGCTTCGGTTTTGAGGGTTTAGGGTTTAGGGGTTTCGGTTTTATAGGGGTTTGAGGTTTGCCCCCGAACCGTAAGACGATCTCCTGCTCCCGGAAGCGCTCAGGGCTAGATGGTCTGCCGAATTGAGGGTGAAGGGTTTAGGCTGCACCACATTTGTGGGGGCTATATGGACTGCTTAAGTTGTCCAGCCTGAGAACACCCGCCGAAGAAAGTCCTCGCTAGTAGTTTGGTAGTACAATCAGGAACCCAAAGGAATAATGACCATCTAGCTGATTTTCTCAACACCTTTAAAACACCCTGAAGCCAGAGGCTTGCCAGTCCCATTTTCACGCAATGCCAGCTTCCTTCGGCTGCACCGCCCGCGGCAAGGAAGTGGCTCCTGACACGGAAACATTCGCCAACCCTTTAACAGCTGTTCACATTTTCATACCACGACACTGCAGTATCCATGGTCAGAATTAGGCAGTCGCCAAGACTAAGGGCGGCAAAACATGACTTAGGCACTTATTAGGTTAACAGCAATGATCGATTACGAAAAGTAAGCTGGAACTCAAAACAACTCCAAGACTAGTTGCAATATTCTTAACAACAGTACTACTACCACATGTATATTCAAGCAGTGATAGAGGGGGCCTATGGGCTGAAAATACCGCTCTAGCCATACGAAGTATCGGCAATCCATGAACTGCTGAACCCAACCCCTGCAGTCCTTCCGAAACCCATAGCTACTTGCCTTCCCCCAGTATGCCCTCAATCATGACGGCACCGATTTTCCACTGTAGCATGAATAGGAATTGTTGGGGGGCACTGAAACAATAAGGACACAAGTACTCCTGGCGGACCCGGCAAACTTCCAGACCCTTATGACCGAAAACTCCTTTAGAACACTTATCGGGCCCCGAGATAAACCCGAAGAAGCCCTAATTCCCATAGAATTAGAATCTTTTGCAGCCCCCGATGCTCCCTCTTAGCCAGTCCTGACAGTCAGACGCGGCCAATGGTGGTCGGCAGGGCGCCGCCATGCGCAGTTCCTGCCGTCGGGGCATGGGGTTTCCCTTGCCGAGTTTAAGATTTGGGGGTTTCCAAAGACTAGGGGTACCTTATTTGGGGTCCTTATATTGAGGATCCTACTATCTAGAGTACTATATTAGGGTCCCCCATTTTCAGAAACTCCCATTCGCAGTCATTGAATGCCGGAGCCTGATCATGGGCTGCAGAGCCCCAGGTTGAAGTCCAAAGACCGAGAGGGATCCTCCATAGAAGAACCCCCCAAAACACAAGCAGCCCTACTTTCTGTAGGTTCTGGGCTTAGAGCTCACGTTTTGGGGTTGAGCCGGATATCTGTAGGTTCTGGGCTTAGAGCTCACGCTTGGGGGTTGAGCCGACCCGGATATTGTCCATAATATGACTTCCCAAGCCAGCGCGCACCAAAGCCTTTTTGTTACCACAGGATCAAGTGGTACCAAAGGGGCGGTGTCCATCCCACTTTCTCGAGCCTGAGCTGGGGTTTTGGCTGGTGTCTGCACGACCTTTTTGGATTTTTCTTGAGAGCCTTTACAGGGAACTCCAGAAAGTTGGAATATGGTTTCAGGGTAGGATACCTTATAATTTACCATAAAGGGCTTAGGATAATCATATTCCAACTTTCTGGCTTCTACTGTAGGCCTTTCGGTTTTGTAAGGGATCTATAGTAGGGTTCTATGGTACAGAGGCCCTTATAATACTTGCCTACATAATCTTGGTGGGTTCCTTATTGCTGGTGCAGAATTGGTGTGCTTCTCTGCCGGTGATTGGCTGCAAGCCTGATCCCAGAAAAACCCTAAACCCCTTAAACGCAAACCCTTCGTCGTGGGGCCTATGCGCATGCCTAAACAATTCTAGGGATGCTCAGAAAGCTACATGCCTTCCTTGTCTCCGGCATTTTAGGCTGCTGGAAACCTAGCTCTTTCAAGTGGTGACCAATAAATTCTAAACCCTAAACGTTGCCAGGTTCGCAGAAACCCTTCAACACACCATGTTTTGTGTTGCCCAAGTTTCCGGTTACATAAATAGGCAGACCCGAAAATCACAAGGGTCCGAAGGCAGAGCCCGTCCAAAACCCTGCATAAACCCAAATCCCCTTATGCTTGTCACAGGAGCCTTGGCTACTTTCCTAATCACTTCTAGACCCTACACCCTAAACACTAAACCCTCAACAGCCTTCTGAGCCTTCTTCTTACGAGAAGCCAGCCCAATGGACTCACCACAGGCTGTCGAAGCTCACGTCCTCAGGCTTCGATCAAGACGATGCTTAGAGAATCGCTGAAATCTTACACCCTTAGAGGTGTAGGATCTGGGGTTTTGAAACCTAAAGCACTTAAGCCCTGGACCGAAACCACTAAGCACTAAACCTTTGTAATTAGTACCCCTGGACAACCCTTAACGCCTTTAAGGAGCACTTTTAAAAAATTGCCCTCGTAGAAACCCTTTTGTAGCAACCCTCATAACCCCTTAAACTCTAAACTCCTAAAGCCCTAAAGCCCTACATCCTAAAACCCCAACCCCTAAAACCCTAAACCCTAACCCCAAAACCCTAAACCCAAACCCTAAATCTCTAACCCCTCAGCTTTAAACTGCTAAACCCTAATAAAGCTTAACCCATGAAGACCCCAGAGGCCAACTCGGAACTCGCTGCCGAACTCCTCCAAACCACCTGGGCTCCCGGGGGACGCAAGAGGGGCCTCGGAGTTTGCCTTTAAAGGGAACTCCAGAAAGTTGGAATATGGTTTCAGGGTAGGATACGCTATAGTTTACCATAAAGGGCTTAGGATAGTCATCTTCCAACTTTCTGGCTTTTACCTTAAAGGGCTCCTTTAAAGGGTTCCTTTAAAGTGGGTTTAGGGTTTAGGGGTGTAGGGGCTCCTTTAAGGGATCCTTTAGCTTTTTTCAGGGTTCCTTTAAGGAATTAAAGATCTCCCTTGCGGGTGCTACACAGGTCCCTTGAAATTTTCCGTAGAGCGCAGTTATACCTCAGAACTGAATTGTAAAGTTGTTTAAGGCTTCAGCGCTAGGGCAAGAAGACACAAACAACAGCCACAGGAGTTTGGCATTAACGCCTCCACCTCCGCAACCTCAGAGAAGCTACTTCTTCCCCTGGATCGGCCCAATCCTCGTCCTGGGTCTACTTGCAAGACAGGGGCCGTAGCGATTCGTTATGATATAATCGGACGATTACATAGGGCGACCATCCTGTGTAAGATAAGTTGAGGGTCTTGCTGGAGAGTCACGGACAAGCTCCGCCGTGTAGTTGTCGAAAGCATAGGCAGCTCCACCCGTGGCTGGAGCTCCATGAACGACTGTGTGCCCAATGAACCTGGAGTCTTTCGGAACAGGGTGAGGGCGGCAGGAGGAGGGGATCTTACATTTTGAGGGATCCGACTACGAGCAAGGTCTTTTCATGCATCCATCCATGCATGCATACATACATCCAGATACGAACACGGACCCCCAACACTGTACACAGAAACAAACATCGCCTAAGTGCATGTAGGCAACAAATCAACAAGCCGATTCAGGATCACAGTCGGTTGCTTAGGGCCTGTCGGTTAACAGTGTTAAATATAGTACAGTAGAAGCCAGAAAGTTGGAATATCATTATCGTAACCCTTTAAGGTAAATTATAGGGGATCCTACCATTAATCCATATTCCAACTTTCTGGAGTTCCCTTTAGGGCAGAGGTTAAAGGTTACCTACTCAGCCGCTAGGGTTGTGTCAAAACAGCAGACATCGACAAAAATCAGTACTTGTTCATTGCCCTCGTAACACATTGGCAGGTTGCGTGGCACTATTGATTCGAGGAGGTTCATGGGTAGTTACAAGTGGGGTTATAAGTCACCTAATAAGGGTTATAAGTCTAGTTACCTTAAAGACTGAGAACCCCAGTTACCAAGTCCGAAGGCGAATACAGCCCTTGAGCCCAATGAACCCCAAGTACAAAATCCATGCAAAACCCAGTAGCAACTAGAATGCACGCATTTGCCATGAACCGGATAGTCCTACCAAAAGCAATCAAGCCCATTAAGACGTGAAGACATACCTACATCCACATGGAGCAGCACTTAATCAACAAACAAGCAAAACCAACAATAAACTCGGAGGGAAATCGAAACTAGTGTTAAGCCATGATAGTAACAGACTGTCACAGCCTCGCAAGAGCAACAGGGACGATTCGAAACCCAACCCTAGCTCCCCCAATCTGAGCGCTCTACCTCGGCAGCCCCTTTTCAACGTGATACACGCTCAGTGGTTAGCCGAGTTCGGTGGCTCTACGGCGCGTGTATAAAACTCAAAAGGATACATGTTAGCTACTCAGCTACGGAGCAAACATGTGATAGTAGCCAAGCTTGTGAGGGAATGATGATACATGAATAGAGCTCGGTTGCAGTAGCTTATGTTCAGCCTTGGTCCCGTGATGTAACAATCGCCGAAGGAACGCATGGAGACCACAGCCCCCGCGACGCTGCAGCCAGCGCAGCGCATCGGTGAGGATATCCTGCAAAGGAAGTGCTCCAAGGGTAAAAGGAGGGACCCGTTATATGGACCCCCCAAATATATACCCAGAAAATAGCAAACATATACCCAAAATGTAGCCCATTATAGGGTAGGGGTCCCCATTAAGGGTTTAGGGTTCCCAGGCCTGAATCTGAGTTTGTGAAGCGTCTGTTGCATATTGAGAGGGACCTTTACCACAGAATTTGTCAAGGTTTCATTTCGAATCGAAGACGGCGATTGATGCCTTCGTTGGGGGAGCTGTGCTCTTTGACTCTCAATCGTGAAACCCCGATCTTTCCAAAGCCCTGCACCCTGATCTCCCAACTCCCAGATCCAAACCTAACGGAGTGGTTTCGTAGGAGTTTATAGGGTTTGATAAGGGCTTTGAGACGGGGGTCTGGGAATTGAGTTATAGGGCCATAGGGTCTCATCACGGTTCCATGACGAGGTACTTATAGACGCCGTAGGGCATACTCAAAGGATCGCGGGATTCAATAACTGAGGCTAAAGCTGCCCGAATCGGAGCTATCCTATAATAACTCAACAGCCATGCTAAGGTTGAAAGCGACACACCAAGCTTTTGGAGCCTACAAGCTGGCAGCTGGATGTAGAGATTGCAAGTCCGGGCGTTAAGGCTGAAGGCATCTTCTGACTGCTACCCTACTAATAACCCTGCTTGAAAATGTCTGGGGCTGATGGTCCTGAACCCGAAAATATAAACCCTACTCCTTTACGCAAAAACTGTAAACTGCTAACCCTAAACACCCGAAACCTGTAGTCTCAACCTTACAAAGCCCTGAACCCTAAACTCCTGCGCCCTGCACCTCAAAAATCCTGCCCTAGACCCGAAGCCCTGAACCCTAAACCCTGACGTATGATCCTCGAAACCATCATTGACATGACATGTGCAGCTATTCAGATGGAGCCTCCACGGTGGGCTCCAACTCTTCCTGCGGAGCAAAAGCTCGGGTTGTATCTGTGATTTTGATAAGTGCGCAGGGTTTCAGGGATCCGTTAAGGGCTTTTCTTGGTGGAAACCACGAAGCTTTAAACCCAGTGCCCCAAAACCCCAGACCCAGAAACCCGTAATCCTAAACCCTTATAATTTCCTACACTAGTCCGAAAGCCTGAGCCATTCCCAGAAAACTACAGAATTCGTATAGGACTCCCTTCAGGAACCCTCATAGAGCCCTTGTAGAACCCCTCTACTGGGCTCTTGTTAACGGATTTAGTTTAAGTCGCCAGAATAAGGAAACCATGTTATTTACTATAGATCCCTATTATGGTACTTAATTTAATCTCCTCTACAAGAACCCAGTGGGAGTTTCCGAAAATTAGGGAGTACCTTATTTGGGGGGTCCTTATAATAAGGATCCTACTATTTAGGGTACTATATTAGGGTCCCCTATCTTCGCAAACCCCCAGTTGAGGAACCCTTCAAGGAAATTCCTTAACAAGAGCCCAATCATTAGAGCAGGATTCGTTTAAGGGTTCCTTTAAGAGGATCTAGAAGGATTACTGCTAAGGGTTCCTTTGAAGGCCCAGTTGAGGAACCCTTCAAAAAGCCCTGGGCTCCTCTCGGACGACTCCCTGCTGGATCTGACGAAAGCGCGCGCCGGCCCAGGTAATGTCCTCGTCTTCTGGGTGTCGCTTGGAGTTCAAGGGTTCAGGGATTAGGGTTCTACGGTTTTAGGGTTTAGGGTTTATAGGGTTTAGGGATGAGAATTCTATGTTTTTAGGGTTTAGGGGTTTACGGCTTTGGGGGCTTCAGGTTCAGGGCGTTGGCTTAACGGTTTAGGGATTAGGGTTTTAGGATTTCGGGTTCAGGTATTCGGGGTGAAGGCAAATTAGGCTGCAGTACCTCGGGTTTTTTGACGCTAAGACGGAAGAAGCCTGGGCCGAACTAGCCGGAAAGGCTGGCACTGTACTTGGGCTTCGGGGGCCCTGAGATTGAAGAGCCCGCCGATCTGCACCGCCGGTGGAAGTCATGGTTTATGGTTTGGTTTGGGGTTTGGGATTTGAATGGTTTAGATGGGTTTAGGGTTTGGGTGTCTTGAGGTTTCTCTTCAGTGTCATCATATTGAATTCAGTTTAAGTTGCCGTAATAAGGAAATCAGAAATTATCTACTATAGATCCCTATTATGGCAACTTAATTTAAACTCCTTAACAAGAACCCAGATCAAGCGTTTCGTCATAACGGAGACACGCGTCATAGCAGGAAGTACCTCACTCGGGCCAGGGGGAGTCCTTGAGCCTCAGCCCTGGACCAATAAGGCCCTCTTGGCGAAGAGATTTCGGAGCCTCTCCCTGTAAACCCTACCTGGGTATAGGGTTTTAGGGTATCCGAAACTAAACCCAAGCCTAAATCCCTACACCCCTAAACCCCAAGCCCCTAAGCCCCACAAAACTTACGCCCCTAAACCCTAGCTTCTGCTGGAGGGTCTGCAAGGCCTTAACCATGGTAAATACAAGTGTCAATATAGGAGCCTTAATAATTAAAATAGGATTTCGGTGTCCATTATACTGTGATTCTAGGAAGGAAGCCCCAAAAAGTGTTGGTAATTATTTCAGCCCCTATATCCCCTATCTTTATCGATGTTAGCCGCAGCCTGGAGTCCACCAAACATAGATCGAAGGCATAGTCTGGATGGCCACGCTCATCGACTGCGCAATGGACAGGGGAGCTGGGGAAGATATAGTGGCCTTAATAGTTGTTATGATAGAATGAGAACTATTGACACTAAAACGGGTCTTGAGGGCGCTTTAAGGCTCAAGGTTTACTATAGGGATCTCAATAACTAAACAGAGTTGTGGGTGCATCCTTCAGTCTAACAGTAAAACGAACCCGAAGGAATCGTATTGGCAATTATGCAGGCTCCTATAAGACTATATGAACTCAGAAGCTCAGTGAAGGATAAACAGGTGAATGCGAGCAATCTTCCTTGTGCACTCTAACATCCCCCAAGCCTCGTTATCCATTCAGCAATACCCCAAAACCCTGAAGCACCAATCCCCACAAGCAACACCAGCACATTAACAGACACAGCACCCTAATAAAGACTCGAAAAGGTAGGGTCCTGAGTATCAAGGCTCCAAAATACATAAGTCTTTGGAGTAACCCCTATTAGCCTCATAATCCCAGAGACTCCAATATCCCTTAATTAAGGAATATACCTTCAATCATATTAGGGATCCTACTACAATTTAAGGCATATATTCCTTAATTAAGGGACATTGGCGTCTCTGGGATGATCCTCATGCGCGCCCCTGAGAGTCCCTAGCAGACCTGGCAGCGGCACAGGGGCAGCGTCTCTTAGCAGCTTCCATCGGCGGAGACGCATCGGTGCTCGATTCCGCTGGGCGTTTCGCCCAGCAAGCTGCCTCGAGAGGCTCTTGCACACATAAAGAAGTGATCATGCAAAACGCAAAAGACAAGTTTGTTTGCTCGTTTTCAGGCAGGGGTTCACGCTTTGCTTGAACTTGGTCTGAATGCTTGGGTCCCGAACCGAGTCTAGACCTCACACTCACACCGGTTACACTTGACGGATGCCTGCGACTTCTCAAGGCGGCCCTTGTGACACCAGCTAGTCTCCCAAAGGCACAGGCCCAGGCTTCGGGACGTTTCGGGTCTCAGGGGCTTGACCACTCAGGGATTGTTTGGTTCAGGTCGCAACAACTCGTGGGACATCTCCGTGGCCGTGACATTGTGACCCGAGAGGGCAGCCGCAATGGAGCTGAGTCCAAACCCACAGCTGACGTCCAGAATGCCTAGGTTGCCCAGTAGCCCCCCCAAATAATATAGGTACCTCAAGTCTCAAAGAGCTGTACTTATAAAGGTACCCGTTTTCCTGCTATTCGGTTTGAATTAAGAGAAAACAACAACAGCAGCAAAAGGGCACTAAATCCTATAGATCCGGTATAGAACTCTTTACCGAGGCCCTTTAAGGAACCTCAAAAAGTGCAGAAGGGTACTACTCAGAAACCTAGACTGCTGAGGGCTTTTCTGGCCCAAGGCCGGAGCAGCATTGCACCAGCCTCCCAACCATAGTCCTGACGACGACATACAGACAAACGCAAATACAGTAAATAGCAGCATCCCTCCAAAAGGATCTCCCAGAACTTCAGCCCCACATGCACGAGGTGTTAAAGCGCTATAACACCCAGTCACCCAGTCAACGATATTTTGGAGATCCTTTCCGGTCCTGGCAATCCGAGAGCGCCCCGAGAACGTCCTCGACGAGTCGCGCAAAGATCCATCCGGCTGGCCAGAAAGAGCCCAGGGACTTCCCGCCCTCGCCCTGAAGGGTCGGGGGTTGAGGAGTTTGGGGTTTAGGAGTTTCGGGGTTCAGGAGTGTAGGGGTTTAGGGGTTTAGGGTTGAGGAGTTTCGGGGTTCAGGAGTGTAGGGGTTTAGGGGTTTAGGGGTTTAGGGTTGAGGAATTTCGGGGTTCAGGAGTGTAGGGGTTTAGGGGTTTAGGGTTGAGGAGTTTGGGGTTTAGGAGTGTAGGGGTTTAGGGGTTTAGGGTTGAGGAGTTTGGGGTTTAGGAGTCCACTCGCAAAGCCCTAATCCTCAACAACACTGACCCCACCCAAACGCCAAAGCATGAAAGCCCAAGCCCTGAGCCCATCGAGCTTTTTTCGAGAGCCTGGATAACGCCCCGCAGCCCTGAATCCTACACCCTTAACCTTAAACCACCAATACCCTAAACCCTAAACCCTAAATCCTAAACCACCAATACCCTAAACCCTAAACCCTAAACCGACCAACCTCTAAACCTCCAAAAAACAACCGGAAAAAAAAAAAAAAAAAAAAAAACACACACACCCTCTGAGGTGAAAGCCCCCTGCCTCGGAACTCGTCCCGAGGCTCAACCGCCCGGACCTGGGGAGATCGAACTCGACCTTGGCTCGAAATCTGAAAAAAAGGGCAAAACAAATAACATGGTTTTGTAGGGTTTTTCTATGCCCTTGAACTACCATAACGTACTTTTCTGCAAGGTTTTTATGGAAAAACCCTCATAGGGATTTTATAGGGACCCTGCAACAAACTGGGTTTTGGTAGGTTAAGGTAAGGTCTAGCAAAAGTGATTCCAGACATTTCTGGGGCTGCTATGACGGGTTTCAATCGGAAGAGGGTTGTACGGTATACGGGTCTGAAGGTTGAAATCGTCTAGAGCTTCGGGGTGTGGGGAATCAGAGTCTTCAAAGTTGTTCAGCAACTCATCCCTGTGTGTTGTCCCTCCCTCCCTTCTTCCCGAGGATGGTTCTGATTTCGGATGACACTGGCTGACTTCAAGAAGAACTCGGTTGCTAAGAAACCTCTTGAAGACAGGGTGCCCTTTTTGTCGCTTTCTAGAGGGTCGCCCAAGAAAGGTGCATGGGTAGTATAGTTTCAGGGACCATCCTAAACCCCTGTAGATTCTGTCTAGGACCCCTTCTTGCCTCTTGACCCCTTACAAAAACCCCTGCCGCATTTGCCCAGAACCCTTATACCCGAAACCCATAACTGCAGTCCCTAGATCCGAAACCCGAAGCCCCATGCAAGCCAGAAGCCCTACTGCTCCTAGCACTCCTACTCCTAGGAGTAATCCAGAACGCCAGGGTGCGGGCGCCCCGGGCTTCGCGTCGCTAGCAAAGGGAAGTCCCCGCAACCTGAATCTCTCAGGCATCAGAATTTTCGGGAATCAGGGCGTCCAGGGTTTAGGGTTCTGGGTTTGGTTTTAAGCTTCTGACTTTAAATTTGTCTTCAGGCTCCATTTGTGCTCAGGCTCGTTTGTAGAGAATCGGTTCTAGGGCTCCTTGTCTTTAGGGCATGGGTTTGGGTTTTGAAAACCGTAAGCTCGAGCCAATAAGCTGAAGCTTGTGGGTCTGGGAAAGGGCCATCGGGGTTCACGATTTGGGGCTTTTGTAAGTTAGGGCTCTTGTCGGGCTGGTTTGGGTATGCGCTTGATCATCAAGAGGTTATGCGACAATGTGGTAAGGTCGTTGCACTGTCCAGAAGCCTTAAACCGTAAGCCTGAATTGGCCTTAGCCTGGCAGCTAAATCCTAAACCCCTCAACGCTGCAAACCCCTAGTCGGAGAAAACGACTTACTAATTACTATTGGTAGGGGTACCATGGAGTTACCAACAAATACGAATGAACCTTCATTATACTGCGTAGAATTCGCCGACTTGTAGTGCTACGAGCACTAGCATTCGCGGCTGATACTAGCTCGTGAGACTACCTATACTACTAGTAGTAGTACCCAGGCATGTGCAATCCTAAAAACAACCTATAAACTCAAGATTTTCTATTCCCCAGAAAACGCTGTGTTTAGCACCCTCACAGTCACAACCCCAACCCTCTAAATCTCTAAGCCCGAAACCTCAAAACCCTAAACCCCTAATTGATCCCAAAATCCCCAACCCGAACCCCTCCAAAAAAATCCCTCAAACCCCCCAAACTGCCCCCTAAACCTTAACCCTAAACCCCCTAAATCCCCCCTAAACCCTAAGTCCTAAACCCCTAAACCCACAAAACAAAAACCCCAAGCCCTAAGCCTAGGCCCCCCAAAACCCCCACCCCCCAAAAAAAACCCTAAACTCTCTAAACCCTAAGTCCTAGGCCTAACCCCCCCCTTAAACCTTAAAACAAAAGGGGCCGAGGAGCTCCGCGCCGAACTCGAAAGTGCAGCAGCTCTGGAAGCTGATCCCAGCCTCCTCCTCCCAGCAAAGCGCCTCCTTGGGCTGAGGACTTAAAGGGAACTCCAGAAAGTTGGAATATGGTTTCAGGGTAGGATACCCTATGATTTACCATAGAAGGGTTTAGGATCATCATATTCCAACTTTCTGGCTTTTACCTTAGGGTGTCTTAGGACCCATAAACTCTCAGGGTATGGGGCTTATAGGTGTAGAGTTCAAAAGGCTCCAAAGGTGGGATGAAGGCAGGTGGGATACTCCCAAGTAAGAGTCCGTATATAAGGGATGCTTCATCCTACCCACCTTCATCCCACCTTTTGAGGCCTCCGAAGAGTCTACTGAAAATGGCTTGGGCGTCCTTGGTCTTGATTCGCGAGACACCCACAGGGAAAGCTACTTAGGAGGCTTCAGCATAGGTCCTATTGCTGCCCAAACCACCCCCAAACACAACAACCTTTCCGAGTCGACTCGGTAGGTTTCAACAGCTGACCTTTATGCACACTCTGTCTCCTGTTCGGATCCTGGTTCGTACAAAGGAGGAAGCCATTCGAACAAGGTCGGAAAGGGAACTGCCATGCTGTTTATGACAAACGGTACGGCAACATTTCTCCTTCAATGAGCAAAACCACGGAACAGCAAGTGTGCTCTGCACTTACATGCTTGCAAAAACGCACTCTCCACAGCCTTTGTCTCCCACACACACACACACACACACGCACACGTCTGGACCCCATACTCAGGCTTCCAGAGGGCTTCTGCCAAGAGCAGCCTAGTCTCCATATGGTCTTTATACCATTGGCCGCCGGGATCTCGGCAGCATTTGCTGTAGCCAAAGGGAAAGTTTTCAGGAAAGCAGCGCGCAAACAGCAGCAGCTGCTCTCTAACATGGGCTTTGCTTTCCCTCGCGAGATCGGCGAACAAAGCCGGTATGGCAGGGACATGGCTGAAGAGTAGCGCAGTGCGCACCGCGCGGCTCATGGGACGCAGGAGGACACGCGATAGCTATTGTGTGAGAGCTTTATACTTCAGTGCTGATCGGCCGGCTCTCGGCTGAATTCGTGTACATCCGTCCTCAAGAACTTCACACCAGAAGCATTACAGCCAAAACTGGTATCGTAATTCTGTCTTGGGGATTTCAGCAACCTTCGGGCCGGGTTAGGGAGTTAGGGGCCATATAGGGTGTCTGGTGGGTTCAGTCTTCGGCTTAGGATTTACATGGCTTAGCGCATGCAACATTCCCAGAATCCGCCAAGAAGTCTCACCCTTAAGGACGAAATGAACCCGAAAAGGGTTTAAGGTTCATAGACCATATAGGGATTCATAATACATGGGTGCAGGGCCCCTACTTTTAAGGGTCATTTGGTCCTTCAGGACCTGCCTAGTCTAGACTTGGCGAGCTCGTCCGAGCCCAAGCATCCCGGCAGCAAGTCCTTAGGGTTTAGGGGTTAGGGGTTTAGGGGTTTAGGGGTTTAGGGGTTTAGGGGTTTTAGGGTTTAGGGTTTAGGGGTTTAGGGGTTTAGGGGTTTAGGGTTTAGGGTTTCGGGGTTTAGAGTTTAGGGTTTACACCGGAAACCTCCTAATAGAAGGGGCTTAGACAAGCAGGATAAGGATTCCGGGTCTCTTCGAATACAAGAGTATTTACCAAACCCAACAATAATAATAAGTAGAATAATAAGACTAAGAACAGCGACAATAGGCTTCCGTATTAGACACAGTTAGCGTCAACCCTGACCAGGGGCCTCGCACAGTCTAAAGCTAAGCCTCCACAACTCCTTCGGTCGACGGTTTTGGAATTAGTAACCCTGGGCATCAAAATAGCACAAAAGCCTTATCTAGCATGGTCTTCGGGCCCAGAAGCCTTAAACAATGAGTCCTTAGATGCCCAGGGTAAGGCTTTCGCAAGCGATGAAGCTTTGCTATAGGGGCCCGGGTACTTGAAGCATCGCTGTCCAATACGACCTTCCGTTTTAGGGTCCCCTCGTATGATTTCGATAATCCTTGGATACTGTTGCTTGTTACTTGGACCATACTCTGACATGATAGGGTCTCAGAGTGTCGTGAGCAGGAGCGAACCTTACGATACTCGGCCCTCCCGACTAGCAAAAAACAACACCAACATCAGAAACCGCAACATGGTTTTGGGGACTACTGTAGCAGGGTCAGAACAGGGACTGCAAGGGGAAATTCGTGCTAATGCATGTAAACTGGTCTTTAATCTTCACACTAGTTTCAATGTTAATTCAAATGATAGCAGCAGCAGTAGTAGCATACATGAACAGGTGAGCCAGATAGATGTATGTGTGTACACACATATGTACACAGGTACATGACTGTAAATACATAAGTGCATTGTCTGAACCGCGGGTGCGCCACTGGAAAGGGACCACCGACATGATCCAAAAAGTCGCGAAAACACTACCGTCGGCAGAAAGGTTAACGGGGTTTACAAGGACCTCTCGTGGTATCTGTATTGGAGGGCTTACAGTCTCTGCTGCTTGAAATCGCATGAACTCCAAGACGTCGAACTCCCAATGTGCATTACTAAACCCACAAAGCAGGAACTGCAATGAGGCAAGGTGTAGGGCTTCAGCTGCGAAGTTACTGTAAACTACGGTACTGCCAAAAAGCACCTCATGTGGTGATTCGTGGTCCTACGTTGCACGATGGGGTCAACTTCTGGTGGCAAAACTTTCGCAATTTGCTGACAAGGCCGGAGCTAATAGGGGCCCTCCACTACGTTCGCCCGAGAATAAGATGAAATCTAGTGTAGTCGCCAAACTTTATAATTACAAGATCCCGAGGGCCAAAGAAAGGGAGGGGTAGATCGGTTTTTATAGTGTTCCGAAGGCATTCCAGAAGCATTCCTGAAAAACGTGCGGAAAGCATTCTGATTTTGATGCAGAGCTGAGAAGTATTCCAAAATGCGTTCCACGGGAACCCTCTGACCAAAAAGTGTTCCAAAAAGCATTCCAACGGAGCGCTTTGCAGAACACTTTCCGGAACACTTTTTTGGAACGCTTTTTGGAATGCTTGTGACCTGGATCTGCAGAGGACGGGCCCCCGAAAAGGCATTCCAAAAAGCATTCCAAAAAGTGTTCTCAAAAAAGCGTTCCGCCAATGACCTGCTGCTGAAAAAGTATTCCAAAAAGTGTTCCAAGATGTGTTTCCAGCCGGAAGCTTTCAGATTCAAGGGTGCTCTCTCGGAATGCTTTTCGGAACACTTTCGAATCTGGAACACTATTCCCCACGCTTTTCTGGAACACATTCGGAATGCTTTTTGGAACACTATTAATCAATAATCAGGATTCAGGCCTTTGGCTCCTGGGGGATCTTGTAACTTTATAAGCATTTTATGCAACAGTTTGGATATCCTCACACTGCCGTTCTAGAGCCCATTACCCGAAGCCGCTGTGCTTCTTCTGTCGACAGAAACTGCCCAAGCCCCAAAAGCCCAAGGCCGAAGCACTCCACCAGCTTTCCCCAGAGGACCCAAAGTAGTTCCTTTTGGGGATTACTTTATAGGATTCTATATATGAGCCCTGAAAAGGAACTACTTTGGGGCCTTTGGGTAAACTCTAAACTCGGCCTTCGTCAGAAAGATCCTGGAGCGGGGCTTTGCAGAGTGTTTCGGGGGCCTTCTGAGAATTCGGCTGGCAGATGTTCAGGTCTTGTAGGAGGGGCTACTGTTCAGGTTTTCGGGATCCGGCTTTTCAGTTCCATCTTTTCGACTTTTCAAGCCTTGTCGCTGATACGGTAATGACAAAACGTACGGTAATGACAAAACGTGAGTAGGAGCACAAAGGATCGCCAAAACAACAACTTTCGATTGCAACGTGATGGGCAGCTTCCGGCATGTTGTGTTGACAATCTCTCTGGGTCTCCAGCATTAGCGTTTGTGGCTTAAGTGGGGTTCGGGCTCCATGGTGCGGGCTCTTCGGGCTTAGTTTTTGGGCTTAGGCTTCGGGGTCCGGTGCTGAAGTAGGTTTCTAGGATCTTTTTGCGCAACATCTTACTACCAGTGATACCTCTGACAATCGTAACGAACATATAGCTTAAACCACATTAGCCCGTAAAATCCAGAGTGTATTCCCGGACTAAGGGTTATTTGGCGCTCTGGGTCTGCTGTCCCCTGTCCTGACGAAGACTGTAATCGTGACAATCGGAACACGCATAGTATGCCCTGAAAGCCCCTTAGTTTCTGAGTTCATAAGCCCCCCAAAGTGTAAACTTTCAGTTTTATAATAGTGGGTAAGCTTATCCCAAAAAGTGTAAAGTGTATCCACTCAGCTACTAAGTCAACCAAACCCCCATTCCGCTAAAACCACAGATGTGCAAAAACCCAGCAATGTCCCCTAAACCCGCGCGCGAACCTGGTTACTGCAAACCTCTATGAAGCCCTATACAAGCCCTCCACCAAAATGTGAAAATTATATATATATATATATATATATATATATAAGTTTATATATATATATATATATATATAAGTTTATATAATACATACATACATACATACATACATACATACATACATATATATATATATATGTATATGTATGCCCCTTATAAAAGACAGGCGAAGGGCAACCCTATAAAGCCGTATAAGACCCCAACAGATCCCTAACGTAGAAGCCTCCGTAGCTGCAAATAGTGTTCGTTAGAGCAGCAGGTTTCATACCCCAGAACCCTATTCAAATTCTTAGGTCATCATATCATCAGAGAACCCGTGTTGAGCCCCTTTAAAGGAAGCGGTAGATAACCCGTATTGAGCCCCTTTAAAGGAAACCGTTAGATGAGTCCTATTCCAATAATTACGGCCCAAGCAAATCCCGACTGCTTGGAGGATCATGGGACTTAGTAAGTATGGCTATAAGTACCTTCATTGGGGTTACAAGTAATTATAAGTATAGTTACCTAAATTATAACCCAAGTTACTAAGTCCCATGATCCTCTAATATACCCCAATCCCATATAGAACCCTTAATCGTATCCCTGATACATCCCTTACTAGGAACCCTTTAAAGGAACCCTAGTTACTAAGTCCCATGATCCTTTAAGTGGCCCCGGCCCCGCCTGGAACCTCACGTGCCGGGCGGATCTCCGTCGGATCCAGAGCCAGCCCACTAGGGCGATCAGCAAGCAGGCCGCCTTAAGAATACACTAGTACATCATCTCTCTCTCTCTCTCTCTATGCTTATATATATATATATATATATATATATACATATAAATATACATACAGTATACTAAGATATTGAGAATATGTAGCAAGGGGCCTTAAGAACTCGAACAAGGCTTTGGGGGGTGTGCGGGCCGAAGGCTGGTGCGAAGGAAGCTGGAGATCTTGTGCATCCGTTGCTAGGTTGGCCCTTTAAGGCCTCTGAAAAATGTTCGTAAATAGGGTCCTATCAAGACCAATAAAGGAAAATATATAATGTCCCAGAAGCCTACCTAGGTTGAACTTTCAGCTGAACTTTGAGCTGAATCCAACTAAGTTTACTTACGAGAATAAGGCTTTGGGGTACATGTTTCAGTATTAGCATCAGGAACCGCCTAAATAGTATTGGCAATTGGTAAGTATATTTGCCTCTATATTGGAGGCCTTCAGAGTTAGAATCCTGTTCCTGTAGGTGCTTATAAGGTTTGGCTGAAGGGGTAGTATAGGGGCCTAAACAATTTGTAGTACTCTTAGTACGCGGGTAGTATACTTAGAGGATCATGGGACTTAGTAACAAGGGGTTATAATGAAGGTAACTGTACTTATAATCTCTTATAGCCCCAATTAACGTTCTTGTAACCATACTTACTAAGTCCCCTGATCCTCCAAGTACGGACTGCAGAACTAGAATCGGATTCCTTTACAGGCTTCTATAGGGCTTCGGCAGAGGGGCGGGTAGTCTAGGGGTCGTTGTATGTAACTAGAAAAGGGCTGCGTCAGAGTATTCTATAAGTGATTGTGGTATAGGAGCCTTAACAGCCAGAGCCGGATACTGGGGGAAAATACTTATGCTGCACCTAGAAGAACTGTATATGGTTGATGCCAGTGTGGTCCCTTTGGAGAAAATAGACCAGGCCTCACCGCCTTGGAATACCTAAAAGAAGATACCTTATAAATAACCTGCCTGCCTGTTCTCCATTAGGGACAACCACAAAAGGACAGCCATAAAGCTCAGTGGGTTTGGGTCTTCGATCTTTAGGGTTCTGGATTCAGGATTCAGAGGCCTCAGAGTTTGGGGGACACACTTTAGGCTGTAAAGGATTCGGACTTGAGGTAGCAGGCCACTCGGGGCTTTGCATGAGGGTTCAGGGATAACTTGGAGGCCTGTGCATGGCTACAAATGTAGCGTGGGTGCCGAAACTAGGCCGTAGGTACTTATGACGATAGGTGTAAGACCCACACCCCGAAAACTCTAGATCCCAAGCCCCAAAGCCCTGATCAAAAATCCAAACCACCAAATTATGAAGCCCGAATGCCCATAAGCCCTAAGCCCACACACGCGCGTATCTGGCCATGTGCTTTTCCTCACTTTTCCTCACATTTTGTGCAGTTGTCTCATAATTGCGCCTGTCAGGACACACAGGGGGGAGTGGGGGAGGGGGGTGGGGGGGGGGGGAGGGGGTGGGGGGGGGGGCTGATAGCGTCCGGTTTGATTTCAGTCCCCGCAGCTTCTGCGAGACACCGCAAAAGCTCAGTGGCAATGTGGAGGGTGACGGACATGCTGTTCGAAAGATCTATGTGAGCAATGCCAAGAATGAAGAAAACTGGTTGCCGCAGTTAGATGACGCACGCAAGCGCTGGGCATCGAAGCATGGAGCTGCCAGCATGCCCAAGTACTGGATCGGTCATATCCGTTTGGCCGGATTCAAGCAGCGGGATGGTTGCGGAGTTGCAAAGCTTCTGCCAGTCAAGCTCATGCCACCCGGAAGCGGTCCGCCCCCAGAAAGTGCAGCCGAGGTTGGCCCGACAGGTCTTTTCAAGCACATCGATGTCACGTGTGTTCGTACAGCCGTACACTCAGATGGGGCCCGGTGTTGGCCGAACCTCGTCAAAAGTTTGCAGACGAAGAACGTCCAGAGCTACAATGTCAAGCATAACAAGCACGAGTTCACCAAGAAGATCCATCTCAAGGATGGACGTACAATCTTGGCAGGCACGCAGTGTGTTGACCGTTGGTGGCAGTCTTTGGACAGATATGTACCATGCACTGTCAAGAGTAAGCAAGATGGCACGGTGAGTGTGCGCTTACTGGAGTATGTGTACAGCTTTGTCTGGCGTTGCCAACTAAATAACAAAGCCGACTTCGCCACGCACTTGAGCCGAGTGTGCTGAAAGGCGTGCCCTAACTTTTAGGTACCCGAATGTAGCCTCCAGACATAAACCCCAGTCTTGACTCCAAGCTACAAAAGTCCTGCAAATACCAGTACTTTCGAAAGCAAGTCCAACTAGAGATGCCGCAAAACCACGCGGCCAAATATCAACGTGTGACCCCCTAAGCTAACGAACAAAAGTCTCAGCGGCTGCCAGGAACCCGATGATAAACACCTCAGGGCTGTCGTCGGCGTGCGAAGACGGCAGTGAAAATGCCAGTCGCAGCAGAACCAGCTGCCTCGTGGCTTGGTTTGCTAGGCTTCAGGATTCAGGGATATTCGGGCTTGGGGTTTAGGGTTTGGGGTTTAAGGGCTTTCTGGTGTCATTAGTCTTTGGAGGTCTGGGCTTAGGGCAGAAGGATCCATGTGATGTAGGCCAGGCTGACGACGACCTCCCTGCCTTGCTCCCTCGCTCTCTGTGCGTCTGTCCGTCTGTGTCTCTCTCTACAGAAAAACAAAGCGAACATATCTAACTAAGTAAGCATATGGCAAGCACCTAGCTTCGTCTGCATATATTTGTATTATGTAAATAGACATAGAGATAGACAAGCAGGCGCGAACAAAGATCATGAGGTTACCCGTATCCAACCCGACGAGCGCAACACGTAATGGCTTTTGCAGCTTCGAAACGTGCCGATCTGCCGCGGGTTGTCGTTGTTGTCGTTCACCAAGAGCAAAGCAATGCCTCCTCGGCTGGCAAGGATTAGCCTACATTGGTTGAGGGCACGGATCAATGTGGACGACAAAACCTTCCGCATTGTCTTCCAACATCGGTATAACCCTCCGAAAACGCCGAACACCCCGGAAAAGTCCTAAGCTTTCGACATCCCAAAACTCCAGCCCAAAGCTGCGCTCTCTTCAAGATGGAATCCGATTCTGTTAGGATCAGGGGTTTGGGTTTAGAGAGGTCATGGTTAATCCCACAATCAAGAAAACTGGCACTGCCCAAGACGCTCCAACGGAAACGCTGAACACTGAGCGCTGCAGCCTCTAAACCCACGTCCTCAACCTCCCGCCATATGGGCACCGACGAGTGACCCGAGGTCATGACCACGAGTTCTGCCAATGGTCCATGGGCGCCGCCGCGGAACATTCCCATTCGTGCCAAGGCCCCGAGAATCCGAACGGATTGCACTGCACGCACGTGGGCGCTCGTCAGCGACAGGAAGCACCGCTGCACCCTGGCTGTGCGTTCTTCCGACTGCAAACATGCAAGTCCTCACGCTGGCGGGACCACGCAGAACAGCGGCTTGCTACGTCTCTCTCTCTCTCTCTCTCTTTGTGTTTCTCTCTCTCAGGTCCTGGCCTTGTGCCCACGAATAGCGTCGCTCCAGCGACGACATGTCATGTGCATCCAAAGGTCGCATGATCGACGGCGATGGCGAGCGAAGTGTGCAAACACTTACGCGACGCAGAACGATCGCACGAGCCGGCAAAGCTGCGGCATACTTCGGTCTCGAGCGTTGCGAGGTATCTCGTTTTCGAGAGCGCACATTGCAGGACCTGCTCCAGCCAGGACTGAACTGCTGGTGCCGCGATCATCGTCTTCTTTTCGTGTCCAAGACCCACTGGCGCAAGCTGCTGCAACAGGCTCCGCCATCCGGTCCGTCGAAGCCTGCGGTGCACCCCGTCGCTGCATCCTCTGTGACCTCACGACCAGCTGCCAAGGCGATAGCCTGCGCCAAGTCCGGAAGTAAGTCCAAGCGCTCGGCAGACATCGCTCCTAGCCCGAAGAGCACAGCAACACTCAAAACGTCGCGGGGTGCAAAGCCATGCAAGCCTGTCCTACAGCATCACGCAAACGCATCATTCCTGACAGGAGATCGGGTGCACATTTGCAATCGGGAAAAGGCAGAGCTGGACCTCGTAGTGTTCCATGAACTCATCCCACGTGACGCTCCCCCTGTCCTCTCAAACAGGATCGTTCGAAGTGGCGGCTTCCGCAGCTGTTCGGCGAGGACGGCAACGTCCCTGAAACGGCATCAAAGCGCGCTACGCCTCCCTCCGGAGCGTGCCGAGCCTCATCCTCGCGCGGAAGCAAAGCTTCTCCACGACACCAGTCGACTTGGTTTGCGCCAGCACCTGCACGCAAGCCGCATCTCGGACCGGACCGGCTGGCGTGCCGAAGCTCCGACGAATTTGTGCAAAATGTACGGGGCAGCATTGGGGATGTCGCTCCTAAGCTGACCCTCTCGGTCCATAGCCTGGCGGACACGACAGAGCCGGAGAGTCCGTCAGAATACGGCAGTGCGACCGCTCGGATCGGAACCTCGAACACAACAAAACCTAAGAACTTCGACAGCAAAAACATGCATCAGATGTGTCGGCGCCTTCACCACGCTCTCGTCTGATGCCCAAACAGGGAGCCTGCAGTGTGATATCATATAGATGGAGAAATGGCGCCGCGAGGGCGAGTGCTGCATCCGACCACTCGCTTAAACATGTTCGTGGCCGCACGGTCGGGCGCACTCAAACCAGGGACTTCTCGAGCCGAAGGGTCCGCTCATGCGCGAGATTCCAAACAATGTTGGTTCGTAACGCCGACGCCCACCGCAAAGTTCCCTATATGTCTGGGGTGGACATTGCCGGCTTCGAAGACACGGTAAGTTGGTAAGGTCTGCGTCCGCCCGAAATGCGATATGCTGCACTGCACAGAGTTCTCGGTTTCACCTCTCCAACATGCGTCAACTTACAGCACTGTTTCGGTTTGCACACCTAACCGAAATCAATCCAGCCGGATCCGACAAGTTTTCGGCCAGACCATGTTCCATGCGAGGTCCCGCCGAGAGGTGGTTGTCAAATTAGGGTCCCTATTTGGGTCCTTATTATAATACGGCACCTACTGTTTAGGGTACCCAAAAAGGGACCATAGTTTTGACAACCACCCATATTCTAAAGAAAGTTGCTCACGCCGGGACATCAAGAACCGGCTTCTGCCACTCTGCTGTCCAAGGAAACTGCGACATGTTCTGTAATACAAGTCGTTCAGAAAGACAAAGGGCTCCGGGCTCCCACAGCCAGTAAATGATATCCAGGCTGACTTGCAAAGACATAATGTTGGCAGCATAGTGACATTCGGGACGATACGGGAACAGGATTGACTTAGTCAGACCTCCGTAGTAACCTTCCCAGCAAAGCCCTAGCGAACTCAACCCCAAACCATAAATTCCTCAAACCCTGATAATCATTACACCTTGGGTACGGCCCCCACCAGTAATAGTTGATTCATATTCATACTATAGATATATTAGGACCTTAATCGTAGCCCTATTATAGACTCTTACTGTATGGGGGCAGTACCTAAATTACACCCCTAAATCCTGAAACCCTCGATCTTCCGGTCACTGCCGAGTATCCGAGGTCGTCGTCAGAGGTGTACCTGCGAGGGTTCGAGTTCAGGGTTTGGGCTCCAGGATTGAGGGCTAAGGTTGAGGGTTTAGGGCTTCAGGGTTTAGGGTTTAGGCTTCAGGGTTTAGGGTCTAAGGCCTAGGGCTGAAGTTAGGGTTCATGGTCTCTAGGTTTGCCAACCCAAAGCCCTGCACAGACATTAACCCCAAACACCCCGAGCCTGCAGCCGACAGAACGAGAATGGGCTTCATACTTCCCTAGGGATCAAAACAGCCCAAAAGCCTTATATATAGTATGGTCCTTGGGCCCAAGTGCCTTAATGTATGAGTCCTTAGATCCCTAGGGCTTCATACTTCCCGTCACTTGTAGAGTCACTGTCAAGCATTTCCTGGCTGTAGGTCTCAGGCATAGACTTAGAAGCCGGGACACATGACAAAGCCTGACATCAAGAACTTCCACACCCCTAAGGCTAGTAGCAAACACGAAACGGTTTGCATCAGGAGGCCAAAAACGAACCAAGAAACCATCACACTTACGACAAAACATGACCAGATACAACCCAGAGCAGTACATCAACTCTTCGACAAGGGGACGGTGCGATCAATTCCAAGGTGCCCGAAGGCTTCAGGCGGGATAATGGCCAGCGCCTGCAGAGATTTGGCTCGAAGGGGTTTGTATTACAGGAGCTGTAAAAAAATTGGAGCGATGTATCAGGGTATCTCACGTTGCAAGCCTTATTCCCCAGGGACCAGAGGGGAACTCCCACGAAATATTCAGGCCTTCATACATCGCCGGGAGAAAACGCTGCTGCACAAATTTCCATTACCCTAAACCCGAAAACTCTACGTAAACCCTGCAATCCCTGAAACCCTCTGTTCCGATTCCGGACGGAAGGCTTTTGTGGAGGAGTCTAAAGGTAAATGCTTCCACTTATAGACAGAGATGTATTCAAAGTTAAGGGCCTTAAGGGGATTAGAACCTCAGACCTCGAAGCAGACCCTAAACCCCTACACCTGGAGCTGTTGGCCTCGTAGTTGTCCGGAGCCACATGGCCGTCCAAGGGGGATGAGGGTGTCCAGCGGAAGAGCAACTCCTTTCTTGTCTTTGCGGTTTAGGGTTTATAGGGTACTTCTTGTTGGGCTTATAAGGGTTAGGAGTTAAGGCTTATATGGTAATTCTTGTAGGGCTCAGAAGCTTTGAGGGCTCTTCAAGCTTAAGGTCAAGGTGGGGCCTTCATGTCTTAGGGCGTTAAGGTCTTGTAGCTTTGAAGGCTTATGGCGTTAAGGTCTCTGGTTTAGAGTTTAGAGGCTGAATGAAGGTCTCGAGCTTTGGTTTCTTGAGGGTGGCCTTCCTGCTTAGCACAAGGATATCTTACATCGTCTGAGAAGATAATGTAATATAAGGTAATCTAACATATACAACTAAAAATTTTACATGATCTGTTATAGGGGTAGTTTAGCACCAGCGCAGTGCTGGACCTACGACTGCAGACTTGGTATCCAAGCGTGGGTCCCGGATCCTCCAGGCGCGACCGACCTTACCGAAGCTACCTAGAACCTTACGGTTTAATACCCCTTCTTGGTAAATAGCCATGTCACCTGTGCACCAGGCAAACACTCCAAACTTATAGTAAGCATGAAAGGATTTCTGCCAAGGCATGTTTACGGGAATAGCTCCCGAAGGCAAGAAGCTCTAGCTACCAAATCAAGGCTCCCGGTCTTGAGTAGGAATCCAGTCCTACTGAGGCTTCACACAAAAGGTAAGATAGTTAACGCAGCACGGCCTCAACAGAGGCAACGTACACGATCTGTCAGCTCTTCGTAAGCGTAACTTTGGAAGCGGACCGACTTTTGCGTTATTCCGGCTCTTTTACACCGTCCTTATTCGAGGAAAAGGGGTCATTGTACAAGGGCCTGTAGCATTTCATCTTCGGGCTTTCCGCCTTCAATCCTCCAGGGAGATCAGATGCTTCGGTAGGCTTGGCACCCAGGACTCTAAACTGAAACTAAACCCTATAAGCCCAAACTCTAAAGCTTGTCTACTCTGCACACCCTAGAACCAGATTCCTTCTGCAGAGTCATCCTTGCACCTTGCATGAAATTCATGAACTTTGACCGTTACACTTCTTCTTGAACTCGGCAGTTGTCTAACAACCCGCGAGAACACAAGGGCCTTGATGCTCAGAGTCAGTGTTTCGGAGTATGTTGTAGTGTGGTGAAAGTAAGGAACCTTGAGTACTAACATCCGCAGCTGTTCCGGCCCCGACATCCAGGATCCCGGCTCACCCTATACCTAACCCTAAACCAAATGTTCTCTCCTTCTCCATTCCTTGGAGCTCTTGCAGAAAGCATTGGCGGCTACCTGAAGAGCAAATCTTAGGGGCTGAGTACCCTGGCCCCAAAAGAGCTAACCTTTCCAATTATGGTAGGATTATAGAAACCCCAAAATAGAAAATGTTATCCTGGCAGTCCAGGTAAGCCTTATTTATCGTTCTTGGCACCCGAAAAGCACCCAATTCCTTAAATGATGAGTACTTGGACTTGGGGTTACCTACTCAGCTACAAAAAAATGGGTAGCTTGTGGGCCTGAGTACTTAGACTAGGACTGGGGATGTGATTTTCGATGCTTAGAACAAGGTCTTACGAGGGAATGCTGTTGCAAACTAGTCCGACCTCTAACATGAAACCCCAACCCGCAGTAGTACCCGAACCTCGGGGTTTAGGGTTGAAGCGTTGAAGGTTTGAAGCTTTTAGGCTCTTCGGCTATCGATCTTGGGCTTTATAGGCTTCAGGGTCGGTCATCGACGACCCACAAAAACTTACGCAGTCTGGCATTCAATCACAAAAGGCCCTAATATCCGGACCTCAGGCCGTTAGACTGCCCTTCGTTTTCTGCGGGAGGGAAGTTTAAAGGTCGGTTGACATGAATGATACCGCCTTATTTATGGATTCAGAAGTTCCGGCGCGGCTACGGAATTGCACTGGCCTCATGCACTTTCCAGACAGCGTCCAGCTGAGCAGTCAGCTTGGTAGCAGGTTTCGTCATGCAGAGCTGCAACCAGCAGTCATCCCCTGCCTGCAGTTGTCTGTTCGCGTAGAGGTGCATCTCGTCCAGCGTTCGGAGCTTGTGTGCGAAGACAACCTTGGCAACGTCGCCGGCACGCAGTCGTTTGTCCTGCCAGCGACTCTGTAACAATCGACGTGGGATATCGCGATGCCCAGCTGTCATCAGATGCTCACCGTCCAAGTCCAAGTCAGCCAGCGGCTTCTTAGTACTGGGCTGAAAGGAGGCTTTCAGGGCTTGCGGTTTCAGGTTACGCCTGAGTCTTAAGGCTTCGGGTCGACACACTTGGGCCTAAAATCTCAAAGGACGACCAGAATCGGAACCCCAAGCCCTGAACCCAGACAGCCCTACATCAGGCAGGCGCCAGGGGACCCTGGAAGGCACAAGCATCGTCGCAAATCGCGCTGCAATTGCTCACATCATCCCCTGGCAGTCGGATAGAGGCTTAGATTCGAGCGCCACTTAGTACAGATCTGTATTGCGGGTGTAGGTTGCATGCATGCAGGCAGGTATGCATGTATATATGTACCTGTATATACATATATAAATGTGTATGTACATCTGCATGCATGAATGCATGTATGTAGGTATGTATGTATGTACGCATGCATGCAACCTTACATAGGAACACTGCAAACACAAATACGAATATCTGGGCATATAGCATCACCAGAAATATAGCGAAGGAGATGTATAGATGGATAGATGCACACTATAAATGCGACTAAAAGTTTGCACATGAGGACAAACATGAATGAACTACGCGCAATGACTGGAATTATAATGTGTGCAAAACCAAACATGTGCGAACATAATGATGAATGCATGCAACAGTCGCTTAACTGTTTCGCAGCTATCAACACCGAGTCCTTCTTTGCCCTATTCTGTATGTGCAAAATCTGAGGACAGACTACTCTACACCTCCAAGCCTATATGCCTAAACCCCTAAACCCGAAACCGATAAACCCTAAACCCCTAAACCCTTAACCCCTAAACCCTGAACTATCCCATCCAAAATCCGAAAGCCCTAAGTCAACCCCGGGAGTGAGCCGCTGAAGGCCCTAGACCCTACAGACTGAATCAGGTTATTTAGGAACCTTGGGCCTTTAATAGGGTTCTATAAGTTAAGGGTACTATAAGGGTTTTGGGGGTTTAATGTAGGAACCTGATTCAGAAACCTTAGGCCTTTCTATTAGGGTTCCTTGAACGAATCCTACTATTTTGGGGTTATGGGCCCAGGGTTTCTTAATCAGGTTCCTACATTATGCCCCCCCCCCCCCCCCCCCCCCGATTTTGTCGGCAGAGGGTTGGCGTATAGGGCTTATGTAGCTAGAGGGGTCTGGATGTAGGTTTGGAGAATTCGAGGCTGGGGGCGTAAGGCAACATTGCCTTCAAGTCTTACCGCTGAAGCAAGTTGGTAGCTTTCTATAGCAGCGTAAATACTCCCAAAAAGCAAACACAACGAAACGTAAAGTCAGATATCTACTCGTAAGCCTGGAAAGCTCTGATTCTAGCCTATGGCCTGCATCAGACAGAGCCCAAAGAGCATAAACCCACATCCTGAAATGTGAACCGTATTTCCTTCTTTCACTTGTAGTACCTTTGTCGGATATGCCTAATTCCTAACCCATAAACCTCAAGCCCTCAACCCGAATTCGCACCTCGAGCTTGGAGCAAGTAGAGCCGGATGTCATTGCCGGCCCTCCGACTCCAGCTGCGGGCTAAAGCCAGAAATTGGCCTCGCCGGCGGCTTTGAGATTGGAGTTTTGGGGTTGGCGAGGCCGCCTTTGGCCCGCGTTCTCGCACAACCTTCCGCCCCCCAAAACGCAGACCCTTTAGCACAACCCAAACCCAAGACTTGCTTCTTGTTACGAAGCTCCATTTGACTTAGGTGAGCATGATTTGTAAAGGAGGCAATGTTGCCACAAGAGCAGGTCAAGCACATATGGGCAAGACATCCCTCAGTATGAAACCCTCATAACATCCTCATAAAATACCAGAACTTCTCTGAAACCTTCCTCTCGGGGGGTCAAGCAAACGTAGGTTTCTAGGGTCCAGGCCCTCAGCCTGAACCGTAGACCCTAAACCATACTCTAAACCAAAACTCCCTGAACCCCTGAACCCCAAACCCTAAACCCCAAACTCCAAACCTTAAACCCCTGAACCCCTAAACTCCAATCCCTAAACCCCAAACTCTAAACCCTAAACCCTGAACCCCCAAACCCGAAACCCCTAAACCTTAAACCCTTGAAACACGCAGGCCTCCGGATAGGCCCTTGGCGTCCAAGGCAGCCATCTCACTCAGCAGGAGCTGCTGGACTCCTCCTGACAGCCCCTAAGGGTCGAAGTAATAGTATAGTACAGGGGTGGTTGTCAAAAATAGGGTCCCTTCTTGGGTCCTTGTTATCATACGGCACCTAGTATGTATACCCAAAAAGGAACCCTAATTTTGACAACCACCCATGTATTTTTGAGGCACTAAGTACCTACCAAGTACCTACAAAACTGGTGCTTGGACCCTTTGGGAGGATGCTTTTTTGAATTGGGAAGGATGGTTTAAGGCTCAGGGTTTCAGGTTGAGGATTTGCGGCCTTGTCTGTTGTCGATAAGGGTTTAGGGTTCAGGGCAGGGGTTCTACAGGGATCTTACGAAGGTGTCGTAAGGGCCCATTGTCTCGCTGTAGAAGTACGTGGTTCCATCGGGCTGAGGTAGGCGGCCTGTGGCACTAGGATGGGATTCATGTTGATCAATGTGTAGGTCGTTGGGCTTTCCATGTGGATGCCGCCGTTTAGGACGTAAGGCTGGCACAGCTTGTCTGCGCCGAAGTATTGGTGGATAGTTCTTTTCATTAGGGCCCCGATTAGAGTAGTCCCTTTGGAAGGGGTACTGGCATATGAGTAGTTGTCAAAATCAGGTACCCTAAATATATGGTGCCTTATTATAATAAGGACCCAAAAAGGGACCCAAACTTTGACAACCACCCATATCAGTATAAGGACTGTTAAGCGGGTACTGCTACTTATAGTACAGTACCGGGCCTTCTGCCCCATCGAGCAGAAAGAATTGGGATCGAAGGAGCTTTCCAGAAGCAGCGTCCACCTGATCAGCCATTGGAGTTTAGGCTTAGGATTTAGGATGTAGGGTTTAGGTTTAATTATGGCTGCAAAGCCAGCAACTGCAACCACTATCACTGCTGCTGCCAAGACTTGACGACTCACCAAACTATGCAAGGATCATGACAACAAGCTGTAAAAGTTCTCGCTTTGAAGCTGCCCTTCTAGAAGATCAGTGATTCGGAAGTAGCGCTTAGGGTCGGAAGTATCGGGCTTAAATACTATAAGGTATAGGACACAAAAGCCGGTGTGATCGAGTTGACATATGCTTTCACCATCCCCCCCCCCGGACAGTATTTATGTCCCAAAACGTATCAAACCCTAAACCCCGAACCTACGTCCCAAAACGTCGCTTTTTTTTCAGCCCTTCTCTTGCAGCTCCTCCCATCTCGCGAAGTCTCCGAGCATTAAGCTCTGCTGGAAGTCGCAATGCTCGAACTCCTCCAGGAAGGATGCATGACCTCCCTTGTGCCTCGGTATAAGAAGGGCAGAACATGGCTACATAGGGCTTCTACAGTGTGCATGGTGGTCTGTGGGCTCTATAGGGTTCGGGGTTAAGTCGACCCTATAGTTGTTGGGCGTTTAGGGTGTGGCGGTAACAGCGGGGTCGGTGGTGGCGGTATTGCGACTACCGTTATGAATACCATTAGTATAGTGGTAGAGTCACAAGGAGAAGCAGGAGGAGGACAGGGAGAAAGAGGAGGAGTAGGAGTGACCGGCAAAACTACGTTGCTCGTCCGGGGGGCAATTTGGCCGCCGTCCGACGCAGCAGATGTACATCGGAGGCATTCAGGCCCTTGAGTTGGCAGAACTGAGCTTAGGGTTTAGGGTCGGGCCGCGGCTGTTGAGCTTATCAGCGGCTTCGGCTTAGATACTTGTGGCCTTACAGGCTATAGGTAAAGCCGCTGTAGGTAGAGCCGTCCTATGATGGCCTTTTGGATTAATCCTGGCATCTTGGCCCTCCTGCTTCAGATTCGAGCATTCCCGGTTCGTAGCTATAAAAGAAGCCGTCAGCGCCAACTCCCATGTCCCAGGCGAAACCTGCTAGCGCCCCCAGAGAACCTTCATCAACCCTTGATATGGAAGCTTTCGATAGGTGCTATGTTACGCTATGTATGCTCATATAGCAATATAACGACCACAAGGATATAATATCACTCAAAACTCCAACCCCTTTATTAGAATTATTGAACCTAATGTGAATCATCCTGGTAGAAGCCAGATAGTTGGAACATCATGATCCTCATGACCTTAAAGCAAAACACATGGATCCCAGCACTAGTCATCCTAAATCCATGTTCCAACTTTCCTCAACCCTACACCTTTAGCCCCCCATGGCCTCGGTGATGAGTCGCGAATTCCTGGCATCATTGGGCGCACGAAACTCCGTGACAGTGGGTATTGCGAAGCATCGCCCAGTCGGATAGAGCTCCGCCTCGAAATGAAGACGTGCTAGATTTCGGGGCTACTGTTTAAGGTTTGGGGCATAGGGTTCGGGATTTAGGGCTTGGGGTTTATGGTTGGGGAGTTTGAGGTTTGAGGGTTTGGGGTTTGGGGCTACGTACCATTTTCTGCAACGAAAGGTCTGGGCCTGTAGGCTTCTTGATTGAAGGTCTGGGTGCTTGTCGCGTATGAGATGAATGGCGGGGCGTGTGGGAGTTTCCGAAAATTGGGGGGTACCTTGTTTTGGGGTCCTTATAATAAGGATCCTACTACTCAGAGTATTACATTAGGGTCCCCTATTTTCGGAAACTCCCATGTGGAAGAGGTGGCCGGGTGCTGTTGTTGCACCTGGCAGGTAGGGCACCTACCACCACATCTTGCCTCACAAGCAACATGTTTCAAAACTCAGCCAGGAACCAAATAGGCAGCTGGGCGACGTGGGCATGGTGCGGTCTGCTCGTAGAAACGACAGGACTGCAGCGGCAGCACATTCTCAAGGGTGAATGCTCTTCCCGTGCAGCTGCAACCGTTCTCAGTGAAGAAGCCATCGATGGTCGTAGCAATTAGATGCTCACACTCACAGAAGCCAGTCTGCAAAGCTTCTCCATCGACTGAATATGCTTCAAAATCCGCGACGGCCAAGAATGGCTTCGATCTGATGCATTTCATTCTGGACAGCTGTCCAGCCCACACCATTGCATCAGCCTTGGTCATTAGTCAGCGAACCCTATAGAATCAATTCTCGCCAACCGCAAAGCCTGCACCTGAGCCCCAGAATCCTAAACTAAGGAACCCTAAACCCACCACCCAAGACAGAAAGCTCATTTCTGGAGCCGGGTTTCAGCAGAAGACATCAGCACACAGTAGAACCAGCCACGGGCAAGAAGTTCATCGCTAATCCTCTTCACCACTCCAAACCTCCGAAATTTAGGGTCTGAGCTTGAGGGCTGATGGCTGAGGTCTTTATCTTCGAGGCTTGTGGCTGCAAACGTGATCCCCCATGACAGGTTCTAGAAACAGACTTCCAGGAGCACGACATGAACATCATGGGGGGGGGGGGGGGATTCAGACAAGAAGTTAGGACCCTACACCCCCTAGACTTCACATAGCAGGATCATTCGTGTCCTTATCCCTGAATGCTGTACCCTCCCCTTTCCTGAACCCCCAAGTCGAAGGGGACTCCTTGCAGAGCACGTATAAGGGCTTCGACAGTTCGAATGAGGTTTTTGCGGGTGGGTTACTCTTTAGAAAGGCTGAAGTTGTTAGAGCCATAACTTTACGCACAAATCAGACCCTGTATATCATGACCCTGAACCCGAAGCCCCAAGCCCCCAACCCTAAACCCTAGACCCTAAACCCCTATATCTTGAGTGACCCAGGCACCAGGACGCCAAAGTGTCAGCTCGCACCATCCAGTCCATGTCTCTGTCCACCACGTCTACTTTCCTCAGCTGCCAGGGGTTCAACTTCGAAAGGCGCTTACTAAAGGGGCCTTAATAAATAGAATGGGGTTTTGGGGCACGCTATATCTAAAATATAATAAGGAACCCCCAGAATAGTATATTGGTAACTATTTAGGCCCCTGTAGTAGGGTCGAGGGGTTAAGGGCTCGGGGGGTTCGGGAGATGTTGTATGTCGAGAAAGCAGATCGGGACTGTGCGGACTAGTCTTAGAGTTGTCTGAATGACATCTGAGGGTGATTGTCAAAATTATGGTCCCTTTTTGGGTGCCCTAAATTAAATATTGGGTGCCGTACTATATAATGTCAAACCACCCATCTATAAGCCTAAAAGTCCATCCTCCAATCCCCCGGCCTCTAACTGAGTTGGACGGTAAGCTCTCACGCATGTTCATTTAAGAGAGTGTGCTTGGGAAACAGCTGGGCTTCCCAGCGCTCAAGTTGCCGTGGAGCTCGCCGTAGCGAACTAAACCAATCAGCGTGCCCTGAGTGGGGAAAAACTCAACATCGGCAGTCTTTAGCACAGCGAGGACATCCTCGAGAGCCTTTCAGGGGCTTCCGTCCCCCGACCCGCACGGTCAGGCAAGGGTCCATGTCGACCCCCTGATTCATAATGCCCCCTCCTCTGCAAAGGATCGTAAAATAAGTAGTCTTGCTGTACCAGACAGGGTTTGCAGGAGGCATCGCAACTAGCTGGCATGGGCTCTTAGACACTGAGTAGCCGTGGCATGACAGACACATGGGATATTCTATTGCTCATTATTTTCGACCCTAAACCCCAAACGTGGGCCATGTCATAATATTGCTTCCCCTGGGAAGGCCCGCATGATTCGGCATCGTTGCACACTGTCGGTAGGTTGTCATCTGAGCTCTGGCGTGGAGGTGAAGAGCAGTGTGAGCACCACTACACTGCGACCCTCCCCGAAACCCTAAAACCTAAACTCCTAAACTCCTAAACCCTAAACTCCTAAACCCTAAACTCCCAAACCCTTAACCCTAAACTCCTAAACCCTATATAAACCCCAAACCCGCTATCGCCGCAACACCTCCTGCTGTTCGGACGAACTGAGCACCACTTTGGGTATGTCTCCGACATAGCTGAATGTTACCAGCCTCCAGGGGTTCGTTGAAACAATCTGAGCGTTTCAGAGATGTGGGGTTGAGAGCTTTAAACCCTAACCCTAAACACAAAATCGCGAAAACCCACACCCTACACCATAAACTCCAAAACCCAATCCTAAACCCTAAACCCTTAATCCCCAAGCCCGGAATCCCAAACGACACCCCCGTACCCTTACCTAACCAACCTTACCTTTGGTTAGTAGGGAATGGAAGATGGTAGGAATAGTACTTTTACTTGTACCCGATTCCTCCATTCCCTAGTAACCAAAGGTAAGTTATAGGATTACTAGGGCCCCTATATTATAGTACCCTTATAGATCCCTTATAGTAACCCTTACAGACTCCTTTATAAGGGCCCCTTCCATTCCCAAAGGTAAGTCTATACTGAACTTAGAACCCTAGCAAAAATTGTAATTTTAGCTTTTTCTTAGGGATTATAATAACCAAAAATTAAAGGTTATTTCTAAGTACCCCAAAGGTAAGTACCGGGCCGTTGGGTGGGAGGAACCGGCAAGTTGGGGACTCCACAGCGGCTGGAGAGCCAGCGTTGATCTTTGAGCATGCTCGGAAAACCTTGGTCCGGGGTTCAGGGTTTAAGGGGGAACCTTGGTGGGTTTAGGGTTTAGGATTTAGGGTTTAGGGATTATAGGGTTTAGGGTTTCGGGGTTTAGGGTTTAGGATTTAGGGTTTAGGGATTATAGGGTTTAGGGTTTGGGGGTTTAGGATTTAGGGTTTAGGGTTAGGGGAGTTGAGGGTATGGGATTGAGGGTTTGCGGGCTTAGGATTCCTTGCAGGGTTGTTGCAACAGTTCCGACCATGAAGGTTTAGGGCTTTCCGGCTTCAATTTCGGCGTTTAGTTGGAGGTTCATGGGTCGTGATAACTGGGGTTATAAGTAAGGTAACTATACATGTAACCGTTATTAGGGGACCTATGACCCCACTTATAACTACTCATGAACCTCCAAGTAGGGTTTAGGATGCTAAACGCAAGCCTAGCGAACTCGGGTTCTACGATTTGCTACAAGGACTTATATCCAAGGAATGCGGAAATCTTACAGGTAAGGTCTTTGATGTCCAGGTGGGCTTTCGGGTTTTGGGTTTCAAGGTCCTCGGAACGCTAAACCCTACCTATAGTCCCCATAATAGTTCCTTTTTTGGTTAACCAAAGTCTCGATTATAGGGTCCTAACCATAAAACTGGTTAACCAAACAAAGGAACTACAATGGAGACTATAGGTATAAACCCCTAAACCCGAAGTCACCTTGTGGGTGCTGAGGGTTGTACTTTTGAGGCCCTCAACCGTAAAGACTTTTTACTCTGAGTGCAATACACTAAACCTAAACCCCATACCCCAAACCTCAGACCCTATTAAAGCCTGAGCCGGTGTCGGAGTCCTGAAGTTTGGGGCTAAAGGGCTTAGAGCTTTAGACGATTGGCAACGTGTCGAGGCTGATGCTTGTGCAGGGTTTCATGATGTTATGAATGAGTCTAAGGTCTACCGGCTATCGGGTTTAGGGATTGCGGCATAAGGTTTGGAGATTATGGTATACGTTCATGTGATGGCACAGGCTCAATGTTTCTTGGTGTGTGGGCGTTGCGGAAGGAAGCTTACCAGGCTTTTGACAGAGTCTGGTGCTCGGGCAAATGTACATCGACAGCAGCTGTGTTGTGTGCGAGGGTTCCTTTACAAGAGCTACGGGCTACGCCAAAATACACCAGAACCTTAGTGTAGCCATCACAAGATCGGGATTCTGGAGTCCCCGCCCCCCGCCGCGAGCCATCACTAGAACTCGGATCCTGTCATTCCCCTGAAGCCCAAACCCCACATCTAAACGCTAAACCTGATGTTCAATTTCAGAATCGAGATACTCAACTCGTTCTTCACAGCCAAGATCAGTTGGGCACTCAGCTGAAGAGCAAGGTCGCATGGCCATTCTCGCCGCTCCTTCTCCGAACAGACGCAGGAACTTTACAGGTGTCGTGGCTTTATCCCAGCAGCCACGAATCAGAAGTGATCATGACCACCACTATGAGCAGCGACAACAAGATAAACGAGAGTTTAGTTAGTTAGCTAGCCAGTCAGGTAGCGAGGTAGTTAGGTATTTGGTAGATAGACTACAGCCCCACCACCGAATAAGCAAACATTGAATAAGAAACTCATCCCCCGGATTTGCGCGAACATGTGCTAGCATCTGCCACAACCACGCCAAAAGCAGATAAGAAATTCAGGGTCCCCTGCCCCCGAAACCCAATCTCTTATCGAATTTCTTAAATGCTGCCCCCAAGACCAGAAACGCAGGACCCTAATATGTTGCAGTGCCTTCATATTTGGGCTTAGAGCTTCGGGATTCTCAAGTTTCAAGTTAAAGGGGTCAGGACTGAGTGCAGCGAGAGTTTCGGAGTTGGCCCGAAGGCAACCAGTGGAAGGGTATGGGCAAACCGCCAACACCAAAATGAACAAATCAGGCCCCCGGATCTCATTTCCTGTGTTCTGGTTCGAGCCGACCAAAGAAATGCAGCCCCTGGAGTTCGCGCTTCCTGCATTTTTGGTCGCACCGTCCACAGGGCAAGTGAACAATTCGGCCCCTGAATTTCGTATGTCCTCGGCTTTTGGCCGGAAAAGGAAATAAGAACTTCAGGGGCTGAATTTCTTATTTCCTGTGGTTTAGGTCGGGCCGCCGAGGAGAGGAGGGGCCAAGCCATTAACTACTGATTCTACCACTGCTTTTACAACAACGACGACGACGACGAAAATTCCCAGAAGCCAAGTACGGAAGCCCAACGACGCTCCGGTCTCTGCTCCTCCACAGGCGATTGCATGATTTTGGTCATGATCTCTCCTTGGCTTGTGGCTCAATAAAGGTTTAACTCGGGTCTAATGATAAACAGCAACTCTGGTAAGCAAATAAAGTTCATACGGGTTGCCCCGAAGCCCTAAGATCCCGAGCCCTTTGCCTACAACCTCGAAGCCCTCAACACAAAGACCAGAAATCCATAACCTAAACTGTAAAGTCAGGACCCAAGCGCCCCAAAGGCCAAACCCGAACCCACCTCATTATTTTTTGTACATCTTAAAGCCCCAAAGCAAAGACATAAATCCCCTAATGTGCTTACGGTTGCGTGTGTTTGAGGGAGCGACACCCGACAGTCATGATTCGAACGCATTAGCAACGTTGTTGGGGGAGGGGGAAGTTCTGTAGAGCGCACTGTTGCAGCTGACACCTCTCCCTCATGACATGCCGAGATATACAAATTGCTTTACGCTGTCTTGGACACCTGTAACCTTTAGATTCCAGCTGCCACCATCAACATCCGCTGCCATTTTCCTTAACACGATTGTGGCCTGTAGTATTGAATGTGTGACGTGGGTGTCCGCTCTGTTGCAACATGAACTGAATGCGATTCGCCAGATGATGATGAACATGGCGATGACGGCTGCACGCTAATGTCGTTGTCATTCCCCGTGCCCGTCTACGCCTGTTCTTCAAGGCGCAGGCAAACCTGATATTTAGTCGATGAGTCGATGGCAAAATTTAAAGCGATGATGATCACCGTAGAAAGAGGAGAGCTATGAAGGTGTCAATACAAGCATGACCACGTTGGAAATTCTAGTTACATTTTCTCGCCATGTCATTTTCGAAAACCCATTCATATATGTGTGCGTTGGCAGCCCTGCCTTTGCTGTCTATGACGAGTCAGATGCTTGTGCAGAAATACATGTAGAGCCGAACACACCATCAAGGACTGAGGAACTGTGAATACTGTTTTCCTGTTTGGGCGAAAGATACAATCTTCCGTTCATATTATGGGCTGCGAGAAAAACAACATGAATATTGCCTGTACAAACAAGTGACACTGATCTATAGTAAATAATGCTGACCTGCTAGGTATAGTAGAATGGCCAGCAGTCGGATGAGAGATCGGCATCTCTTAGATTCAGAATGTATACAAGCCACGAGATGCAACCCTTGAACATCACACCCCTGAAGTTTCTAACGAAAATATCTTATGAGCAACATCTTTGCCAACGAGCCATAAGCCAAAGCTCCCTCATGATGAGCACGAAACCGAAACCCTCGTCCAGACGCGCTGCATCGCCAACAGAGCTACGAAGGAAGCGTGCGCAGTCACGGAAAGCAAAACTACGAGGAATCCAAAGAATCAATATTTTCGCAGAGATGCCAAGACCGGCTTGGAGTTTGCTCCTTGTAATATTTAGTAAGATCCATGTGAGCTCAACGGCGGGGTGTCCTGATCAAACCATGGCCCATGGATTTAGCACCCGAACGAAATGTACCCAACTCCGAAGACAGCGTCAGCAGAACCTACAGCCCGCAGCCTGGCTTAAAAGCTTGAAGTGTTTAGGGCCGTAGGGTTCAGGGTTGAGCTCTGAACCGAAGATTGCAAGCTAACAATCCCTACATAATAGGCTCTCCTTGCCTCTATTATTACTATTACGATTACGAGTATTGTTTTTAACATTATGAATAGGCTCTCCCTGCCGAAGCTCGGAGGAAAAGAACATCGAGAGGGGATTCGACCAACTCCGCAGCTTCCTTGCCGATGCCCATCAGAGGCCTCGGGTCGCCACATATAGGGGCCTTTGCAAGCCTTAGAAGAATTAGAATAGGGTTCATTTAAAGGGTTCTTATAATAGGGTTCATTTAAAGGGTTCTGAAAATACAAGGGGCGTATACGGGTTACTACTATGGCTGCAATATCCTGAAGCAAAAGTGGATCTGCTCACGTTCGAGAGGCGTGGCCGTGATTATGATCGAATAAGTCTCCATCAGGTGTACGAAGGAGACCCCCATCGACAGGCATCCTCCCGCCTCTTCACCGGCGCGTCGACTTTAATTGTTGCAGAGTCTCTGGACTATAGGGTCTACGAGTCTTGAGTTTAGTGGAGCTATAAAATAAGCCTCCCTCCTCTCTGAACTTTGCGAGTTGTCGGGTGGAGGGGGGTGAGGGTCTTGTTTTGGGCCTTTTAACGTTAGGGCTGGGGTATCTGGGGATGAAGTTATAGGCCTATAGACATTGAAACTTTCAATCCTTCTAAGTCTCTGCAGTAAGATCCCAGGTTGGCCTGGGTTGGGGAAATTCAGCCAGATATCGTGTACCGAACAATGGAAGCGACATCCCACCAGCAGCACCACACCAGTCTCCTAAGCCTAAACCCTGAACCCAATACTGTGCCTCCTTTAGAACCATAATAAAAAACATGTGTAATACTCTCTTGGGTTTTGTATGAACAAAAAACTAATTCCTAAGGAGACTATACTATAGAATATGTCACTCATGCCGCATGCCCCAACCCGTAACCATGAGACGAATCAAGGCCTCCAGATCCTGCAGCCCACGCTTCAGCAGTGGAATACGGTGCGGGAACTCCATCCAGGGCTTAATCGCCATGCCCCTGAAGAACCTTGTTGCTGATGGCAATCATAAGAAACTGTGCTGTTCCATTTGGGTCCCTGTTTGGGCACCAAGCCAGGAACCCTAGACGGTGTGTGAGTGATGGCATCTCGCTCGTTATGGACGATGTCATAATGCAGAATTCGTCTCCATCAGCAGTGGGTTCATGATTGCATCCGGTGGAAGGCTTCGAGGGGTCTGATGGATTAAGGATTCTGCGCATAGGGTTTAGGCTAGCTTCCTTTCGGCTTGGACCTTTCGACGCCCAAAATTCAACCCTAAACCCTAAGCCCCCTTAAACCCTAAACCCCCCCTAAACCCAAAACCCTACAGTAGACCCTAAGTTAAATTTGCAAGCTTTCTGGCAACCCGGGGATGATTCATCGGTAGGGCTTTGGGATCAGGCTTGTGGCTTAGTGTTTAGGGTCAAAGGTAGTATAACGAATTTTTTCTGTGCCTGCATGGTATGTTGGCGTGTCTTCCTAGACCCTGCAACCCAAACCGAAGCCATGAACCCTAAACCGCGCTTTCTGAAGCTTCAGTGTGGGATGTTGGGACTACTGTTTATAGTGCTATGGTTGTTATGGGTTTAAGGTTGCGGGTTCAGAGTTCCGGGCTCAGGTTTCAGGATCTTTCGCCCCAACAGCCCAACCAAAGAGTCTTGCCGAAACAAAGCTGTCTTGAACCCTGAGCCCTACCTTACTGAATAACCTGCTTTTTAGGGCCCCTTACTATGTTCTCCTTATAATATACGCTCCTGAAAAAGGTAAGTCATTCCGTGTCAAGGTAAACCCTAAACTGCGTCCGACTCCATTCGTATGGCCCGCTTTGGCGGTTCCTTACGTTTCTGGGCAAGTCAGAGTTAAACCCCGACCGAACTCACGGGTTTCAGGGCTTGGTGTTAAGGATGCCGGAGCTTGGGTTGTGCATGTATACCGAAAAGGTTTTATCTCTATGATCACAAGAGGGAAAGAGAGAGAGAGAGAGAGAGAGAGAGAGAGAGAGAGAGAGAGAGAGAGAGAGAGAGAGAGAGAGAGGAGGGGGAGCGACGAACAGGGAGAGAAAGCAATAAAGAAAGACAAAGAGAGAGAGAGAGAGAGATGTATGCTTCTGCGGTTAATCAGTAGGGCTTCCGAGGATAACTCATACGGCGCACAGACACCGATCAGCCGTAAAGGCTAAACCCCAAGCCCTAAACCGTAAAATGCCCAGACTCCCCTACTAGTAACCCCTAAACCCCAGACTCCCCTACTAGTAACCCCCGAAACCCCAGAATGCCCTCAACCCTAAACCCCAGAATCCCCTAAGCCCCAAAGAGGGCCCAGGAGCTTCCACACGTAGGTCCTGAAGTCGTCGTAAAATCTGTGCTCAAAGCAGCAGCTGCCATCCGGGTTCAAGCCAACTTCCGTCTTGGTTGAGCATATGGTTGAAGTGCTTTGGCTTTAGGGGTTTAGGGGCTTAGGGCTTAGGGTTTTGGGCCTAGTGTTTGCAGTTTAGGGTTTCGGATTTTGGGGGTGCTTAGGATTGGCATATTATGCTTAGGTGCGTCTGAGCTTCAGCTTGACTTGGGTTTAAGATTGAGACCGGGCCGAAGAAAAGAAGACTACTTGGAGGATCATGGGACTTAATAAGTATGGTTATAAGTACTTTAACTGGGGTTATAAGCAATTATAGGTATAGTTACCTTAATTATAACCCGAGTTACCAAGTCCCATGATCCTCTAAGTAGGGACTTGCGCAATCATAAGAACGAGTTGCAACATCGCTGCAGTTTCCATCTCTAGCAGCCTTAGCAGCCTGCACCCAAGTTGGCGCGAGGAGCAAAAGCGCAGACAGCACGACATAGCTCATGGAGCGTGCAGATTTGATTTGTGGGGTTTACGGCCTTCGGGTCGTAGAAGTCCCGGCTCTCCCTAACTCTCAGCTATGTTAAACGTACAGCTCTTTCTAGCCGCAAATTGAGTCATCAAGCAACAATCCCCAACTTACGGAGACGCTACGGTTTGGAGCGCTTTCGGATTTCGGCTCCATCAACTTGCGTGCCTGTAGAATTTCTCATGTGTTCGTGGCTTGGATGCGTCTATTCCTTAAAATCAGCAAAGTCCTTCTGTTTACATAATCCCTGGTGCTTAGAACGATGCGAATATTAGCTGATTCGTCCTTGAGCCCCCGAGCCGCTGTGGTCTGCAAACTGTACCTATAGTCATTGTAGTTCCTTTTTTGGTTAACCAGTTTTATGGTTAGGACCCTATAATAGAGATGTTGGTTACACCAGAAAAGGAACTACAATGGAGACTATAGGTAGGATTGTATGTGCAGATACCTCCCTAGCACAACAGATCGGGACGTTTGAGATTTGTGCCACCGAAACGGGTGTGAGCAAAATAAGACTGGAAAAGTAGCCCTAGAGCAGTCACCTCATGGAAGTGAGGCCTGCCTTATTTGCGAAAGTCCCATGTAGACCGTGACCTCCAGTTCTTTAGCGAATTGGCCTTGCCGAAGGACCCTACCTTTACACTCCAATGTGTCCTGTGCGGAGGTCTAGGGCTTAGAGAACCAGCCAGAACCTGGTGAAAGGTGTTGGGGCCACAACTCCAAACCCTGCCTTAACCCTGAAAAACCCTACCTTTTAGGGTTTCTTGTTACCTTTCCCTTATAATTATACGTCCTCAAAACGGTGGTTCCGGGTTAAGGTGAACTCTAGGTACCAAAGCCTGCCTCCAACACTCGCCGCACTCTCGGGTCGTCCTTCCGAGGCGGGGAAGAGGCCGAACAAAAGGACTTTAGCCTTCATGGTGGAAATAGGACCGAACTTTTCTTCAAGAACTGCTGCTTCGATGATACAAGTAATTGGTAAAAACCCTGATGATGATGATGATGTCTGGTGATCATGCTGCTACTGGCGATGGTGATGGTGCTGATGCTGATGACGACGACTATGCCGAAGCCCGAACCCGAAATTCTAAACCCTAGGCTTATGACGGGTAAGTGTGTGCTTGTTCGCTGCGGTGTTGGGGGGGAGGGGGGAATGTTGGGTCCAATCAGCACCACCCCCCCATCGGCCCGCCCTTCCCCCCACAGCAACAAACACAAACACCACCCCTCGCACTGACAGCAGAAACACGGGTGCTTGTTTTGCTGTCGGTGCGGTGGGTGGTGCTGCGTGTCGTTTGGCTGTTGGCGCTGTCGGGGGGGGGGGGGCGGGGGGAAGACGGGGTGTTTTAGGCGGGTGGGGGGTTTTGGCTGCAAGCTCATTCAATCGTACTGAAATTAAAACATACATATACAGTGTAACTGTATATGTATGGATTCACGTATGTATGTACGTACGTGTGTACACTTGCTTCATAGTTTAAATCTACGTACATACACATACATACAAACAAGGCTTTGTACATACACATACATACAGAGGTATTTCCATCTATACAGGTCTATATATCTTAATCTCTAAGCCCTCTGCCTTATGATGTCTCTGAGGCTCCTGGACTAGTGGCCCTTCGATGCCCGTCACGATGCTTGTGACAGCCTCCTTGGTTCTTGGCGATGTCAAAGCCTGAACAGGGGTTTCTGGAACTGCTGCTGGCATGCTTCTTATACGGGTTCCTTTAAGGGTCCCTTGTTTTTGAGAAAGGCTAACTGTCGGGGTGATGTGCGGTTTGGGCGTAGGCTTCCAAGCCACTTCGCGTTTAGTGCTCAGATATCAGGGTTGTAGTGTTTCGAGGCCCGTAAGGATTTGGGGGGTTGGGGTTTTGAGGATTAAACCTGAACGTCCAAGGATTTCAGCTTAGAGTCCTTGCAAACTTGTGTATTTTGGGGGCTTAAGGATTCAGCTTCTTCGCTTCAGATTCTCTTACCTGGGCTCGTGCTCAGCTATCGAAAACGACGCAAAACTCATGGTACGATGACATGCATATACCCCTGCCTGCAGAATAGAGTCTTGATCCACAATCCCGCAACCAACATCCGAAATTCAATGTCTCAACCCGAAACCCGAAATGCTACTGGGGCCCGCTTCGCATACGAGATGTGACGAGCATGGACGGCGGTAGCCCGAAACCAATGGGTTAAGGGTTTTGGGCTTAGAGCTACGAGGCCTTCTGTGGGCTATTCGTTTGGGGCTGTGAGCAAAGATCCTCCAACTCCCAAATAAAGAGACTCGCCAAACCTAGTCCAACCTACTGCCAGGAGAGCAACTATGCAAAAAACAATCAGCAGCTCATCATGCACAAAACCATCAGACGCCGTGAAGATTCTGCGTATAACCAGAGATGCGAAACCGATGTGATGATGAACACTCCGGAAAGGTTGAATCATGGACTGACCTGATTAGTGATGGGCTCATTGGACTTCAGAAACCATGGAGATAATGATGCTTAATCCGCCGAGGCCACAGGCCCAGGCGTCTTGGGGGTTAGCTCAGGTTCCCTCCACCTAATCCTCCCCCCTCCCCCCCCCCCCCTCCCCCCCCCCCCCCTCCTCCCCCCCCCCCTCCCCCCCCCTGTGCCGATACACCCCCAAGGGATACTCCTTGTGAGGAGGTGTATGACCAGTTATTCCCTAAGGATCAAAGGGCAGCGCCCTGCACACGGACAGTAGTTGTTTTGTCTTGCTACGCAAGGAGAGCTTGTCTTGTCTCAATATGGTAAAACCACTGTGAGCCAATGGGCAGCGGAATGTATATGTATGAGCATGCAGCCATTGCTGTAGGTACCTGTTAGAGCTACCCCTTTAGAGGTTTATGGTTTCAAACAGACACTAATTTTCTTTTACCGGAAGCATGGCCGCACATTCACACATATACTATTATGCCCACTGTCACAGTTGCGGAGTTTGGACTCATGATAAAAACAGCATATTGTTTATGCTAGGTATAGCACTGAAGTACACTGTTGAGGTCACTCCTTTTGCACACACTCATGCATGTTGGTCAGAGAGATCATCTGTACAAGATCAGGTCTGGTAATGTTCTTCTACCGAATTATGCAGCCCTTCATTGTGCTCTTGTTAGAGCTTTGTGATTCACTGTTGTGAAACTCTGAGAATTTTTCTTATCTCAGATTCGGATCCAGGGTTGGATCATAGGCTCGAGCATAGACGTTCGGATGTGGCTCATCCGGGTCTGAGTGATCTTCTTCGGAACTTGAAAAGATTCCGAGTAATCTGTTCTCAGCCCTGGTGAAGGCGGCGTCTGCAGTATCATATCCATGGTTGGATGTTGTCGCCTTTGGCTCGGCCTTTGGAGCAGCTTGTGAGCTGACTGGAGTTGCCTTGGCTTTAGCCGGTTGTGGCTGCTTAGCCTTTGCCCGTTCAGCCCTTCTTCTTTCAAGCTGTCCGTCTGAGGACGCCCATGATCTTTCACTTTCATCTCCTGAAGGAGATAAGGCGTGGGCATAAAGGCTATTCCAGTACTGTGCTGCAGAAGGAGTTAGGACTTCTTCATTGTCAGATTCTGACTGGTCTTCCTCAGAGCTTTGGTCGTCAAAGAGTGTCTCGAGGACATTTTTGAGATTGTTATTTCTTCGCTCTATCTCTAGTGAGGAATGGACCAATTGGTTAAAGACTGTCCTTGAGTCCTTCAGTGCTGTTAGAAGGATTTCCACTCTGGATAGAGTATCTTGGATGGTGTCAAGATGTTCCTTCCTTTCCTCCTTGTCTCTCTGGATAGAGCTTCGCAATGATTGTGCGATTCTGAGGAGGTCTGTGTATTTCGCAAGAGGCATAGTTACCGTTTGATTGTCATGTATGACAGTTGTTTCGTCGCCGCTTAAGTTCCTGAATAGGACTTCCACGACTGGTAGAAACTCCGTGCTCCACGGTTCCTCTTCATCATATGTTTCTACGTGCTGTAGCACGCGTTGTGTAAACTGGCCGGCTGCTTCTACCGTTGCATCGATAGAGCTGACGTGTCTTGCTGCCATGTTTCGGCACGTAACGTTAATTGCCTGGCCTTGATTGGCTTCGTTAAGTGCAGCGTCTGCATAGGTGCAGAGTCCACTGTTGTGGGCTTCTCTGGCTGCCTTTCGTTGAATGCGCCGATTTTGACCTCCTCTTCTGGTAGGACCTTTTGGTCTCGGAGGATCTGAAGGTACTGTTCCTTTCGCCTTTGGCGGAGGACTCTTAGGTGGAGGTGACATGTTTGCCTTGTTAGGCCCTGGTGGCATTGCCTTGGGCGCTGATGACGATGCGGCACTTGAGAGTGCAGATGTACCTTTGGCTTTTGCCGGGGATCCCTTAGGGATCGATGTATAGGTAATCTGCATGGCTTCTTCGGCCATTTGTGCATGCAAGGCATCTTTGAATAATTGCGTCATATGAGGAGTGGTACTTGCATCATCGTAGGTCTGGAAGCGCTCAATGTCTCTTTCGGTGCCACGTGAACGTGTATCACCTCTTTGGAAAGGATCGTTCCTGCGAATCTCCGCAACTTGTACTGCATGGAGGCAGTTTTTGCACAGCACCTTCTTGCAAACATCTCTTGCTTGCTTGAGCTGGTAACAGCTGTCTGAGAGGTGGTAGACTTCGCTTCGGGAAGTATGCCAGATAGGTCGCAGATCAGTTGTTTCTCCGGAATTGACCCTGTTGGGTCCTAAAGGTTCACGCGTCTGCGGTTCATCCTCGGGTTCGAGGAATGGAACTCTTTGGTTCGCTGCTGCTTTTGATTTTGGTTGTTGGCGCTCCATACATCTGATAGGAGGCCTGGTAATCTGCTTCCACATCCAGTGTAAGCCCATTAGCAGCAGAACACATTCCACGCGATGCTGAAGACGGAGAAGTCCTGCTCACTGGTTAGTGAGTTTGGAAGTGAAGTTTCATCAGTCTTGATAGACTCTGCGTTCGCTCCACCTCGGTTGCGGTGTCCGAACCAGCCCGACAACCCCGCTGCTGTAGCAGCTGTTCTGAGTGCCTTGCCGCTCGGAGCAGACGGTGGACGCGATGCCTTCCTTCTTCTTCTCCGGCTGGAGGATTCGTCCTCTTGTTCCTCTTCATCTCTCTGAGCAGACATCAAGTTTGATGTTTCTCTTTCGTGTTCTTCGATGTCACTTTTTGTTGGTGACGGTTCTTCTTCTAGTCCATCCAGCTCTTCCAAAGACATGTTGAGCTTGTCAACAATATTGGTTCTTTGAGGCCTGGACCTTGATCTTGGTAGATCTTGTTGTGAAGAGGACGATGATTCCTGGTTCCTTCTTGGAGGAGGACCTTCAGGCTCGCTGGGACGTTCAGGCTGTGGCCACTCCCAGAATCTTCCGTATCTGTGATGGCTACCTGATGGTTGCGATTTGTCGTACCAGCTGTTGCCGGATGAGTAAACGAATGAATCGTTGTAACCCCAGTATTCAGCATTACGCTGCTTGTAAGCCTTTCGCTTGTCAGCGATCTTTTGAACCTGGGCATCTGACCGGTTGTGTTTCCCTTTTGTAAGGATTGGTTGTATCGTGAAGCCCAAAGGGCTGTGCCAATCTTTGTCAGAGGGACTCAACCATAGGTCAAGGTTAGAAAAAGTTGAATAGTACTGCTTGACTGAGACAAACAGACGGATATCAATATCCCTGTTGTTGTTCGTGTCCTGCCACATATCTGAGATTCGCTCCCAGTATGTTCTTTCGGCGGCAGGTGTGACATCTCTTGGACTAGGTGACGCCGTGTGCGGCGTTTTACTCCAGTCAAGGATATAACTGTTGATACAGTCAAGGTCAGCAACTTTCTTCGCCGGGTCCGCCGGTAGACGATCTGCACGTGCCAGTCTGTGCTGGTCGGAGTTGTTCAAGCAAAGATGTCGCACTTGTGAGTGCCTTCCTGCTATTTTGTTGAATGCTGCAAGTTTCTTCTCCAGGTATAGAGAAAACAAACTGTTTCGCGGGTGAACGTCTCCACCTTTTAAGGTGAGCCTCGACGCAATATTATTGAGATCTCCCGCTATTACATCCGGTTTAAAAGGGAGAATCTCGTTGAGGAACGCGTTCACCAGTTCGCGTCTCTGTTCTTCCTTATGAGTCATGAATGAGTTGAAATGGACGATCGCGATGGTGATGACCTTGTAAGGCCCTTTTGTACACCACATCTCGTCAAGATCGTTCGATGCTTCTTGTGAGAAGATCTCTGCGTATGACTCAAAGTCTTCCTCTGGTGGCTCATCACCCTCGACATGGCCGTTCCATTCACAGAGAATCGGCGAGGGGTCGAGGTTCGACAGTGTCAGGCACGCCTCTGGTGAGAGGTAAGAGCCATCAGTGGGTCCATCCTTGTCAGGATTTTTGCCCTTGAGTGGGTCATATCCGATAATCTGCATGAACTCGTCTCTCGTCATCCTTTGGCCAGAATATGGGTGGACCCATTCTTTTGCCTCTGGGATGGTACTGTGGTACCCAAAGGTGAGGCGGCATACCGCACCGTGGCATGCCCACAGTCGCTTCTTGGGACCACCATTCTTAGGCTTCATTGTTCGATGACGGTAAAAGTGGTGGACGAGAGCGATGTCTGTTGTTGGGTCACCCTTGACTCCAATATACATCGAGGGTGCCTCAGGCTCCTTGGGAGGAGAATGGATTAGCATCCCCCTGTATTCATGTTGTCGCATGGTTGCGATCGAATACTCTGACGCAAGTGCTCCTGCCTCGAGTACGAGGGTAATATGAGCTGAATTGTTGAAGCACATGTCAATAAGAGGGTGATAATCGAATCCCTTCTCAGGTTTGAGCTTCTTTTTGGGATTCCCTGCGGGCACCGGCGCTCGATCCATATTTCCCCAGTTGAATACCACTAGGTTTAGCGATACGCTGTCTGGGTTTGAGCCTTCAATGTATTCTCTCTTCTCGTTAACACCGGCCATCCTATTGCGAACTATCTCGTAATGTGCGTCGAGCACCAGTTTGTCTTCGTAGCCAGTAAGAGAGAGAAAAGAAGCCGGGTGGCTTGTTCTAGAGTCCTTGATATTGATGTGACTCTTGTTAATGCTCTTATATTCCTCCAGGGTTGGAGCCTCTGTGGAGCTGTCATACGTATTCGGAGGATTGTTCCTAATATCATCAAGGCTGCATGGATCAACGCCTGGATGGTCCTTTTCGAACAGACTTCTTGCGTGTTCGCAATACATGTTGATTTTCTGGACTGCCAAATCTACGTCCTCATGTGTGAGGATGGCCTCGTATAAAAACTGACGCTCTTCTGAGGTCATTCCTGCTCTCACTTTGGAGGTCTCAAGGCAATCGATTGGCAAGACGCACTCGCACATCCGTTGTTTACCCTGTGGGGTAAGTCGACAGTCTGCACATACAATCGTACCACAGGAATAGCAAAAATAGCCTGTAGGCTGTTTGCAGAGATCGCAGAGAGGATTGTCTGGTCGAGGCAACATTCGTATCCTTTGGTTAAGGCTCATGGCTGTCCTGCGTACTCCTACAAATCTCTCCTTGTTAGGAGGTGCAGAGGAGGAAGATGCCGACTCTCTGGGTCTGTCCCACTCCTCTTCGTCAGGAGCCTCAGAATCTTTGATCATGAGTGGACTTCGGATTTTTCGATTCCATCGACTAACCCAGATTCTCTCTTGCATTTCCTGTTGCATAGCCGGGTTAGACGGTGACTTCGAGATTCGGTGCTTGGTATTTTCTCGAATTCGAGCGCTGATGCGCTCATGTTCTCTTACGAGGTCTTCCTCATCAGCAGGCTCCTCGTATTCGAGGTTGAGCTTGCTTCTGTTGACTCGATAATAGGTTTCTGTTTCAGGATCGAAGAGAACTAGGAATTTTTCCTTCTCCTTTTTAGGAGATTTTGGTTTCCTTGGCTCTTCGTCTGAACTCTGAACATATTCTGTTTCAGGCCTTGGTTGGTCAAGTTTGACCTTCTCAAGTTTCTCTGTGATCTCTTCCGTGGGAGATTCTTTCTTCTCCTCTGACGCTGCAGGTGCAGAGTTCGTCTTGTGAGACGGATTAACATCAACTCGGAGTTCTGAGGATGACGAAGATTTTGAGCTCTCTCTTTTCGCTCTTTTCGCTTGATGCCGACTCAACGTCTGATTCTTCGTCACAATCCTGGTTAGGATCTGGTTCCTCAGGTTCCGTCTCTGTTCCAGAAGATTCTTCCTTGGGAGGAACTACGTTGGCAGAAGTATCCTGAACAGGTTCTGGAGGTTTGTGACCTGTCGTTATCTTAAGAACTTCAGTGGCGCTTCTGGTGCCGTCGGAGTTCCAGAGCTGTCCCATAAGACTGTCCGGATCCTTGTCGGCCTCGGCCTGCCGGGCGAGCTTGGATCTCGGATGGATCTCCTTTGCAGTAGTCTCCGTTTTCGGAGGTACTTCACCTGCAGAAGCGGTTTGCTCCAGGTTTGGAGCTGTGTCAGCCTCTGTATTTGGCAGAGAGAAAGACTTCTTGTGAGAAGATCTAGCCTTGGGAGGCTCTGGAGGCAGATTTCGCCTTGACATCTTGCGAAGTGTCGATTCGATCTCTTGGCCGTAATTTGAGCACCATTTCTTCGACTCGTAAGTCGCTGACGGCATCTGTTCGGAGCAGTGGTCTGCCCACCATGGTCCGATGCTCTTGAGCTCATCGTATTGCGATGATACCCAGAGTGTTTCAGAGGGTGCAAATACGGCGCTAAGAGTACGGGCATGCACTACCTCTGGTGTAGCAAACATCCCTGCTTGCGACTGCCACATGTTTGTGACTTCGTTCACTACGTTATTTGCGTCGAATACTAGAAGCAGTGCCTTGTTGGCACGCAGCAAAGTCGGATTAGGATTCGCCAGGTTTAGCGTTGAAAACTGAACAGTGTCCCTGTTGGAACGACTGTTTTCATTCACGAGAGCTTGAAGACCTGGTGAGGTAACCACCTGCGATAGGAGGTTTGATGGTACCAGACCATGCCTCAGGATTGAGGATAATGCCTGTAAGTCCGTGGCATGCATGATGTAACAAGGGTTGTTCTGTCGAACAAAATCTTCCATGCCTACGGGCCTTGGCGCGTTAGTGGAGAGACGCTGTGCATGGGACTGCACAGGATTGCTGCCCGTTGCCATGAAGTCTGAGATGGTCATGTGTGACCTTGGCCTCTCTTCTTCAGGATCTGGTTCTTCAGCTCTTGGTAGAGTTCGTCGTGAACCGTGTCCTCCCACTGCCGAGAGGAAAAGTTTGGTCATGGTCAGCACATTTGCATCCGGTGGGATGGTAACGGCGGCATCTGTTGTTTCGGCCTTGCCATCTTGGTTATAAACCATAGTGACCACGAACCTGGACTTAGTGTTAAGGAGGACACCAAGCGCGATCTCTTGTGGTGTATACTGTGCGAGCTCTGCATCGGCCAACTTGGACATGTCCAGAAGATAATTGTGTTGGCCAGCAAAGAGATCTTGGCGCTGATTCTGAAGGTGTCTTGTTGAGTGTGCCAACCACCTTCCGACTCTGTTGGTCTTGGAAAGAATGTGGAAGCACATCTCTGGTGAGAGACCTGTTACCTCTGCCAGTCTTGGCACTGAGGAGGAATAGTCATATTCTCCTGATGCATCAAGACTCACACATTGTTTTACCTCCTGTGGGAGGCCAGTCTGAAGGTGATGTGCAAGCATCGTACAAAACTGGCGTGGATCACGAGCGTGATTACCCACGTTGTTATCCCAGTATAAAAGGGGACTGTTGTCCCATGGTCCTTGAAGGACTCCTTCGTAGAGCCTGACTCCATGTCTGGAGATTGGAGTGAGCCTTGCTCGACTCGCATGGCCACATCGTAAGATCAGGTCAGCAAGATCTCTTGGACGCGGATTGAACACCTGTTGGTGACCCATGTAAATGTATGGAGGCTCGTTATTTTTCTCACGTTTGTGAAATCGGTGTCCACCGTGTTCGGTGTGTCGACGTGATGCTTCCCGACGAGACTCGGGGTACGAGCTATCCATGTGTGGATGTCGCTCATGGTACGCCTGTACTGCCCTGGGTAGGGCGTGTCCATCACGGCTACGGAAGTTTGATCGTGTGCTCATTACGGCACGATGACCAAACAGGATCAGGAATGCTTGGTTAGCTCAAAAGGCTGATTGCTGTGAGGCTCGAGGCTGAAAGCGGCTGCGGATGATACAGAACATATAGTTCTCATGAACATGTCCGATCTTGATGAAAACGCAGCCTGCAGACACAAATTTTCTTTTAGACGAAAAACAGTCTAAATAGAAAATCCAGCACATGGTTGTGCTACCAGCAAACAAGACTACCACCATGTTCCTTGGCAGTAAAATAATCGGTAAATCTCTGTTGAGACATCAATTCCAAGGAAGGCTACCGCTGTAGCGGCATTCTAAGGTTGTCTATGATCCACCGAACAGTGAAAGCTTTATGTTGAAGAAGTTCACGGAAGGGTGGATGAATGTCTGTTTCTGGTAAGTTTCCTGTTTCCAGAGCCTTGATAAGCTCATCAGGTTGTGCCGAATGCTTTGTTAATGCATCAGCTAGGCAGTACTTCGAGCTTACATGAGCTAGGTCATCTAAAGATCCAGAGTTGGATTCCTTACGAAGCATCTGTATAAGATGGTGAGTTTCCTTCTGCTCTGGAAGGTGTGTCGTGCCTGCTGTTGTCACAAGATTGTTCGCATCTGTTCTGATATGTATAGGTACGGTCTCTGATGAGAGATCTGCCCAAAGTCCCTTGAGGAACAGGCAGGTACCAAAGCAACGCATCAGTGCGTTAAGCTCTGCCACTGTTGTGGACATTGTGGTTGTCGTAATCTTGTGAGACTCATAATCCACCAGGCTACCTCTCGAGGATGTTTCCTTAATAGAGGATTCAGAGAAATCGTTCTTCTTGGAAGAAGCAGCTGCTGCTGATTGTTTCATTCCCTTTAGCTTTGGATTTCGATCTTCAGCAAGGAAAATAACATGTGCTCTCTGAGATGATTTGTCATCATTGTTCCTGTAGGAAGCATCAGGGTAACCGAGGATTCTGAGATTTCCTTTCAGCGGCCAAAAACGCAATTCTACTTCGGTAGACTTCAAAATCCTAACAAGCTTGTTCAATTCTCGAATATCACCGATAGTAGGCTTGGCAGCCTTGCTCGCACACCGACTGAAGCGATAACAGATGTGAGCTTGAGTCCGGCTTTGTAGCCAGTTGATCTGTCCTAAAACACTTCTATAAGCAGTGTGCTGCTGTGGTGTGCATTGTTGCTCATTGTTGAGCTTCTTGTCAAAAACAATTTCTTCTAGAGCTTCAACAGCTAGGTTCTGATTTACTGAGATATGTGCTGGCACTGATGCTGTAGCATCCTTCCAGACTAATCTCTGTCCTACAAACATGATATCATTCGTGTCTTCAGAACCTACTGCAAATTCCTTTTTGATCGATTCAATCACGGCCTTACGAAAGGTGTCATCACCGGCCATGCACAGGTCATCTACATGCAAACAGACTACTCCATGTACCTGTCTACCCTTGGCATTGTTGCCTGCTATGGGATCTAGGAGATAGTCAATCGCTGATTCCATGGTCTTTGGCTGAGACTTCTTGAGCTCAGCATCTGCTGTTGCAGACTTCTTACCATACAGAACATATGTACAGCGATCCGCACGGGTTGGCACCAGGCCATAAGACAGGAGTGCCTTATCAACGATGTTCCACCATCTTCGAGGTGCATCGTTAAGTCCATAAGCGGGTTTCTTCATCCTCGCTGCAATGTAGGAAGGATAACCTGCTTCAGGAGGAATCTGACAGATTATGTCTCTCGACTCATCATAGGCTTCACCCTGCAGGAAAGCAGTCTTTAGGTCGATGTGTGTCAGATTCCACAGCTTGTTAGCTGCTAGTTGAATCGCTAAGCGGAAACCTGGGCGACTCGCAGCAGGACTATCAGTTTGCTGAATGTCCTTCTGTCGATCCTGGAAACCTCTCAGGACCCATCGGGCCTTGCACTTAAGGAAGTTTCCGTCCTTGTCTCTTTTTAGAGTCAGGACCCATCGACCAGTGACATAATTTCGGATGTTTCCGAGTTTCCGTGTATCGACGAGCTCAAAGACATCATTGTCTAGCCAGCTCTGATATTCTGCTGCTTTCGCTTCATCAAACTGTTTCTTCATCTCACGCTTTTCCTTGGCGGTTGCCTCCTTCCGCTGTGCCTTCTGGGTTAAATTCGCTGAGTTCCTGGGGGAACTTAGAGATAAGGCCTTGTCCTCTTCCGTGAGAAGATCATACTCTTCACGGATGTCAGATCGGAACCTTTTGGTGGGTTTATACCGTGTTCGGTCTGACCTCACTCTTGATGTTACCTCTCTGATGTCTACGGGTCCGCCATGCATGTACCGAGGCATGGAGAAAGAACCTGTGTTACTGCACAGTTTCTGTTCTTCTGTGAGAAGGACCCAGTCCTTCTCATCTACGACCAAGTCACCTTCCTCATCAGAGTAATACCTTGTGTTTTCTGACTCGGCATCGCTCTCCGGTTCTGGTGAACCAGAAGTGTGAGGAGGAGCGGACGGTTGTCCGGGGTCGTCTGGGACCAGTTCTTCTTCAGTGTCTTCTTCATCTTGTTGTAACGGAAGAATGGGTCCCTGTGGATGTGCCTTCGGTTTAGGTTTTGGTGTCGGCACCTGTGAAGGTGATTTCTGTTTGTGCGGCGAAACTTTCCTTTCCGATGAAGACCTTGGCGACACATCACCCCCCAGACGCCGAGGAGACGGAACGCGAGGAGGCGGATGCACGCGAGGCTTAGCCCGAGCAGGAGCCACGGGCTCATCGGAGGAAACGGCCGGTAGTCGCGGTGGAGGTATGGGAGGAGGAGGACGCGACGGCGGCGTGCCGGGAGGCATCGGCTGATCTGGTTCCGGCATAGAGACATCGTCAGATGTGATCCGTGAGCGATTAGTGCTCATTGGTTCTGACGGGTCTGACGGCGAAACCTCTTCGTCCGACATGATTACATCCGGCGGTGTTCGCACGGACGGTGAAGTCTTGCCGCCTGTCATCTGGAATAGCACCCCCGAGAAGGTTGATGGGTGTACCTTGTTCCAGGAAACCTGGTGCGGCAAGCAACACGTCATAGTCGAATTGGGCTTCTTCTTGTTCCAGAAGACAAGAACGCCATCAGTTACACTGGTGAGTGCTTTGACTGTTCCAAATGTACCTCTGTATAGAGTACACTGTTCGAAACCAGACCCTGGTAAGAGTCTTGATCTAAGGCGAGTAATGTCTGACACCAAGGCATCAAGGGACGGTGATGGTTTGGAATGATGCAATGGTAATTCAGTTTTACTCGATAAAGAATTTACTCTAGCAACAAGTGATCTGATTTTCGGATCTTGCAGGAGTTTTGAATCCTTGAGAGGATTTGTTGTCAAAAGTGAATACTCCTGATCAAGAAGTTCCGAAAGTCCCTGGAGGCATTCATCTCCAGAGTATTCTAGTATGTCTGTGACTAAAGACAGATGAGATGCATACGCATCTCGTTTCAGGAATCTTGCCAAACACGAGGCAAAGGTCTCACAGAATTCATAAGGATACACTTGTGCGAGTTTCGTTTTAAGACCGTAGCCTTGAATACCCTTTTCGTCTCCTGGTGGAGATGTTGGAGATTTCGTTTTGGCAGAATGCCTCTGGAGAGGAATTAAAACTTGCGGTGGCAAGTTGTGCATAAAAATCGAGGATTTCGATTCATAGTATCCTGTTGGATCTTTCATGCCATAGGCCTGTAGGTTACAGACCTCATAGCTGATCTTATGATTAGAAAACAGGCGTTTTGCTTCTGGTGAAGACCAGAGCCTGCTGTAGTATGGGTTCTCAAGAACAAAGTAACGTCCGAGCTTCATTTGGTGGTCTGCGACCGATTCACAGAATTTTAAAACAGAAAGTCTCTTGGCAGAGCCTTTCTTCCACTGTGAGTACCAGCTAGACCACTGAGAATGGTCCGGTGACATAACAATAATAGTAGGTTCTTGTTCCTTGATGATCCTAAGAAGATTGGAGCGACCTTGCGGTTGCTCAAGATCTAGACCGCTACGCAAATCGACTGGCTGACCTACTCGAAGACCTGACAGGGCAGCTTTGTGACTCATGCGGGGAGATCCGCCGTAGAGTTCTAGGAAGTCAATCTTCCCAGTGCTGGTGACCTGCCAGTGACACTCTTGATGTGGAATCGTTAGGTCTGTCGACTGCAGGGAAGCATCGAAGGTGACCATGCAACTTGCGTGGTCAGAACCTTCTGACGTCAGAGTTTCCTCATCAGGCGCGAGAGGAATCTCCACATCAGATGTTATGTCATAGTTTTTCCTCAGTTTTGAGATATTGACGCGGACGATGCGTGTTCCAAGATCCACACCTACCATGGATCCTCCGAGTTCGGAGATCACCTTTCCTTTTAGCCAAGATCCATGTTTGGACCCAGTGGATCCAATCTTAGACTTATCTTCTGACCAGTAGAAAACCTTATCTCCCAAAGAGAAAGGTCCTTGGGTCATTGACAGTCTGGCTGCAAGATCTCTACGCAGATCATCAGATTGGCGTGCCTCTTGGTAAGCCCTGTTGGCAAGCTCCTTAATGGCTCTCGCAGTGACTTCCGTATCAGTTGGATTACCTGTCAACTGATTGGGATCAGCGTTCTCTGGTGTTATAACATCTCGAGGACGCCTTCCAAAGGCCATTTCTAAAGGAGTAACTCCTCCGTAGGTAATCGAAGAGTTTCTTGCCAAACATGCTTGGCGAACGAGGTTGCCATACTTCATGGTGATTCCGTTATACTGCGGGTCACCATCCTTCAGGATCTGAAGTATGAGCTTAATCTGATGCTTCAGCAATCTTACAGCAGCTTCGGCCCTGTTGGGCCATGGTGTTCCAGGTCCTGTTGCCACAGGCTTGATATTCTGCCGATTGTAATAAGCCTCCATTTTTGGAGTCATGAATGCTTGATCTCCAACTACAACCTTTGGGTTGATCTGAAATTTCTCAAAGTAGTCATTCATAATCGACATTGTAGTATGTTCTTCTTTATCCTGGACTACTTCGGCAGTCAACAAGTTTGTTGCTCCATCATAGAGAATAAGAAATACTAAGCGACTATCCTTGCCGGGAATTGGAAGCTCACCGTGATCTACGAAGGTGAGATCACCGAAAGTCTCTGATCTTAAACCAGAAATCTTCGCTCTCGAAGGAGCTCTCACATGTTCCTGGCAGGCTGAACACTTTTTGACCAGTTGGTCATATAGCTCGTAGATCTCCTTTGGGATCTGTAAGGCTTTTGTGCGTCGCTTGAACTGATCCGTACTCATATGACGGTGCTTGAGGTGAAGCTTATAGAGTTCTACAGGGTCCTTAAGCTTCTCATGAATCCTGCGAAGAGCAATGGGAAGAGATGGCGATGGTTCTGCGACAATCTCTTCACCTGTAGGTGAGTCTGTACCAGGAGCCGGGTATTCTCTTGACTCAAGTGGTCTTACCTCCGTCCCGTCATCAGCTCCTGGGACCTTAGACTTCTCTTCAACAGGAGATTTAACCGCATATTTGCGGGATTTCTTCAGAAGGTTTTTAAGACCCTTTGGAGTCTTTATCTTCGCAGGTGGGACCTCAAGTCTTTCTTCTTCTGGAGGTTCATGTGGTGCAGAGGATTCTGCAGGTTTGTCCCTAGAGCCTGATGATGGTTCCGATGGTCCGGAAGGCTCAGGAGCATCACCAGATGGTTCTGGTGGATCAAGTTTCTTGGCAGATGATTCTGCCGGATCAGATGGAAGAGGCTTCTTTTTACCTGAAATCCTCTTCGGTGGTGGATCAGCTGCTCCCTCAGGTGCTTTGTCACAACCCTTGAGGTACGTGTGAGCCTTTTTCTGTCCGGCACAGGCTGGACAGCGACCTTCCGGTATCCTAACATAAGGCTTATTGGCTCCTAGAGCAGTCTCCGTCGCACTGAACGACGTACCTGACTTAGGGAGGTACTTCCTGGTGGAAGTAAAGCCTAGAAGGTCCAATACCAAATGGTTATTGGTACTAATCGGAAGAGGGGTTTTATACAAACCGAAAGCTTCACACGTTGCTAGGTCAGCTGTGGACTACACTCGAGGGTCATTCTTAGATTTCTCATCTGTTCAATGGAGAACAAAATGGGAACTCTCCCCTGATCCAGAACTTCTATGGTTGTATCTCTTCTTGGAGTTGTGTTAAACCATAGAGTTACACGCTCCTTGATAAGAGCTGTTTCACTATCTGCGAAAGAGAACTTCGTGTTCGAAGGTGAAAAAGTGAAATCAATCATGCCTGGGGCATGTTGCTTCACGGCCTTGATAAGCCTGTTCACCGCATAGCGGGAACCCATAGCCCTAGTACAACCAGAGTCAAGTATGACAAAGGTAGGGCTCTTATCAAGATTGATCCGCTCTGTGAGAGCAGATAGGACGGTGTGCTGCAACGGAAACACTGCTGTTGCAGTCTCCACACCTTGCCCCTCGGATGGTTCAGAGACCTGGGGCACGTAACTCACTGATGAGTTGTACACGGGTTCTTGGTGCGCGCTCGGATCTGTGCCTCTACCTGATGATCCTGCTTGATTTCTTCTCTTCTTTCTCCGTGTCTTTCTTCGTGAGGCTTGTGATGCATAGTATGTATAAGACGTTTGATCGTCATAAGCGGCATAATTCCAACTGGAGTCAGTATAATAACTGTCCTCATACCATGAATCCCAGCTCGGTGCGGTGGAACTTTCATAGGCCTGTGGAGATCCAGTTTGGTCTCCTTGTAAGGAGGCAGACTTAGCTGTATCCTTACCTTTGCCTTTTGATTTTGTACCCTTGAAGGAGCTTCCTTTATCTCCTTTGTCCTTTCCTTTTCCTTTGCCTTTTCCACCTTTTCCTTTTTCTTTTCCTTTACCTTTACCGAAATAGCTGGAATCAGTTGGATCATGTTCTGCCTGGTTGGCTCTCCCTTTTCCGCGGTATGACCTAAAACGGCCACGTCCTTTTCGCTTGCCACCCTTTGCTCTTCCCGGTGATCCGGGACGCATTCTTGGTCTTCTTCCCTTTTTGAATCTCCTTGCAACGAAGGCTTCATGGTCGTCAACTGTCCAGAAGACAGCTTCTTCATCCTCGGCGGCAAGAAAGCCTTCCTCAAGGGTGTCTTCGTCTTGGAGCCAGAATCCATCGACTCCGTCGTATTCACCCTGATCGAGGATGAGGAAGTTTCGACCTCCGCGTTTGCGGCGTTGATCTCTCCTTCCATGGCGGTCCTTCTTGTGAGAAGTGTGCCGAATATTGGGATCCTGCAGACCAGTTCTGGTCGTTGAGAACTGATCGAACATGGTCTGCCGTACTATAGGGTACGTGTAGGTCTCAATTCGGTAACCTTGGTTGGTCAATGCTGTTACCAACCTCTCACGTTGCATCTCATTTAGGTCGGACTGCACTAGGAAGAGGAGAGCTAGGAGATTATCATTTAGAGGAAACGCTCTTCGATGATTATCAAGGCGTTCCTTGTTCCATGTTTCGAAGAAACGTGCGGCGTATGTGTCTCTCTCGGTTGCATCCTGTAGGCGCAAGAAGGTTTGATCTGCCTGCACAGCCTGCATGAAATCTGGATGGGCATCTTCCAGAGCTATCTCTGGTAAGAGATCCATCCATGAGTTTTTCACGCGCTGTAGCACGATCTCAAACTTAGCAATCCAAGTCACAAAGTCTTGGTTGCCCTTCCATGCCTTGAATAGGCCGAGGAAACGCCACAGGAAAACGTACTGTTCTCCTTTCACGAAAAATGGACGCATCTTCTTCTTGAAGTAATCTACTCCATCTGGGGCTGCAAGCCTTTCTCGGTTCAGTGATTCTTTTTGTACTGCGGCCAATCCGGAGAGCCTCGTCTTGAGAGACGGACCTCTTTTGGTGTCATCCAGCGTTGTTATGTCGCACCAGTCGTCAATCAACTGTTCATACTCAAACCACGAGGTGGTGCCATCATAGGCAGGCGCGATCTTGGGCGTTATGCCTAATGATGCAAGCATGCGGTCAGATGTTGCATATGACTGTGCGACATAAGTAGCTGGACCTTGGGAGGTCTCTTCGTTCTCATATCCCCCGGAGGATTGGGAACTGCCGTCGGCTTCGCTATGCGAGCTCGACATTGTGCTGCCTCTTATCCGCTTGGTTAAGCGTTCGGCGAGGCCGACCGCTGTAGCGGACTTTGTGAGGCGGGCGGCCCTTTCCGGGCTCCGCTACCAGAAAACTGTGCCGATACACCCCCAAGGGATACTCCTTGTGAGGAGGTGTATGACCAGTTATTCCCTAAGGATCAAAGGGCAGCGCCCTGCACACGGACAGTAGTTGTTTTGTCTTGCTACGCAAGGAGAGCTTGTCTTGTCTCAATATGGTAAAACCACTGTGAGCCAATGGGCAGCGGAATGTATATGTATGAGCATGCAGCCATTGCTGTAGGTACCTGTTAGAGCTACCCCTTTAGAGGTTTATGGTTTCACCCCCCCCCTCCCCCCCCCTCCCCCCTCCCCTCCTTCCCCCTTGTACCCGTTCTCCTCGCACTTCGTCTCAACAACCGTAACCGTGTAAAGGTTGGGGTTTGACAGGCCGCCCTAGCATAAAAAAACATCGACTGCCCCCTCGCCCTGCCGCTACACAGCCGAGGCGGGCGGCGTAGCGTTAAAATTATTGCTGCTAGTACGAGTAGAAGAACTGGTAGTAGTAGTCGTAGTCGTAGTAGCAGCAGCAGCAGCAGCAGCAGCAGCAGCAGGAGGAGGAGGAGGAGGAGGAGGAGGAGGAGGAGGAGGAGGAGTAACTGCGGCAGCAACAGCAGCAGGAGCAGCACCGCTGCCGCTACGCCTACCTCTACTGCTACCCTCCGGCGAAGACGACTGCTAGCAGTACTGGAAGCACTCTTACTAGCTAGCACTCGTACTGGTGCTGGCACGTATACCGCTACTGCTGGTACAGTGGCCACATACACAGAGCACTAGCAACAACAGAACAATGGAAGAACCAACAATAACAATGTAGCGATCGTGTTTGTTCACTTGATGTTCAGTCACCACCACCGCCATCCTCACACTGTCCACCATCATCGTCGGCAATATCGCCTTCTGATTCCAAACGTGAACCAAAGCGCCGTACCGTATCTTCAGCCGAAGCACGAATGCCTTGTGCAAGAGGCTGCAACCCTTTCACGAAGCCGCCATCTCGAAGCGTCTCACACAATTTCCGAATCACGCGCTGTCCTCGGGCGAGTCATCGCCAGGAGGAAGTGAAACGTCTGGCGCGTCCGACCTTCGTCCGGGCTTTTGGGCAGTCTCAGTTGGATCTCCTCGTGCACGGGTCTCATTGAAGTATGAGTCGTGGTGTTCGTCTGGCTCGCTGTTGGAAGCAGTTCTGAGGTTTCGGAAAGGGGATCCTTGTTGGGAAAAGTCCGAGATACCTGCTCTTCCATTCTCTCTCCTTCCCTGCCCACCATCGAAGCCACAATCTCAATGAAGAAAATTTGCTTTCAAAAGAAAGCCTGCATCCGGACTGGCCCGAAAGCCTCCTGGCCAAATCCATCGAGCAGCTGGGCTCAGCACGCTAGAGAGGATCTTGGCATCTCGAAGCTGGAGATGAAGCTGCTCACCTGGCGAGATGCGGTTCAAGGGCTTGGAGTTTTTGGTTCTTCAGCGTTCTGAAGTCTGTGGCTATTATTTTATGGTGATCGCGGCTTCAAGACGTGATTCTGCCAATAGTCCGTGTTGACATAGTGCTAGTACGAAGGGGCCTGTTGCATACTGAGTGCACACCTAATGATCTACAGACAGAGCCCCTTCGGCACGATCATCCTCTCCCTCTTGACATAGAAACAGCTTCTTCCCACGGCGGTGCTTCAACGAGCTGTCGGGCTTTTAACTTTCGATAGCGCGCGACCCGGGGTTGCTCCTGGAGGCGCTACAAGGAGACATCGGCTCTGAAAACGTAACGTGTCTCAGGAGCACAATCGAATCACAGGGCGAGGCGTGTGCTCTGGCGGCAAAATTGCGGCCAGCCTCCTGACATCCTACGAGATGATCGGCTCTCAGAGTCGTGATTCTTCTTCCTTCAGGTTTCGGGCCAATGCCTCATGCGACATCTGCAAGGAGGGACACGCCGAACCCTAAAACATAAGCTCGAAACTCTGCAAGGCCATGTTCAAAGTACCAGCGATACGGGCGCTGAAAGAAAAACAGCATCAAACAGCCCAGGACACACCTCGGCAGGGCACGTGGAGCCAGAGTAAGCCCATAGACTGTGCGGCTCGTGCTGAAGTCTTTCTAGCCTAGAGCTGAAGAATATGAGGTAGGCTGTGATGAGTCGAAGCGAGGGTCTTCATGGAATCACCGCTTCGTGCCATAGGCTTACGAGGTTTATGTGTGAACCGGCATCTGGAGGGCTCTCTGCAGCACGTGATCTCCTCAAAGTGGCGTCCGGCAAGTCCCGAAGTGTCTGGGACTGTGTCGTCGCACCATCCCATTCGGCGCCCACGCTTTTAGCTTCTTGCACCTGTTCCCAGGTTTCCACAGCAGCGAAGCTCTCGACCATGCTCTCTGTTGGGAGACAAGCCGAGAGCAGTTTCCGATTGGGACAACTTGCTCGCTATGTAAATGTCGACTGCACTCAACCGCAGCATAATTGACAATTCAACCTCTTCGACATTATTGCTGCTGCTTCGCCTGCGCCACCTGTTAACTAAACAAAAAGCCTCTTCGGCTAAAGTGAGACGGCCGATCAAGTATATGCACATGTCTGTACAAGCTCTGGAATACCTGACGAGCACGCACTTCAAATGTGTGGAGCCGTCAAAATGTCTAATGTGCAGCTGTAGCACAAGATCACCTCCAGCGACCGCATATGGCGGCTCCGTGATCCCGAAAAGGCCATTACAAAGGGTGAAAATTATTTCAGGGCCAACAAACTGGGCCGAATCCCACAGCACGTCGGCGGTGTCTTCCAGGAAGACAAGGACGGCCAATCAACGGATCTGCCAGGACACTTCATTTCAAGTTTGGGTGCGAGGTCTTCTTGCTTGGATCTGTTTCTCAATGTGTTTCCGGGTTTATTAGATACTACGATACGATATATAAATGTACTTTACTATACCTTAATACTTTGTGGAATCTGCAGTTCGGGAGCCCCGGAGCTTGAAACCTAGTCCGAGAGCCGGGGAGCCGCAGAAGACGAGGCCTTCCACGCGTCAACACCAGAGGACTAGGACACAAAGTATTAAGGTATAGTAAAGTACATTTATATCGTATCGTAGTATCTAATAATACACGAAGATGGAGACCGGATCGTCATGATTGATGCCCCTTCGCCACATTCGTCTGCAAGGCCCGTGCGCCTCTTTGTGCAGGGCCTTCCACAGTTCAGCTGCGGCCTGTGGACTGAGTCGGAACGGCGAGCCAGCCAAAAACCCACAAGGGCTATGAGCTGGCTCTGAGAGATTTGCATGTGCAGCCTGAACCTAATCTGTTTGGGTGTTGAGGTTGTTGTGCAAAGACCTTCAGCCTGTGTCCACAGACATTGCGAATTCTTGAGGCTGCTACCTTCCCCACTCGCTGATTCCTACTGACTGACCAAAAGAGCAATCCTCAGTTAAAGCCACTGTCCAGTAAGCTTGGCAACCGAATTTCAGCTTAATAACGACCTGAACCCTAGTGGATCCCGACCGACGCCCAAAATAGGCCTGCATCACCCATAATAAGCTTACAGGTTGTACCACAACAATTGATGTATCGAGGAAAAGAGCTGCGACTAACGACGACAGTCGCACCTCGAGGGAGTGAAAGCCGATGATCCTGCAGCAAGCTTGAGGATGGGTGATGCTGGTTGGTTGGCTGCTTGTATGCGTGGTGCTGCTTGGAATTGCCACCGACACATAAACCAAGAGAAGACTTCACCAGTGGACACAAGTATCAGCAGGCACTGCAAGCACATGCCGCACTAGTTTTTTCCTTCTTCATGCCAAACCCATCCACAAGCTGACTTGCTCGCATCTGTCTAGAGAAAGTAACCCACATGCTACGAACGGGGATTTTCACCGAGTCGCGGAATCGGGGTGGGCGATGAACTTCCGCGCTCAAGTGCCTCACGAAGCGGAGCAGGGTTTCAGGGTTTGCCGACTCAACTTCATTCAAACAATGTTTCCGTCAAAGCCGTGGGGGCCGAGCTTGTTCTTCACTTGCCTTTCAACATCTGCGAAAGTACAGAAATCGGAAATTGCTGCGGAACCCTATGTCAAAAATCCGTGAACCTGCAGGGGTGAAACAAGATCCTTTGGAAGTGTTTCGTTTGACAAGCATTTCGCTGCAAGAATGAGTCCACCGAGTACACCAACTGTTAGTTGCTAGCCACTCACATTCTGAGCCTGAGCGTTTGATCTCGTGAAGCCCGCAGCCCCAATCCCCAAGCCAGAAGGCAAAACACGAGCCTTCACGCACCAAAACAGACCCAGCACGGAATTCAGAAGAGAAGTCTTGCCAGTCCAATTTCCCTGCACTGCCCAAACCAGTCTCAGCTCGTGGCCAGGGCCGCCTCATCTGCCTGGAGCCATTTGTCGCCTCTCATCGACGGTTTATGGCTACTGCACGCTGCTGCAGTGAGTGGACAGACAACGGGGTAAGTGTTACGAAAGTCATCGAAACGACGTGGCGGCAGTGCCCTCAGTGCTGACATCAAGCGGAGAGGGGGAGTCTGAGGTGGGCCAAGAGTTGGAGGAAGGTGCCAGTGAGCAGGACTTGGGAGGGCGGACTTCCAGTGTACAAGAAGACTTTGATCATGCCTGCGGTGACCTAGCAGTGGCAGGAAGGAGCTGTGACAAGCTGAAGCGAGTTCTTGCTGGACTGCATCTGTCACATCCGATGCCTCGAGTTTGGAAGCTGTGCGAAGGGCCGCGCGTGGAAAAGACTTCCACTGTCCGCGCCTGAAAGCAGTTCCGAGGCCGTGCCGCGCGCTGCAGGGTCGGGCGAGAGCAGGCGGACCGCGAAGTCCTCTTAGACAGCCAGGACGCGGAGGCACGGACCCAAAGTGGGGTCGAAGATGCGACAATGTGAAGCTAACGGATCCCCCTCAGATCCGAGGACTCAAAGGCTTTCTCATGGGACTTAGAGTTCGTTGGTCTGATTAGACTGACAGAGACGTAGCCTGAAGGCCTGCTGGAGCCCTAGGCTAAGCTCACAGTGCTTTCCTGGACGCCGGGAACATTCTACGCTGAACTGGGTACAACATTCGACTGTCTTCTCGGGGCTCTTCCCAGGTTGCATCTTCTTCGCACCTTGGGCCCCCTCCTGACGTGACACTCAATGCACTCGATCTGTCTGCGCCTCGGGGCCCCCCAAGCCAATCCAAGATCCCTCATGCTCAAAATTATGTCGAAGATGGTCCTACTATGCTTGTGTCATCCATGTCCTTCGCCATGCTGGACAACGGCTCCCAGCAGTCGCTGTCGAAGAGGAGCTCCGAATCCACGGCAGACGCCTGCGACTGGTCGATGTTTCTCCCCCCCAGGTGAGGGCTACTCGTACGGAAGGCTGATATATTTCACAGATGTACCATACAGCAAATAGATGGACAACGCCTAAAAGCAGGATGCATCTCACCTGTGGGTTCACCAGCCAATCCCATCTTGGACAGTCTGAAGGATCAGAAGCTGGATTCAAGACCGGGTTTTCCCCACAAGCAGCCGATAGCTTCTCCACAGGCTACCTGTCAGTCCCTGTTCACACTGTATCGACTTGCTTTACCTACGTGTACCAGGACTACTCGCAGCTCCCCAATATTCTGTACTCAAACCCTGCCCTTTTCGCAATCACGTTCTGCAGCTCTGCGCACTCTGACTGTAAGCTCCAGGCTGGGTAAAAAGGATCATAACCTTGGCTCCAGAACTTGGCAGCTGGTTACGTGCTGGTCGACAGAGCGACCCGACCGACTGAAACGACCTCGTATTGGTTTCCTCCCTTTGCTTTGACTGTCGTGCACAGGCCGCTGCAGGGAAACCTTAAACTCCACACTGCTGATTGTTTGACGTGTGTGCATGGCAATACAAAGAAACCCGGAGCCCTGAGACCCGCTGTTCTGCAGATCAAGCCGCTTGAAAGGAGGCGGAAGGTCATCACTCCCAACGCGAACCTTCCGGAGCTGAACAACTTCTGCGCATGTCTCAAGCTATCCGACTAACCTTGGCTTCAGCATATGAACACACACACACACACACACACAGCTTCGTGCTTCTCCGGTAGTCACATGGGCAAGACAGACCGCAGACAGGCACCCTGACCGCTACGACATTGATCTCGGTTTGCATGGGTAACCCAACTTTGCAATTCGGAGGCCCAGGCAGATCCGCAGCAAAGCTTAGCTGGCGCTTGTGCTTGACCTGCCCGATACATCGAGAAGTCATAGCCAGAGCGAGCGAGAGATAGAGAGAGAGAGAGAGATTCGCCGAATCCCGTCGCCAAAAGCTTCCTACATACATCATTGGAGTGCAAAGACAAGCTTTGAACCTCAGCCAGTTCCGTGATATATCAACGTCCACATGCCGAATTGGCGAGAGGCTGTGGAGGACATCACCCCGCAATAACCATCGAGCTCAAGGTGCCTCAGGCCTGACAACTCCTTCTATGTGTTACAGCCCAGCAAACAATCGTAATGTCATTCACCACTGCACCGAACCTCAGATGGCACGAAGCCATAAGAGCCCTGCACGTGCTCCAGCCTTTGGAATACAGGTGTCAGGCTAGCGGTTTGACCGTTGGTCCAGGGCTGATGATCGCATTTGTTCGGTTTGCTTCAGGCTCTTGTCATTCCTTATGCCACGCAAGCGAGTACCGGGATAGATGACACAGCGACAGCAAAATGACAGAGTCATGTCAGGAATATCTAATAGAACGTGTCCATACTATGAAGACACAAACACCTCCCTCCCGTTCCCTCCCTCCCTGCCAGAACATCACAGTGATGAGCTGTTTGGATGGATCGAAACAACTCCCATCTTCACAGGGCCCGTGCCTCATACGAGCCCCCAAGGCCAATCCGAACACAACCACCGGAGCAACTTATGACAAATTGTAGTCGTCAGTAGTTACGGCAGTTCAGCTGCCATCGCACCGTGCGTAATTAGAGAAGTTTAGGCCCAGGCAAGACGTAAGGCTCTCCCTCCGGAATCTCCCGTGAGAGTCCGAAGTCCGTCAGCTGTGCCAAGAATGCGCCCTGCACGCGGGTGGCACGCTTTTCTGTTCTGCACCATATGCACCTCGGACACGCCCTGCGGTCCGAAACAAAGACTGAAACCTAGCATGCTTGATTCGCCTTCGGGACCGGGTGTTTCTCTTGAAGGTCTGATTTTCAGACTTACAAGCAGGCTGCTGGCCATAATATCCTATCTGTGGCTGCGCCCGACAGTTCCTCAAGCTGGAACCACGAACTCCCGGATGTTTCTGCGCCCTCACCTTGCATCCCGAGGTCTCTTGGTGGGTACCTTTTCGGAGCTTGGGGCCAAGCCCCTCCAGACTCCGGAGGTCTGAGTCCAATGCAAGCCCAAACCCGTGGACAACAGCAGTTTCATTCCACCCCCGGGAACCCTCCGAAGCTTAAAGGCTTAAACTCCCACACACGCTAGCCTTGACCTAAGTCCTAGGGACTCATGAAGCTGTCCTGACCCAAGCTGATCAGCACATTCTGCGGCTTCACATCGCCATGCACCTCATGGAGATGGTGAAGCATCGTGATTGTCCAGCTGATGACGATGGCTGTCCAGGTTAACTTAGCAAAGGATGTCACGCCCACCTCATGCACGCCCTGTTCAGCTTCCAAAGGGTTTGATGCTTGGGGTTCAGGGTCGTTCTGAACCGAGGTCGTGAAGTCTCTCTGGTACCAGGGTCAGATGCAAGGATGGCCACATTCAAGGCCCCCGCGATTCGCTTCTCCTGCAGTGCACGGCCGAAAACTTGTGCGGGAACATACATGAGGGAAATTTCTGATGCACTTGGTGGCTGAGGTGAATCTTCAGCACTGGCACCTTCGCTGGTGCTAGGAGTATCTGTGGTGCCATCTTGGTACCGTACAAGTTGGTGCAGTGAAACGATGTTTTCATTTTGAACCAGTGTGTCATTGCTGTCTCCACATGGCGCAGCAAAGCTGACCACTTTGGATCAGGGCTTTGATGTTCTCATGCCTCATGTGGTCAGTCATGTGTCCCAAAGTACTGTTCAACTTTCCTTGCCTTCCGCGGGCCAGTTCAAGCGCTACACACACTCGAATCCAGCTAGTCACCACACACCAGCCAAGCGTTCCACATGCAGAGTGTGGGCCACCTGGTACGCTTCGCCACATCTCGTGACTACTGCTACGAGCTGCATCGTCAACTGAAGCCCCTGAATCTCGAAGCAGAGAACCGAAACCTTCAAACCCACGACCAGCTGATGCGAGCGACTGCCTCGCCTCTAAATACTGGAAGGCGGACAGCAACTGTTGCGAAAGCCTTCGCACCTGACGGATCGGCGAGAGAGAAAAAGATGCACACAGACTGTGCGTGCGTGCGTGCGTGCGTGCGTGCGTGCGTGCGTGCGTGCGTGCGTGCGTGCGTGGGTGTGTGTGTGTGTGTGTGTGTGCGTGTGTGTGTGTGTGTGTGTGTGTATGTGTGCGTCTGTGTGCTTGTGTGCACACCGCTCACATGTGTTTATGTATGTATGTATATGCATATCTATATGTATATGACTCATATGAGTGTAGATGTATAGAGAAGTGTAGACAAATCCACGCACCTGCAGGTCTAGGCCCATATATCTTGACCTGTCAGACGAGGCAGGCAAGCACATAAGCGTCAGGTGTGCCAACTTGGTGTCCCAAGTTGATTTCACACGAAGGCAAAGACTTTTTTGATTGCCACAGTTTCCTGCCACTTTTGATATGATGAAGACACCGTGGGCTAGAAAAAAAGTCATGCTTAGTGCCAGCCTTCTGCAATCCTTTTGCATGCCGGTCTATACCAGATGATACCACATGTATCGTGGGTTTCCAAACCTTCCCACAATGTACAGGTACATATATATATATATATGTACATATGTATATACACATACATAATGCCAATACATGTTGGTGGGACTGCAGGCTAGCAGAGTATCTATCCAATATTTATCCACCTATCGAAATCTCGATAACTCGTGTGTCGAAGAGTGCGGCATGTGCCCATCTCGACCCATACGTGGATCATTACAGGACTGTAAGCCGATGTGTGTAGGTTTTTTGTTCATGCCCACACCTCACACCAAATACGGTAGTGTTGCGTTTGAACTTCCTCATGTGCCTGAGTACATCCATGCTCATTTATCTGTCCATGTATCTGCGCATTTATTCGCATTCATACTCGTATGTATGACTTTCGCGAAAATAAACAGTATGCTCGCACACGAGTTCATATGTTTGTGTCCGCACACATACATACATACATACATACATACAGATAGACAGACATGCATTTACACAGACGTACATGCATGCATGCATAGCACCCGTACACACACACACACACACGCGCGCACGCACTGTATACACATGTATATGTATATATATATATATATATATGTACATGTGTAAATTATATACATTAAATAAATAAATATAAATATAAATATATATATATATATATATATATATATGCCTAGGTAACCGGATCTTTGTTTGTCCGCACGGGATCTATTCGAGCCAGTGCACAAGGCCCTGCCCGCGGCGCACTGTTGCATTGAATCGCTCGGTATTCTGATGGCAAGTGATGCTTGGGAGCTTGTCGGTTGGGGCTGTTTCAATGCCAGCTGAGTGAGAATTTTTGATAAACTCGCCCAAATTGTTGGAGCCTGTGGCGCTATCTACTGCCTGTTGCCAGCAGATTTCTGAATCCTGCCATGCTGAGCAGTTTGCGCCGCTGAATGGGCCAAAGTGAATGCCCATCGACGCACTTCTGAGCATGCGGCCTGTAGTTCTTCCAGACAAGACCTGTGCAAAGTCGGGCAGAACACTAGGATTCATGTGGGTGCTGCAGAGCTCAGCCACCCGAGCCCGCTGCCCAATTGGCGCTAGGCGGGACAGGTCGCCCTCGCTGGCCAACCGAGTCACCAGAATCATCTCCTGAAGTCAAGGGAGGCCTTTCAATTTTTTTGGGTTCTCCGTTCCTGGTGCTCCCATTCAAAGCCGAAACTCGAAAATCTCCTCCCGGATGGAATGCTGCACTTGTACGTTGTTATAAGAGTGACTCTGACGGACATGCCCCTGAAAGGTGCTGCCCCCAGACCAGGATGGGACCGCTGCGATTCCCGAGGCTCTTGGAGAATGTCGACCGACACCGTGCCAAAGCATCATCAGAAGTAGTAGTAGAAGCGGCCTGCCTAGGCCTGTCCCCCACCGGTTGCTTAGAAATTGAATCAAATCCCTGAACCCTAACATGACAAAGCAAACATCAGCAAATCAGACCACTTCGCGCCCCAAACCCGAAGGCCGAACGTCCTGAAACAACCCGAACCCGAAAAGCCTGAAGCCTTCTGTGAGGAGCCCTTCGTTCCGAGCCCGTGGCACATTCGCACTCTTCGTACGCCAGCGCAGACATGATGTGCGGATGGTGTCCTGGGGAGGCCACGGTCCGCTGCCTGCGCTTCTCTCAATCTCGTACGAATCTCTCGACCACAAGTTTACTCCAAACTGATACTCCCATCCTCAGTTTGAAAGCCGCAGTGCGCAACGCTCAAGCCCGTCCGATCCCAACCCCCTCCCCCACCCCACCCTCCCCCCATGAGAGTCCGAGTCGGCGCAAGATCTCGCACTCGCGCCGAAGCATGGCCTCGAGATACGAGCCCGCGACGCAGTTTCAGGACTTGGAGCCTTTTTGCAAGCTCAAAACTGGTTCTGGCGAGGGTTTGAGTAGCTTAGCTTCAGGACTCGGGCAAGACTCTCATTCGTAGCTCATCTTTGAGCTTCCCTGAGCCTCAGGTAGAGGGTCGTAAATGGGTGTAGTGGATTGGCTGTGTAGGCTGGCACGCTTCGAGATATACACTTTGGCATAAGTCATATGAATGAGGGCTTCTTCGACTGCGGGGTCATTGGAACAGATCCTACCACTCAGTCTCCGCATTTTGACGTCTGAAACTCCGATAGATACACAAACAAGCAAACACAGGACGTATAAGCAGACAGATACGTAAATACATGAGCAAACAATATATTGCATGCACACACACACACATACATTCAGACAGACATGCGTGCACTCTATATACACTCTCTCTCTCTCTCTCTCTCTCTCTCCGTATATATATATATATATAAATATCTGTACATATGTATATATATATATGTATGTATGTATGTATGAGTATATAAACGCATATCTCTATGAGTGTGTGTGTGTATGTATGTATATATATATATGTATATAATCAAATCGTACAATGCATAATAAGTCACGTGTGTACGTGTGTATATGAGTTTTTCTTCTCTAACTTCCTGGCTACATATATACATGCACATATTAACCTACGTATTTTTGTATGTAAGTATATGATTCGTACGAGTTTCAGCGCTTATGTCAGTCAAACCAACCCAAAAAGGCGAGCCCAGCCCAGCAAAGCAGTAACATGAGATCCGGTCTAAAAGAAAACACGGCACAACCCTTTAATGTACCAACTTTACTAAATCCATAAGTTTATCCATGCACACACATACATACATAAATATGTATGTATGTTCAAATACTGTAGTATATGAGTAGAAATAGCTTGTTTTATGAAAAATGTGGTACATCATGTTATACGAGGTATTACTATGTTATGTTGTGTTACATTGCACTATACTATATAACGTGGCATTCTCTTACATTCCATTCTACCCTGATATATATATATATATATATATATATATATCAGTTACTACGATCGCAGACGTTCGATGCCCTCACTGAACAGACTATCGGCGATCGCACCTTTTTCATGCGACCGCAACGTGGGAGTCGGCCACAGTCGGATCATCAAAATTTCACTTGATCTTCACAAGTCCGATCGGACCCCCGATCGCCGAGGGGTGCGCCATGGCATTCGCCACAGACCGCAACATCATCCGATCGGACACATCAGACAAGCGATATTCCCCGCGAACAAAATTAAAAGTCTTCGATCGGATCATCGGGCTCCGGCGACGGCTCCTCGATCGGATCGTCGTCGAGGGGGGCCGCGCCGAGCAAGTCGATCAACTGCCGCTCGACAGCACGAAAAGCTGCATCAGGAGTAGCTTTGGCTTTCGTCCGAGCGGGAGTAGCGCGAGAAGCCTGGTACGCCGCGATCTGGGCGGGAGTCGGCGGCGCTTTGGTCGGCGGACTCGAGCTCCTCGTAGGCACCATGATCTCGGTGCCGGGAGGGAGCTGCGTACCGGGCGGGAGCTGATCCAGCCGCCGCGGGGGCTGCCCCGGAATGACATAGTGAGCCGGTCCGCTGATGTGAACGTCAGCGGGCACGGCGTCGAGCGATCTGGGGGGCTGCCCTGGAACTATGTACTGAGCAGGCTCGGCGAACAAAGGAGAACGCCCTTTCGGAGCCGCTCGGCCTTGGCGTGGAGGACCAGCCTTGGGATCCACATAGTAGACCGGCTGATCCATGCCTCTGTTGCGATGAGCTTTGGCCGGGGGCGCTTTGGGCACCGGCCGCTGAACAGAGGGCACGCCCATCACTTGATCCCAGTTGAGGGGAGGATCTGCCCCGTGATCGTAGCCGGCCGGCTGGTGACGATCGCGATCACGATGAGCCGGCGGCGTGACCCAGGGGGTCTTTCGGCAGAAATGACACATATCCAGGCGACGATCGCAAGCCGTGCACAAAGGAGTGCGCTGGTTGGGAGCCCACTCTTCGCGGGGGACCCGAACGGCTGCGTAACATTCGTCTTGGCCGTCCCCGTCGCAGAAGCAGCCGGTGAACAGGCCGCAATCCACGCAGGGACGGCAGAGCTGATCTGTGTCGCCGAAAGCGAGCGCTTGAAGGCCAACGTCGTTGCGAGGATCCCGCATACCGAAAAGAACAGATAGGGTGGAGAGGGTGGGATTTTTCGGTATGGCCCGATCGGCTATCGCCAAAATGGCCACGGAGAAAATAGATCAAGTCTGTTCCAACGATCGCGAAACTGATCTCCTAATTCCTACCCACCAGACCGATAATTAGGAGACCAGTTACTACGATCGCAGACGTTCGGTGCCCTCACTGAACAGACTATCGGCGATCGCACCTTTTTCATGCGACCGCAACGTGGGAGTCGGCCACAGTCGGATCATCAAAATTTCACTTGATCTTCACAAGTCCGATCGGACCCCCGATCGCCGAGGGGTGCGCCATGGCATTCGCCACAGACCGCAACATCATCCGATCGGACACATCAGACAAGCGATATTCCCAGGCCCTCAAACTCCTTTCGGAAAGTCCGAGAGGACCGTGATCCAACCACACATCAGACCTGTAGCGACATCACCACGAGAGGGATTATCCGCCGGGTTCGAATCGGTCGGTACCCGATCGATATAAACAGAGCACCTAAGCTCCAGAACAAGCTCCCAGAAAATTCCTTCGAGCTCGCAGACGTCCTCTTTTGCAGAGTAGCCTTTGATCAAGGCTGCCTCTACAGGCTCGGAATCGATAAAGAGGGGGACCAGCTTTCCACGGATCTCTTCCCTGAAAGTCTGTATCGCAGCGACCGCGGCCAAAAGTTCGATCATGCAAATTTGGGTTTTCCGGGGGAACCACCTCGACATGATCTGCCGTGACACCCCCGAGGCGAATTGCCTAGGCTGATCGTCCCTAGTGAACATCACTCCTCCAATCATCTCAGAAGAGGGATCCTTGGGGTTCGAGCTCGGCGCCGATCCATCCGTGAAGATCACCACGTCGGACTTCCGCGGCCCCGAACTGGGGATAGGCCTCGGAGGCCCATGCATCACGAGCGTCCGCCACTTGTAGAGGGAGTAGAGGAGAGCAGGCGATAGGCTCGTACTGACCGTCTTCCGGGAGTATTGCCTCTCCGACAGAGATCTCAGGAAGGCTCGGCCGATCTTCCCCCAGAGCTGCGAAGCGCCGAACATCAGCTTTCCTCTGAGCTTCCCGGCTTGGCCGGGAGACATCTCTTCGTGTTCCAGGATCGACGAGATCTCGTCGAAGAGCTCCTGCTTCCTGGACTTCTTGATCTTGAGCAAGTACTGATCGAGGTCATAGGTCACGCCCAGGATCGTGGGATCCGAGCAGAGCTGGAGCTTCTGCTGATCGAACCGGGCCCCGAGCCACCAATGGACTTTCTCGGCCAGCGCGAACGCACTATCTGCCGTGGCCTCCGGCTCGAAGCCGTACTTGTCGTCATAGAAGTTGAAGCCGGCCACGATGAACACGCGCCTTAGAATGTCGGTAATCGCAGCCGAGCGGCGGTTGTAGTTATAGACGGCCGAGACCAAGCCGAAGGAGTGGCCGACCATCACGAAGAACGCCACCTTTCCCGTGGCCGGATCCTTCAGAGCGACCACACTCCACTTGCGATGGGCCGGAGAGATCGGCACCTGCCGATAGGCTCGCCGCTCGTCCAGGACCCAACCACGTAGCGGGGACTTCGGCAGCCGCGAGCGCAGCCACTTGATCACCGCCACGTTCGCGTCCGTCGAGGGGAGTTCGAGTTTCTCGGTGACGATCGTCGCCATGTTGATCCCATTTGAGGTAGCACTGTCAACTCCCCTGACTTTGTTCTTTTGAACCACTTCAAAGCGCTGAGTAGGGATCCAACGATCATCGCCGACGAACTCCGAGACTTCGGCCTCGTCGAAGAAGGGACCGATCGCCGACCCTTCTCGAACATCTTCCATGGTCCCTTCCCAGACCTTGGGAGAGTGCTCGGTGATCGGAGATTTCCGAATCGCGCCTAACACCTTCGATCGAAATTCCCAGGCCCTCGAGCGAAGGGCATCAACCGAGAGATGCTCCGCATGAGGTTTGCGATCGGGCTTCCATCGGTGGGAGGAGGCAATATCGCCGACGATCGGCATGCCCGCCATGATCTGATCTACCAGGTCAGTGTCACTGCATTTGGCCTCATTCATGAGCTCCCGCCAAAGGGCGACGTGGAAAAACTGACCCATTTCCAGTGGACGACCGTCTGGGCCGCCGCGAAGAAGACGGCGCAGATGCCGATCTGGTATCTGCTTGAGCAAGGAGTCAGAGGACGGGAGCAAATCTTGAGCTCGCTGTTCCCAATGCTGCAGAAGAGAGGCTCGACGATCGCGCACTTGAGCAGGATCACGAACAATTTGCTCCAGAACATCAAGGAGGTCTGGGTCGATATCCGCGTCCTTTGTGAACGGGTGCGTAGCTTCCAAGGCGAAAGCGATCGCTTCACCCGGGTGCATCTCCGTGCCGATCAGCGGAGCCACGACAGACTTCTTCATCTGGTAACCCGCGGCGACGGCCTTCTTGCCGGCCGATCGTTGGCGATGTTCCGCGGCTTTGACCGGGGCGCCATGGGGCCGCTTCCGATCGGAGTCCGGGGTCTCGAGCGCAAAAGTGAGAGTTTGCCAGGACCGATCCACGTGATCACCTGTGTTCACCGGCGCCGGCTGGAAGCCCAACTGAAGGAGTTGTTCGAACTCGTCGGCAGGGATCCGATCGACCCCCTGCACCGAGTACACGGCGAGGACCACCCGAGTTCCGATCCAGGGCAGGGTCGCGTGCAGAGCTTCCTTAGCGTTGAAGAGGATCTTATTGTCGACGAAGTCGGTGAGGAAACCGGGGATGGAGCGTCCCTCGATTTCTCTTACATCGGGCCCGAGCGGGTCTTCGATCCAGAGCCCGCCTCCTTCAAACGACCCGAGCTTGAAGACAATGTTCGGGATCGGCTCATTGCCCGAGTCACGGTGAGGTTCGGCCTCCTGATCGTAGAGGACGGCGAACGACGTGAAGAGCGCCTCAGGAGCCTGTTGAGCGATGTACGTGGTGATCGCCTTGATCGACCACGGCCATGAGTGACAGGACGATCGCAGTCTTGTAATGCCTCCGTGGCGATAGGCTCCCGCGAAGAAAGCCCCGCCTCGTTCGTCGGCAGCCTTATGCTGACCCTGAACAGGGAGCTCTGTAGCCAAGTCGAGGATCTCCTCACGCAGAAGCGGAGCTCGCTTTTTCAGGAGATCTTGTGCGCGGGATTCCAGATCACAGCCCCCACGCGCGCCGGACAAGGTAAGGTGAGGAGCACTATCAGATTCGCTGGGAACCGATCAGTGGTTGCTGATCATGGCATGCGGCTCCCCACAGACCATGCACAGGTGCTTGAAACGACAGTTGTCGCCGGACACGCAACCGAGCGAGGAGTTGAAGTAGTGGCACCGGCGAGCGCCCTGCACCTTCTTGGCCGCATCGGCGATGAGCTTCCACTCCTTCTCTGGGATCCGATTGTCCCGCTTGAGCTTCTTGTTGGGATCTTCCTTAACGACCTTCTTCGGCGGATCGTCCTTCGAAGGAGTCTGCAGTCGCTTCTTCTTCTTCCCTCCGCCCCGAGGCCTTTTGAACGGGGTGTGGGGAGGAGGAGGAACTTCATCCTCCTTGACCTGATCAGGGTTATTCGCGAGCTGCTGGCGGTTCTGTTCCATCTTCGAGAGAGTCGCTGAAGTGCGAGCATCGTTCCACAAATATTTGTGGTTGGTGAGCACCTCGACCAGGGCCTGCGAGAACGAGATGTACGTCGCTCTCTGTTCAGACAGCAGGCGAAAGATCTTCTTCCGGATAGCTCGGTCCGCCGCCATGAGGAATGGCAAGCCGGGACATTCCGAGCGGAACTGCTCCAATTCCTGCAAGTACTTCAGCGGGCCCTCGGTGCGTGAGAACGCGCAAATGTTGAGGTATTCGAGCGCCATGAAGAAAGCATGCAGACGGTTGAACAGAGTCGTGACATCGGTGACCGGCTCGGGTTGATCAGCCTTAGAGATGGACAGGAGATCTTCGGCGTTCCGAGAAAGTCCAGACTTGACCACTATCACATCCGATCGGGTCCTGATCTCGGCCGGCTCGTAGAATGGAACTATCCCATGGATCAGGAAATCACGGGACAGCCGTTCGACGAACTTCTTATGCGGCTCTTTGGCGTCGATCAGGATGACGTCGGGGTGAACCCTCACGAAGCGATCGCGAAACTCCGCGTGGTCCTCCTGGGAGAGCTCCGGGATCTTGTTCGGGTCTTCCTCCATACGAGCTCGCCGAGAGGCGTATTGCGTTTGCAGCGCTTGAGCAGCTTGCCACACCGCCGCCAAGGACATCACGGAGAGCTCCTGTGCTGCCGCATCAGCCCCGAGCGGGGTCAAGTCATCTTGCCACAGCCGACGGATTGTCGCCTTCGCCGAGGTGAGATCCTGCCCCAGCATTGCGAACATCTCGACTGTGAGGAGACCTTTGTCGGCCGAGAGCCTGCAGAGGGCTGGATCTAGCCCCTGTCTCCCGAAGATCTGGCGCAGGTTCAGCTTCGGGGTCGCCGCCTCATTCGCGTATGCGGTGCGATCGACCATGGCTGCCTAACGAGCTGTCTGAAAAGAAAAGCTACGGTCAGGGAGAGGCTCAGCTCGAGTGGCCATCGTGACTGCGAACAGCTGTGTTCACGGCTCCGTAAAGATCTTACCGGAACACAACGAGCACATCTGAGTACTCGGCGGAATCTCGCCGAGATCCTCGCACTCGGTGATCGCGTACCGGCCGCAGAGCGTTCGCTCCGTGCCCGTACCATCTATATACATGGCATGATATTTAAGACTCAGATCCCTTGAGGACCCCGCGGCCGATCTAGCCTTGGTGACATAGGTCAGAGCGAGATCACCGAAGTCGACCAGATTGGTATCGTCGGCCTCGAACTCCGGTGGAGATTTCCAGTCGGATGCTATCCTCTTCGTGAGCCGCTTGACCATCTCGATCGAGATCTCTTTGCGGCTCCGAGCGTACTTCAGGACCAGCTGGCTTGGATCCTTCCAGTTCGCTTGGAGCCCGATCTCTTTATCGGGCTCCTGCGCCTGGACCGCCGCCGAGAGCAGCGTGACCCGGCAGGAGTGCCAGGTGATCTCCGGCACGATCTTCAGGAGCTCCTTGAGCCGCTCGGGCGAGATGTGCCCGCGCTTCAGATCGTCCGAAGCTGCAGTAGTGAGCACGTACCGCAGCCACAGGATGCTCCGTTGGTAGCTGGCAGGCCGATCGGCGAATCGCTCAGCCGATTCGAGCTCTTTCATGAAGTAGTCGCGATCGTCCATTTCGAACGCAGCTGCGTGCCATCCGTCTTCCATCCAGTCGGATCCGGAGACGGAGACTCTGGCCGCCGCGAACCGCGTTCCCTTCTTTTGTCGCTCGACCTTAGTCTGCCAAACCACCCCATAGAGAGCCTCGTCCTTCAGGGCGAGCGCCTCGGGCACGACGTGGAGCGCGTCGTCGAACCTGAGGGACGAGTAGATCATCACGAGAACCCACCATGCGAAGAACGCCATGGGGAATTGGCTCGACTTAAAACGAGCGCACACGAACCGCTCGAGCGCCGCCACCAAGATCAGAGGGATGGGAACCGCTTCCCTCGTCTCTTTCCCGCGATCGCCATAGACCTTCTTCTGCAAGGCCATGATCCGGGGATCGAGGAGGTCGGGCAACGTCAAGCCGATCCGCTTGCAGATCCATTTGACCGCCCCACGTACCGAAGGTATCACGGTGGGGCCGCAACCTCGGTCGGAGAGATCTAAGAGGTACTTGACGAGCACGTCGGTAGTCAGCGGGATCACCGCTAGGTTCTGCGACCTCGCCCAAGTCTCAATCCTCTCCCAGTGACGAACGCACTGCTGGATAGTGCGGAAACCGCCACTCTCGAAGACGATCAACCTCAATGCATTCATCTCATCTTGGGACAGGGGTGATCCCGGCTTCGGGTTGCCCGCGATCGCGGCGTGCTCGCCGCACCTCTCCACGATCGCTTTCAGCCTCATGCCCCACTTTCGGGCCTCGCCGAGCTCACGGGTTTTGAGCGATGCCTGCGGATCTTCAGGCCTCGGCTCGATCGCCCGCGGCCTCTTGGCGAGCGGCAATGGCATAGGAGGCTCCTTGCCAGTCCCCTTCGACTTCAGTGGCGATCGCCCGAAGACGACCGGAGCTTCAGCCAAGCCGAATCCCAGATCAGTGGCCAGATCAGCCCAGCCCGCTGCTGCCGTGCTACGAACCAGCACAAACAACAGCTCGATCGACGGAACCCACCTGCCGAGCTCCTCCTCGTTCTTCCGCCGATCTGGCGTGTGGAGTTCCTCGAGGGCAGGGACAAGATCAATGAATGCTTGCACACACTCAGCGATCGTCCCGTCCGAAACAGCCGTGAGCTTCTCGAACTGAGCCATCCGAAGATCCACCAACCATTGGCAAAATTCATCCCCGAACAGGGGGAGGGATAGGATCTTCCGAACGGACCTATCCATGCTGGGCCTGAACAGCTGCACGAACGATCGCACGTGCCTGCTAATGGTAACCGAGCGCCGTGCCTGAGACAGGTATTGATCAATCTCACTTCCGGCAGAACATGCGCTGGGATCTAGCGCGCCGAGAGGATCGCTCGGCATGTTTGTTCCGCGGAAGAGCCCGGCTGATCCGCCAGGAGGCTTCGGTCGCGCGGCGCACCACTCTCTTAGGAGCGTGCACAAAAACCGACCATCACCTAGGCTTCGATCGACAACTAGTCTGTATTGTCCATCGTGTAGGGCCCCGTTGACGATCTGGCTGGCGGGTAGGCCGGGGCGAACGCCTTCGGCACCGTGGTCGTAGAGGAGGGGGAAGCCGTGATCTCTTGGCCCGTCTCCTCCACCCTGACCGTGCTGATCCGCTCGTACTCCGCCTGCTCACGGTGCTGGAGCACGTCGGTGAAAACCTGAGGCGTGATCGCAGCCGACGTGCGCGAGAATCGCATGTCGGCCCTCATGCGATCGCGGGCATCGGTGACGACCTCCTCGGCGATCTGCTCCTGGCCGAGCTGGCCCTCCTCCGGCACCGGAACAGTGCTCACCCTCTGGTCGAACACCTGCTGAGCCGAGGTGGGCATGTTGGTGAGCGCCGAAGTGACCGAGGAGCCCAGCTGCTGAACCGCCTGCCGAGCCGCCTCTTCCATGAGAGCCGGGGGGCCGTTCCGAGCTCGAACGGCGTTGTTCTCATCGTGCGACCGGTGGGCGAGCGCCTCCTGCCGGACGAACTCCAGTGGGCAGACCCTGAGCTTAGATCTAGCCCGTACGTGGAAGTTCCCATGATCCATCGGGAACTCGTCTGTCGCAGTTCCCACTTGCACCTGTTCGTGGGCGAACGCACTGTGGTACCAGGGGGCGATCACCGCAGACAGCTGCGCGAACTGCTGGATGTGGTCTGGACCTTCCACGCGAGCACGCTGGGTCCGACAGGCCTGGATCGTGCTGATCAGAGCGGGGCCCGAGATGTGGCTGACTGTGAGCCACGTGCCAGGCACCGAAGTCCTCCCGCACTTGAGATCGATCCGGTTGTTGGCGTCCCGGAACCGAAACTCAACACGATCGGCGTCGTTCCCATAGCCTTCTCGGGACGAGCGTTCTGTCACCCTGAGCTCACAGGTGCTCATGGCATGGTCGCTCGCCATCACTGCTCCTCTCGGGCCGATCGTGTAGACTCGGGCTCCAACCTCGAACGAGGTCACGGAGACCTTCCATCCAACGAAGACCGAGATGACGATCGAGGGTCGGAACCATCCTTCGTTGGCTGACCGGATCAACACCTCGTCGCAGAACTGCTGCTGGACAGAAAGATCCGAGTCCGAGCGGTAGCCCCTGAAGACCCAATGGAATAGGACCTCGTTTCCATTGAAGACCTTCACATCCACATAGGTGGCCGAGGTGTCGAACATCACCGGCCAAGTGAAGGGCTGGAAAGCCGGGTGCGATAGCGCCCGACTCGCGTAGGAGTCCCACTGAGCACATGGTCCCCCTGTTTTCGAAGACATCGAAAAGAGCAGAACGGCCTTGATGCCATCGAGCGTATAGTTCGCGAACAGCGAACAGTGGTAGCCCGAGTTCGGGGGCATGACCGAGTCCCGCTCCGTCAGCACATTGATCGAGCTGGCGGCATTCGAGATGATCTCCTCGGCCAGCCAGTTCTGGAACGGGGAGATCACCCGGTCGTCGCGGTTGTCGATGACGAGGAGCGAGTTCTGGGTCTCGTCCTCTTCCTCGACCACGACCTGGCGAACGAACTCAGGCCGCTGAACAGCGAAGGGGTTGTGGGCAGCAGGAGCCCCGCGGTCACGACGTCCACGACGATCGTCGCGACCCCAGCCTCCAGAGCCCCAATCGCCGGATGCGGCAGCTGGAGCCGCGGGATTCTCGGGAGCCTCTGCCTCGCCTGGAACGTAGTGTCCCCAGTTGCCCGGATTCTCAGGCTGACCAAGCCGGCGAGGCAACCCGAACTGTGGGGCCATCGGAGCCGCCATCTGCCGACCTTGATGGAAGCCAGCGGGAGGGAACGACATGGCTGCGATCGAGCGAGCCTATTCACTTCCACCTCCCACGCCGATTTTTCGGTATGGCCCGATCGGCTATCGCCAAAATGGCCACGGAGAAAATAGATCAAGTCTGTTCCAACGATCGCGAAACTGATCTCCTAATTCCTACCCACCAGACCGATAATTAGGAGACTATCAGAACCATTTATACCTAGCTATGTATCCAATATAACATGTGTAGACAGATAGTCACATAGATAGATAGTTCGATAGACAGACAGAGGGATAGGTAGAGACGGATAGATAGGTAGATAGATAGATGGAAAGCGCAAGAGAGAGATAGACACGTACATATATATATATATATATATATATATATATATATATACAATATGTACACACCATATCTATGTATGTATCTACGGATATAACTAGACAGACAAGGCTTGGTCTGGCCAGGTCTGGGGATCCGGAATCCGGAGTTTGGTTGACGACCAAGCTTTCGGACCCTACACCAGAAGCCATCTTCATGATAGGCGGAGCAAACGCCAGGCGGACCAGTCTGTTGAGGGAGGGCTGCTTTGGTATCCGGATTTGCACCTGGCAGATGCACATGCCGTTCGTCATAAGCTCAGCGTGGTGAATCAGGCCGCGATGTGGCTTGCGTTGCCAAGCACACCCTGAACTTCCTGAATCCCTGATTCCGAGACCTGTGAGTGGATTAGCTTCGATAACAGTACTATATTGGGAGCTTAGGTCCTTTACAAGCCGAGAGCGCTTTGGGCCCCGGCCAGGTTTGAAGCATCGTCTGCTAGTGAGACGGACCTGAGATTCAGAGACTCAAGCCCTCCAGCTTCAGATCTCAACCACCCTCTCAACTGCCCAACGCCCCAGCACCACGAGCTGGCTCGTGGTTAGGTCGCTGGCTGAGGGCTTATAGATCCCAAGCCCTGGTGTGCCACTACGCATCACTTCAGTATTAGGCCCTATAGGTGTATCGAACCATCGCGGACGGTCCCACATTCCAGTCCGTGTGTTTCTCTCGTGCCGACTCAGTCCTCTGCAGCCCACTTGCACAGCCTACATGCTCAAACTCTGAGTTCCCGGCTTCACTGCAACATCCAAGTCTGCTGAAACCACCTCGGCCGCCCGGGTCTCTTGAAGAACGGAGTTCAGAAACAAAGCTGAGTGCAGCCACTGGGATATAGTGCCATGTGCTGAAGAAACAGGTCGAAAAGTAAAGATGCACCTTGCACGGTCAGCGCATGTTAATTTTGAGCGATACCATCGCCGAACATCCTAAATTGAACCGACTCTGAAGCCCTACTCCGAAGCATCAGTGTTGCAAGCGCCAACTGATAAACCTAAAGCTCCGAAGCCCCTGGCAGCCATGGAGTTTTCAGGGAGGAACTGATCTTCTGCGAGTCTGCTCCACGAGGAATGCATCTGCTACCATCTTCGCAATATCCTATACTAGGTTGGAGACCGAGCCCGAAACCCATATTGTAGCCCTGCTCAGCCATCTTTCAGCCCCCATGTGGTCCGAGGTCCCCACGTCGGTCTCATCGCCTTGCAGGAGGGCTTCACGTTCAGAGCGGACTACTTCGAGCGCATACGATACCCAGAAATCCAATGCACAACTCCAGATGAATACGATGACTCTCCAAGATAAAGATGATGTGGATCCCGGAATGGAGCACCACAATTGCAGCCGAAGAGTCTCTTGCAAGAGATGACCGAGGATCTACGAACCTGCCGGCAGGGCCAGAGTGGGTCCAGGCTTTGGTGCCTAGAGTGTGGGGATTGGAAAGGCTTGCATCCTAAACACCTTCATCACCCACTAGGCCTTTAGAACTCCGAAGTGGCCCTCGGGATGCTTTGCCCTTCTACCTTTCGGGTTGCACGTGATATTGACTCGTGAACTCCTCTCCTAACATTCGACATAATTAGGGGCCTGGGTCAAGCTGGAAATGCAGGCTCCGACCGCCTCCAACAGCTAACAAAGCTGAGTGACCGATCGAGTCAAAGTGACTCATTGGGCCATGAACTGACTGTCAGAAGCCGAGCTCACAAAGAAAGACCAAAACTACACCCAAAGAAACAAATCACGAGCGACGAACCCCCAGCCATCTGAGATGGTGGCCTTGCTGTTGGTTAGTGACGAATTGTTGCCTTCATAGAGCACCTGGGCAGCTTTGGCGTTGCAGGTGTTGGATGGCATGAAACTTGGTATCTTCGGTGAACAATCGCAAGCTTCAAAGGGTGCTCAGCATCGTCCCGCCGTTACAGCATCGACTTGTGCCCAGCACTCGCTTGAACCATGCCAGAAATTTCGCGTGTTGCGATTAGATTTTGATGAGTTGGGCCGTCACCTACATAATGGCCTAGCACAGGACATGAGAAAACGTCTCACATCAACGCACTCTCACGGGCCGACGCAGCAAGACCACGGATCTTGCGTATCACAGCTACGGTTACAGAAGCTCCGACCTACTCAACAAAGTTCATGAAGACTACAGCTTATGATGCCCGATCGCGAACCCCTGCTACAAATCCGGAAGCCCAAACGTAACCGCTGAAAGTCGATTCAGGATCTTAGTGCTTGAGGACTTTTCACGCCTGGAAGTATGAACTTTTTATGAACTTTTGAACTTTTCATAAACTTTTCAGGCATGGAAGTATGAACTTTTTCTGAACTTTTCAGGCCTGAAAATATGATTCGTGTATGAACTATTGCGGCCTGGTTTTATTATGAACTTTTTCTGAACTCTATGCAGCAGCAGCAACATGGCAAAGCCTCCCTGAGCTTCCGACAGTCATTTCCTTAGATTTGGGGTTGAGCTACCAATCAAGGATTCATGCTTTCGGGTTTCTTGTCATGTCTCCTTGGGGGTCGCTCAATACGAACTTGAAGTTGTTTGGCAGACTTACCAAGACTTTCCGGATTCAGGTTAGGACCAGCTTTGCTCAAGCACCTCGTTTGGTTGGGATTGGGGGACGCATGCAGGAACCCTCACAACATCTCCTGGTGCATTCGAGGTTTCCCTGCCCATGTTGGAACCCACGCCCGGCTTACCCGCTCTAGCAGACCAAAGAGATTCTGGGGCATCGCCACCTCATGCTGCTTGCTTGTGTGCCTTGTGCTTCATTTCTGGTTTTGTCAGCTTACCGGGTTCGGTGAGAACTGATCCAGCCGTGTTTCTGCGTCGAGGATGAAGTTCGCCACTTGCATCACCGCAGGTGCGGTCACCTGCCTGCAAGAAAGCGTACTGATCAGGAGGCCTTGTGCCGAGAACATGGGCTGCCGGCCCATCTCTTCTGTCCGGCAGCAAATCAGCATGTCCCCGTCGCAGGATTTGCATGAGCTACTGCCCGAAGCTGGTCGGCAACTGCGCTGGATTGTTGCCACACTCATCTCAAGATAATCTCGGCACTCCTCCTGCCTGTTAAAACTTGTCGATGTTCGGTTTAAGGCCGCGTGTAAGGGCGAGTCCCTGGCGAGTGCAACTGATCTGGGAAGAGCTTGGGGTGCAGGGTTTGGGCTGAGACCGAGATACGGAGATCGATCTCAAGTTTCGAGAATGATTATGCGAACTTAGGGATCTATGCGTCTACATGCTGTCACCTCCAAGTTGCAGTACAGCACGTCCAACGACCTGTAAAAACTAAGAGCTCCCGCCCGTGCTGAGCTGTCACTCTGAATCTAAAGCCAATTCGACAGCCCGGAGCCCTAAACAGGATCGCGCGGGCCGCTCCATGGGCGGCTCGTCGTCGGACAAACCTATACTGGGTCTTCGTTTCTTCAGGCTTAGGCTGAATGATTTGGGGATTTAGGAATGGAGCGGAGGATTCAATGAAGCACTGATGTTCCATGCTCCTTGACAGCACCGCTTTGATTGTGCCAGTGACCCTATGCCGGTAAGATGACCACAACTACCTTACCAACACTAATCATCACCTCAGTACTGATACTTCTTGCCCCAATTCTTTGTGGATTCGTCCACCGGCCGTTTGGTGCTGAGCCTTGGGCCTTGATGTCTTGAGCCACACTTCCCTGATTGGCTATGCCCTTCTGAAAGCGTCGAAGGGATTTAGGGAGTTTAGGATTTCGGATCTCTGCTTTACGGCCCGCAATGAAGGTAAACAATGAAGTTATCCAATCGCTGTATTCTCACTGGTGAAGAACTCACAACACTGTCTGAGTCTGGCCTTCCACAAGAGTGGAGCAGCCGAACCTAAAATGTTAGCAGTACAGCTCTAGTGCTAATGACGCTAATGCCACCCACGAAAACTGCGCATACGCAAAGAACGAGTAAGCTTAGCGAGCCACAAGGACATATACTCCGACGCCAGAACACGGAATCCCGTGAAGTGGGACTAACGCTGGGTCGACGGCATCGTGTGAACACGAGTTTACCCTTCGGGGAGGGATAGTCGAAACTGGCGTCGTCCTGGCATGAGAAGATGGAGGCTATCTTCCATTTGCGATTTGCTTTCAGGCCTTCCAGGCACAAGTGTATCTGGCACAGGTTACAAAGCGTCGGGACGTAAACTTGTTGAAACCTCGAGGTGCGCCGCCAGGGATGCGTTTCACTACCACAAGCCACAGGCCCAAACAGTCACACTCAGTTCTGGTGGGCATGATGTCCGTGGCTCTGTACCAAGATCAGATGTGGAGTCACCCAGCAGAAGCTCATGTTCTGCACCTAGACTCCCGGATTACTACAAACCGACGAACTGGAGCGCCTCCTCAAGAAGGGCATGCTTCTTCATCGTCTCTTTCATGGCAAGTGGAAGAGACCTTGGATGGAGCTGCCCCAAAACTGCTTCCACTGCCACCAACAGCAGGCGGGATGATAAAACTCAGGGCAACCGTCACTATCCATATGGTCATTCTTAGAGATAACTCTAGTCATCATGTATGGATGTGCTTGTAGCAGGACCGACATGCCAACAACACCTTAGTAACAAGAATGATAAAAAGGACTCAGAACGGACAGATTCCCTCATCATAGTGAAACGAAAGTTCAACTATAAATAGTGTGCGCATGCAGTCGTGCTTGTCGTCATCTCCACCCGCAGCATTACATGAAGAGCCACAAGAAAGAGAAGCACCACAACAGCAATACCTGTAGAAGATGATGGGCACAGCAAGGGTCGTAGCATCGTTTTTTACCAAGAGCTCTTTGAAAGCACTCTTTGTGCCCCCATCTGAGGTGAAAACCACGAGGGTGTCTCGGCTCTGTGCTGTGCCACAGGCATCTTTGGCTTCACGGGTGTGCCACGATCAGCCGTTACTGATACGGTTTGTTTCCAACTAAAGAACTACGAGCATGCTCACTTCCAAGTCCGGGCGTGCCAGGTGCGCGAGATTGCGTTCTTCGTCTCTGCTCTGCAGATACAGCAATTCCAGCCAAGAGGACCCCTGCGAATTTTGCAGGCAGTTTCCCGATCGAGTCAGAGTCCTGTTCTCGGTTCTGAATCTTGTGACTAATCAGTTCAGATGCTTCGCCATCTCTAGCTGACTCTCCTGCCTGCATTTCTCCTTTCTCTGTATGCATTTCACTGTCCAGCACTCGTTTGCGGAGCCCACGGCCCGGGAAGGCGAACATCCAGAAATTGCAGACTCAACGTCCCCACCTCACTACACCCAGTGCAGGAGGAAAGGCTCACCACGTTAAAAGGGCCCGTCAGCTCTTGCAACCCGGCCAAAACCACCAGCTTCCCCTCTCTTACGGTAACATAGATGTTGGCCTTCCCAGTGCCTTGCACTCACCTGAGACCAGGCTTCAGGACAGCGGTTCCGGCTGACAGGACTGCGCCTTTGTCCACAAGTGATCGCATGACCTGAGCTGAGGGCAAGGGCTCTTCGCGAGGACGTTTGACTGAGTCCGATGCCCTGACCCCAGTACATCAGGACATCCCATGAGTACCAAAAGCTTCTGAAACCAAGCGATCTCGCCGTCATGAAAACCGGTCATTTCTTGTTTCAAGGGTCTCGATCCCAGTCCAAAACAAAAGTCTACACTGAGCCTAACCTGCATAGGAAATTGCCAGCACAACGGAACAAGTTGGCTTGCACGTCTGTTTCATTCATCTCATGTTCCTTGCAGTCGTGGCTTTTTGCTGCAACCCCATGTTTCTCGATGATCTGTTGCATTGCTGGAAACCAATCATGTTTTCTTGCATTCTGCTGCAATAATCTTGACCCTGATGTCTGCGCTTATTCGATTAAATAAGAGCAATAACAAAGATACTGGCTGTGATTAGGTGGCCAAGTGCACATATTGCAAGGTGCCTGCCCGTGTTCCGCAGGCTGGTCAATGGAGCAAGCCGCAACCCCAGCCAAAATTAAGTAATACGGAGTCCCCAAACCCTCAACACTGCAAGGCTCACATACTATAACAGTGTGGAAAGCACTAGTACAACACTATAACAACGTTCGAGTCTTTACGGCTCTGGTCCGGCCTGAAAGGCCGCCTCTTGCTGCTCCACATAGAGTCTGGTGACATCCTGAGGGGAACCTGGCTTCTGGAATATGGCTAGTCCTATTCCTATTTTATGACGACTTTTCATATTCCCGGTATTAAAACTACAACACTACTACAGTCATGACAGCGTTGCCACGATCAGTACCAGTATTGCTATGACTAGTCATTTGTTGCTACTATTTACTATTTGCCACTATCAGTCCGACGACGACTACTACGACTCCTACGATTACTAGGATTACTACGAGCACTACTACGACGACGATGACGACGACTACTACTATTCTTTGATTCTTCTTTGGGCTCAAGGTTTAGGGCTTGTCGTGCCCAGCAGATTCCACGTGCCGTCTGAAAGTCTCACCTGACACAACATCCTAGAGTCCTAGAACGCCTCGTCACAGCAATGTCGTTGCAGTGGTGGGCTTGGAAAACGTGGAATCGGGTGCTGCCGTCTGGGTCTTCGCGATGTGCCGCGTGCCTTTGTGCTCGAGGGCTGACTCAATCATGGCTGCATGCTCCACGACCTCAGTGAGAGAATGGAGCACGTCAACGCTGCCGGGAAAAAATTGTGTGTTTGAAGCTGTGTTCAACCTGACGTCAGATGAAGCCCCGAATTGGTGCGCTGAACCACAGGCCTTAAATCGTTGAGCCCCTAAGGCAATCTGATGCTGAGACTCCCACGAAAAGATCCAATATGGTCTGCCCTTGACGATTGATTGATCCCTGGACGGAAGCGCCAGCAGCCAGGCATCGACCGACCGTGTCAGCCTTGGAGAACTTCGTGTCATGCTTATCCTACACTTGCATCGCTTCACGGCTTGGACGCTGATGTTTGACATCGATGGTGGTGTACTGACTGCGACAAGGGCGGTCTTGCCTTCAAACTGTTGCGAAGCACAATGACGTCGGGAGGCGAGAAGGCAAAATCGGGCATGAATGGCAAGAGCTGAGCAGTGTTCATGTCGGAAGACGTGTCTATTTCAACGAAGATCATGCACATGGCCTCCCAGGCATGTTCTTTCGCTGAGCATGGCTTACCGAATTCCCTGCGTCATCTATCCGCCCCGACACCTCGAGAATTTATACGCTCTTCGTCCATCTTGGAAAGTGCAAGCGCGGCACCTCCATCTTTCTCACGGCCTCGAATTGAGTCGGGCAAAGGCTCTGTTTTTGGTGCTTTAGCTGCTTGGATGTGGACTCCGGCCCCTGGGGGGCACATGGTCTAGCATTCGTCAGATCTCTCTGTGCTGCTGCAATTGTCAAGTCCAAAACTCTTCGAAGCAAGGTCCCGAAGCCCGTGACCTCATCAAATCTGCAGCCAAAACTATAGACCCGAGGCCCTGCTGGGAGCGAACACAGCAACGAAGAAGTTCAGGGTGAAGGCAGTTTAGGTGCTGAGGGGAAGCGGAGCTCGCCTCTGTCAAGCTCTCCACGGTGCCAAGCGGATGGCTTTGGCCCGCCAACCAAGCCATGACTGCAAGCCCTGCAAGGCATTGGGGGAGGTTTTTTCAAGCGTCACGAGTCCAAAGACAGAAAAGAGCACCTAGCCAGTGCAAAGATCTGCTCTATCCTGGATTCGTCAATCCTTTATCAGAGTGAAGCAGTTCCTTCGATTCCGGTCCCAATCTCGCAACTGTCAAGAAGGTCACCGGCCGCCAAGCTTTAGCCTACAAGAGAGAACCAGCCATCGCAAAATGCTGAAGCCCAACTGGATGTACTACATCTAAGCGCACAGCAGCGAACCGACCCAAACAGACAAGCAACACTGAGAAGACGCGGGCAGTTGCGGCGACAGCCGCAATTGTATACACATATGCAATGGAATCTCGCCTTCGAACTAAGGCTTTAGTTCCGCACCGCAAACAAGCTGAAGTCCGTGTGTCATAACGATAATATGAGAATCTGATAAGGATGGGGAGCAATGGGCATCGCCCGTAGCCCTATTAGTCCGTATGAGGGCGCCTTCTCAATGCTCAGACTGCGCCAGTTCGCGCACACAAGCCGACACCTTCCTTGAGCAAAGTGCTGCGGGAACAAACGTAGCGGCGTAGCGTACCTGCCTCTGCAGACGAAATCGGAAAGCATAGGGAAACCCTGAGTTGTCGTCACAACAAGCCTGCCCCAGCGAAACACAATCGATCCATTGAACAAACCGATGTCTCCCGCCCCTCCAGCTTTGAGCAATCGCTCTGGGGCTCGAGGCCGCATGACCATTTGCTTGTCTGCGGGTGTGGTTCCTGGCGCCTCAGACCACGAACTGGGGGTAAGGGACTTGAGCGAACTTCCGGTCCAATGCAAACTCTGCAGCCCTACGGAGTCCGGGACGGAACATGGTGACGATGTCGGGGGCAGGAACGGTGACCGTAATGAAGGACTTCCGATAACTGCTGTGCTCCGGTTCACTTCGTGATCTTGCACGTGCCCAAACTCTGATGCTGAGTCTGCGACGAGCCCCATGCCAAAGCAGGCGACTAGTCTCCGAGCTACGTTTTGACGCACCCAAAGATCCAGAAAGTACTCGGTGATGCCAGCTGGGGCAACGTCTTGAATCCTCTAGAGTTATGGCGGCGGCACCCAAGAGCTCATGATGATGCCACTGGACCCGCTTGTGGTCAGTTGCTTGTTCTTCCCTGACTCACCCCCGAAACTAAACTGCACTTGAACCAGGAACACACTGCGCACGACGGCCTCGCCCAGCCAAGTGCGTGGAGGTTCTCAGGCAGGTAGGGAACTGTGTGTACATCTTCTGGCTTACTGTGCACCCCATGTAAGCACTACTTACACCTGGGATGGCGGAAGCTCTCGGTGCAACAAGTCCTGATCCTGTCCCTAGACTGTCCAGGAAGACTTGTTCCACTGAGTTGGCCATCCCGCGTTGCGAAGAAAGCCTTCGGCGACCGTAAATTAAAAGCCGTTGTAGTTCGAACGAGGACGATGACGACTGCTTCGGAGGGCTAGCGGCTAGCTGTTGCAAGCAGTAACAGCACAAGCCCAAAGTCTTGAACTCAACACTAAGTCACTAAGCCCTAGGACTCAACCGCTTGCCGGGGAGGACGTCGGCGCGCTGCGCCATCTCCAGCGCCACAGGCAGCCGGGAAGGCTTCTTGCGAAAGCTGGGATACCTTGTTGGATCCGCGAATGAATTTCAAAAGCTGTGAGGACAGGTAGCCTGTTATGCTGCGAGTTGTGCTATGCAAAACCACGCAGACCCTGAGCCAATCTCGAATTGCTCATTACCGAAATGCCCCAACAAGAAGTTTCCAGGGCCCCATCCAATCCACGCCAGGATCGGCCGTATGCCGTGGTCACAAGAGTACTGGAGCCCTGGCCTCTGCGACGGCAAGTCCTGCTAACACTTCTGAGTGGGATAATCCCAAATATAGTTTACTTAAGTTTACTTATGACTTATAACCTCACTCAAGATCTGCTTAGTTTCTGAGGGTCAGGCAGGGGGATCGGTGACAACTCCAAGAGCGCGCCGACCTCCAAAACAAAGTGCTGCTGTTTCGGGGCTTGAGCATGTGCTGGAATCTGGAAGTTTGGGGTTTCAGGAGTGGTGAGCACGGCCCGGAGAAACAGCACGAGTCGAGAAAGTGGGATTCCGACACACTCAACACTTTCCGGATTTGAACCTTTATCTCACTGAGCTTCTTTGCTGTCAGCAACATCAAACCACCGAATTGCGGTTGTGGTTTCTGGAGCTCGAAACCGTCGGGAGCCAGACTGAGTTTGCAAGTGGCCAGGGCTCCATCACTAGTTTATATTACATATCATATGTTGTATTTTCTTTATATTATATACTTTATCTTATGAAAAAGGCATATGGGGAATCTCCACACAAGGCTTGCGGCACCTGAACCAGTGCCACGAGAAGGGCAGGACATCTTGAGCGGCCTCGCGGGGTGAAAGTGAACTTGAAGTTGGAAGTGGAAAGCTTTGGTAATGTAGGGGGCTTAATTATTAGAATAGGGCTCCTTTAAAGGGGTCTATAAGGGCTATTATAAGGATTTAGTTTAGGGCCTTAAAACTAGAATAGGGTTTCGGGGCCCGGAATACTATAACTATAAGGTGCGAGTAAGCATTGAGAGCCCTATATCATTTGCCATGATGTCACTTGGGCATCCCCCTTGTCTCTGACTTGAGTCCTGGCATTACAGGGTTCAAGCATGGCCGAAGGTCGCGTGTTCAGAACACAGACCTTGAGAAGGATCCCTCGTGAGATGTTCGGACCCACTTGAGTCGCTCGAATTCGGATGCATGGCAACCCCTCCCCCGGCTCTATGGCATCCTTCCAATAGCTTCAACTCACCGAATAGGTCCGTCAGCCATCTGCAACAAGCCTCTCAGGTATGCGGCTGTTGTTGACGCAATTTTCACATCTAAGGTCCTGGCGCGCCCTCTCAGTTCGGAGGGAGAAGAAACTGAGCGAAGCAACACAATGGGCATCTCGAGAATGTGAGTCACTTTCCAAGATCAGTGAGTCGATGAGCTTCAGGGCTCGTGTGTTTTCTCTTGCATGTCGTTGCGTTTCCAAGGCTGAAAAGGTGCAGTTCCTTGATTGAGCAGCATGCTGTTTGCTACTGCAGCTACCCTGAGCCAGCTTCAGGACGTGTGTCTACGCACCGGTGCCTGAAACTTGCCCTGGGCCCAAGCGTTGATCCGCAGGACTCCCCAATATGCTATTAGACCTCAAGTCCAGAGAGCTCGAGGGAGATTACCCGGTCTCTGCAAGGACGGATTACTGCACAGGCTCTTCGGGCACCCGAGTCGTGCTCGGCGTCTGGCCAACATAGGGTCGAAACGAGGATGCCGGCAGCAGACAGGAGCCCAACGATCTCCAAGGGACGTCCTTCAAGAGGTAAAAAGGTAGGAAGTGCGTCTGGAGTGTTGGGATGTGTTTCGAGCCAGCAAGAATCGAGTCGGGCTTCAAATCTGTGGCTGTTGGGCAATGACCTGGGCATCTGTGGGAACTGAATATAGAACCTCTTATTGCTGGCGTCGCATGGCCGTGGCACTAGCGTCAAGAGCTGGTGACAGGCTCCACCGGCCTTCTTCTTCGCTCTCCTGCGCAAGTGCTACCTGCAGGTAGACTACGAACCTCAGTGGAACGGAGGGGTGTAGGTTGAGTGACTGTTCATCTGTCTGTTGCAATCTGGACTTCCCTCTCTAAACTTTTGAATTTATTAAAGCAGGGATGACACGTCGGTCACTCTAGGACTTTAGGAGCCGATGTTTCCGGACCTGTGTGGCGTTGACGGTTCCAACCATGACTGTGCAGCGTTCGTACTCTGCTTCTTCTTGCAAGGCTTGGTACTCCATCACAACCAGCGCAGAGCTTGACGGCTTGACCCAAACACTGAGAGTAAGACTCCCGAGGCTTCCTGGCCGTTGGCTTCTGGGCACCGGGCCAGTTCGCGACCCTGGAGGCGGTGAGCACAAGCGCCTGGGCCGAGGCTTGCTCCGGCCTTTTCCATTAACATCCTGCCTCCCATACTTCTGAAATCTTCTGAGCCATTCCGAGAATCCCTTCATGCTTACAGTGATGGTATCGCCGTTTCTCTGGAAGCGCCTTGAAGAACAGGCCAGTTGAGAGGCCGCCCCCATGCTCGCCCATGGGAGAGCCGGGATTTAGAGATGCTATCGGGCTGGGGCAGGACAGGCTGAATTGGGCTTAGGTGGGAGTTTCTTTTGAGGCTGTGGGCTTTCGGTTGGGATGGAGTTTGGTAGAGGGGATGAGTACATGGGGCTCATCCCCAGGCCGGGCAAACTGAGTGCAGATTGACCATACCGCGGGACCGACATTTGCGAAACACAGGATTGGGTTCCGGCCTCCGTGATCACTACAAACCCAATAGAGGTGTGGCTGTGTGTCGTCCGAAACATGTTGTGCGCGTGATGTGCGCTTTCGAGAATTCCGAGCCGCAATATTTGCAGACGAGGGCAATCTCGGTTCAACCAAGGGAAGTGAAATGCCGCTCTCAGTTGTTCGCATCAAGCTTCCGTGTTATTCGCAAGGTTATTTTCCCTGTGATCCCGGGCCCAGACCTGGCAAAGCCGCAGGACTCTGGTTGGGTGCTTTTTGGCCACGAGTCTGACCAGCGATGGAGACTGTGATGGTCCGGTTGAAGGGCTTCTGGGCTGCGTGAAAGTACCGATCTTGGCGCTTCTGAAGACATGCGATGAAGGCATGACTGATCCTATGTCGTAATTCAATGCAAGCCGTTCTCCGCTTCACAGGTACGAGTGTACGTTGCAATCGGGCTTCAGCATCTACGGCACGGAGTGATGAGAATCTCCTGCCTCCTCGTACCTGCACCTGAGTCAGAACCTCGTCGGAGTAGGGTCAATCCAATCTCATTTTCCCCGCTGCGAGACACAGGAGGGCATTCGAGCTCCTGTCCTTCTGCGGCATCGAAACCCCCAAGCCCACTTGCCGTTGTGGCAAGAGCCGTGTTGTCCAAAGATGACAGACATGTTTCTAAGACTTCGTCCGAACCCCAAGCGCTCCGCCCTCTGGAGGCTTGATGCCTGAACCCAGAACACGTGAGCCCGCAATGACTCGACACATTCCTACCTGCTTTCCTTAGCCCTTCATTGCCCATATAACCTGAACAGTAAACATATCAAACAGCAACCCCTAAAGGCCCTAACCCCAAAGCGACTCCAAGTTCAAGTCTGGTAACGTGCGCCCGAGGCGGCAGCTCCAGGGTATCCCTCGAACTCTGGTCCCTCTTTGCATGGCCTCAAGCTTTTGTCTACCTACCTACTCCGTCCTACCCCCTCTTTAGAAGTTCCGGAGATTGGGAATCCTCAGCTCTGCATCGAAGTATACCCATCTCGCTGCCGCTCTCCACTCTACGGCTGATGGTGAGTTGAGAGGGTGGGTGCCTAAGGGCCTAGCCGCAGAACCACACGATATAGCTGGTTGGTTTGCGCTGCGGAGTATACTTCTGAAGCAGTCACTGCTTGAAAGCTGCGGCATGCTTGATGCACACGTCCTCCTTGCCCGAACTGACCTTCAAAGGTCCGTTGGGCAGCCGTTCGTGGCCTGTGATAGCAAAAGCCGCGAGCAGGCCTTGCGACAAATGTGTCGTGTCCTGTCCGTCTTCCAGTGTCTACCTTTGAGACCTCTGGCTCACTTGACTTTTGAAGCCTCTGCTCGAGTTTTACCTGGCGTCACAACAAACTGCTCTTGTTCAAGAAATGCTCCGGGCAGAGCTCTACCAGCTGCCGTGCTTCGGGGTCCAGGTCCACAAGCCAAGACAAGTCGTGTGGATCTCAAGACGATTGGGTTCCGGCATGGGCGCCGGAAAAACTCAAAGCCCGGCTTTCAGGTGCGCTCAGGCTGCTAAGCTTGGCACTGCATTGTGAAGCTTCCAGGCATGAAGACTGTTTAATGTAAGCACCTCCCGAGCCGACTTGACCCGGATCCTTTCTGCCGATCGACTCAGAAGCATTCCACATCCGAACCTGCTCCCGAACCGATAAAGGCTGGCCGACCCTCGAAGAGGCGGACCAAGAAGCAGGAGACGCCCTGCACGACTTCTGTTTGGACTTGGGCGTCTGCACAGCAGGTTTGTGCCACTCTCCGTGAGTTGAACGGGGTTGCCGCTTGATGGCTTTCTGGGCCTTTGACCTCAATCTCGCCATATCCCTGCCTGCACGACGATGAAGAGCGGCAGTCTCTGCAACGAGGTTGGGCACTGCCTGCCCGAAGACACGAGGCCTTCACTCCCCTCTCCGACACATGGGGTCGAAGCTCAGAGCCAATTCTTCGCAGTGGAGAGCCGTAAGGTACCACGTGCAGTCAGATTGCTGAACAACCGGTTCCTGCCCGAAGGGATGCCGTCTCAACCAAGAATTGTTGTGCGTCGTCGAAACATCATGAAAGGTGCCACGCGCTTGTTGCTTCTACGTGACTCGCATCGCAGGCATTTCACAGTAGCTCGAAGTCCACAACATGCTTACGCCTTCCATGTTGGCTGATCGAACAACTGAGCTTCATGCTGCAGCGCTTTGGGCTCTGCTTTTGTAGCCTGGGTCGTTGGGCTTGTCACGAAAGTCAATGACTTTGAGAATTGAGGTGCTGCATCTGCGAATCGGAGAATGCCGGAATCATTTCAGACCTTCTGGTATGGCTTCGATCTGTGTGCGGCCAGCGAATCTCTCTCGCTGCAGCTAAGCCCTTCATAAGGACATGGCCGTCAGCACGAAGAGCGGGAAAAAGAGGGCAAACACCCCTGCATCGATGAAACGTGGACCTAGGATGGCTTGAGCTTCCGGTGCTTGATCATGAACCTGCTGTGAAGGGAACAGCTGACAGCCGATTGCAGGGGTGCGTGGTTGCAGGGTACGATTCTTCGACACTTCGCGCGATTTGCAAGTAGGAGCACGGTCTCCACTTCAACACTCAACGTAACCTGATCGCTCCGTTTCCAACCTAGGAACCTCAAGCGTTTCGCTGTCTTGTCGCAGAAAACCCTTGCACTCAGGCCTTACAGCCCGAGGCAGCAACCCATCGCAACACCAGAAGTCGAACGCAAGTTAGGACGGGAGTAGATGTAAGATGAATGTCACTTCTGAAAGCTTCCATCGGAGCCCTTAAGACGGGAGTCTTTCTAAGAATGCTTATCCCAAAATCCTTGCAGTCTGGAATGAAAGGATGCCTAGGCCTGGCAGGGGCTTCTGGTCGGCCCCCAAGGCCCGGGCAAAGGACGGAGAGGAAGGAGACCGGGAAACCGAAGCCAAAGAAGTAGAGCCAGTGGCGCTGGCAAAGCAAACGAGTGGAAGGAGCGCTCTCTTTTGGCTTTTCGAGGTTCAGAAGCTCACAGTTTTCGGGCGGGAGGATGTGGCTTCAAGTTCCGTGTCTCGAGCTTGGTCCCAAGATTTGACAAGTAGCTTGGCTGGGCACATGGGCTTGTGCGAAGCCATAGCACAACAACACAACTGAGGCCGGTGAAAGACCGTATGCTTGGAGATGCAAGGGAATGCTGCGAAGCGGCACGACTTCGAAAACTTGCAGGTCATTGAAGATCTTCACCCCGCCATGACGACGACCGTAAACCGCAACAACAAGACCAAGAAGAACACCAGCACAAGAAGCAACAACACATGTCACCAAACTCTCACTGCCAACGACAAAAAAGGAAAACAAACGTGTCCGCATGCTACCGTCAGACGCGCCACCAGCTTGATCTCACAAACTGTTCGAAAATTCGAACTCCTCTACTCTGACGGCCAAATCCGATGGAGCTGCTCGCAATTCGAACCTCGAAGTAGTCCACACGCGCGTTTGCCGTCCACCGCTGATGGACCCACCTGTACCTCATGCTCTTTTCTCGGAAGTGATAGATATAGTTCATTCCTGCTGAGCCTTCTTGAATACTGCTGCCTACCAAGCCTGGAAGGCCCGAGGCTACGGCTCGAAGCAGTAGATGGAGGCCATCCAACAGGAGTGCACGAAGTACAGCGCGGGGCCCACGAATGGCAGGTAGTAGAGCTGCGGATGGGACAGTCTCAGGCTTTTCCGGATGGGCGAAATGTACACCAGCCCCAAGCTCTGGATCCTTGAAGCGGGACACTCTACTTCGGAACACCCGTACTCACATGGGGGTCAATTGAGATTCACGTCCACGGCTCGAAAGTCTCGGGGGCCGATCAGGCTCGAGACCCTTTTGATTTTACTCACGGATGCAACTGAAAGGCATTGTAGTTTGAGCCGTGGCTCCCCAGTTCCTGTTGCCGAACACTGGTGATCTACTTTCCTAGCCTCATTTGCGGTCAGTGGTTTCGGAACGGAATGTCGTGGATGGAGCCTACGAGCTTCGGGGGTGAGTGCCTCTACTGCACGGATGCCTGGCGAGACCTGCAGATATGACACCTTTTGAGGGGCTTAGCACACAAAGCCTGGACAGACTGACTTTTAACATTGGCATTGTCTCGATCTTCCGCCGACGAAACCGGTAACCCTGCCATTGCAAGATTGAAACGAAAAACGAAGCTCACTGCATCGCGTCATCTCACGTCCCATTGACCTTCAAGAACGTTCAGCGTCCTCTTCCGGTGCCGCCGAGCGGCGTTCGTTTCGTTGTCTAACTGCATCACCCACCAAGGGCAAGCAGTTGAAAAATCGTGTCGGTCGGGAACTTGCTTTGAGCAGAGAGTTCGGAAGCTTGCGAACAAGCGTAGAAGGTCTGACTGAGAGGGGTGTATCAGGTTTGTACGCTGCTATGCAACGACTGCATCAAACAAACACTCTGCTCATTGCCCTACAAGTTTCCGGTTCTGTGGCACACAGCTGCAATTAACAACAGAGCCTTCAGCTGTTAACTTTCAATCCAACATGTATTCAGCTGTGCCAGCACTATGATACAGAGGAGCCAGCCTCTCGAATGTGCCTAAAACGACAGCGGACGCCGCTCACCTACAGGGTGTGGACCCGAGCTCCCACACCAATCCACGGTTTCGACTTCTGCTTCTGCGGCTTTGCGATGTGAAACGTTACTTTTCTCAAAGCGAGTCTTCTCAAAGGGAGGTATTCGTATTTCTTCAAAAGCACAGGCCACACTCCTTCAAGCGTCTTCTGTCTTCGCGGTTTTGTACCTTCCCTTCGATTCTCCGCCCCAACTGTGAGCTCACCGATGCTATGATACATGGAGCTCTCTACCGACGGCCAGAATCGGTGGAGGACGTCCGGCACCGGACCTGCCGAAATCCCATCCCTGGTCCCATCCAAGAGATCCAGGCAAACCTGAAGAAACCTAAATAAACAACAGTCAGTTCTGGGATCTGCACGCTTCCCAGGCAGGATTGGCAGACCGAACGTCCTGAGGCAGGTCGTCCGGGCAAGACGTAGCCATGAGCTGAAACAGGGTTGAGGGCTCGAAATCTACCTACACGCCCTCTAACCCTGGATACGTAACAGTTCGGGTTGCAGCAGAATGCAGCACTTCTAAAGCTTGTACCACTGGGTGTCTTCCTCCTCTGTGTTATACGGACAGCCTAGCTGTCGCCCCCTGCGCCGCAAGAACAGTGCAGAGCTTTGATGTTACGAAGCCGGATCCCCAAACCTAACAAAACTCCACTCACTTTGGTGCCTCTCGCTGGACAGTGCTGTCGGGGGCTGCAGCGGCGGATGGAAAGCCAGCTCCTTCCAAGGTGACTGCAGGGAGCGGCAGCAAAACCCTCCAGCGGCCAAGCAGTTTTAAAGGACTTACCTTCGGTTAGTAGGGAATGGAAGAATGGTAGCAATAGTAGTTAAAATTGTACCCCATTCCTCCATTCCGTACTAACCAAAGGTAAGAGGTTTGCCAGTCTGAACCGCTCGGATAGCAGCATGCTGCAAGAGTGTCATACCAAGCTTGCCAAAATACGGTACCTTTCAGCCGCGCGTACTGAGTCAGGCGGCGAGTCCCAAAAGAATCTCAAAGCTGGGGCTACGGAGTTTGTGTTGCTCGTGGTTGAATTAACCAAACCGTGATCCCTAAATCAGGTACATGACAATGTGACAACATGTCACAACCGAAGCCGAAAGGCATCGCAAGGCCAAGCTCCAAGTAGCACCGCCGAACTCTCGGTGTTATGCTCACGCAGCACGCCTATCCTGCAGCTCCACCCCTTCCATGCGTGCTCACCTTAGCTTCAGGATGCACATTTTCGCATTGAATTTTGGCTTAGGCTCCGCGTTTGTCCAACTTGCTTGAAGACGGTAAAATACAGCTACTATCTTATCTGTTACCCGACGACACACCGCTGCGGCATCCCGCACACGCCCATGGGGGACGCTTCAGCGTCACTGCCTTCTCACCTTCGGCACAGGACCTGTATAAACCGAATGACATCGAAGCGGGCCTGGAAAAATGTGAATTCGGCTACTCGAGCTTGGCTGTTCATGGACCCGCAGAAGCCTTCGACGTTTCGATCAGGAGCATGCGTGGCCGGCACTCAGGTACGATCCCCGGAACCTGTGTCCTTTCACAATTAACAGGGAACGTGCATTCCAAGACCTGCCCCTGCAGGACCTACGAATGGCTTTATCAACATTGTAAATGCTAAGGCATCGATGCGGTTTCCACCACTTCCTGAGGCTTTCCCACCCTGAAGTCTGCAGGCTCCGAACGTCTGAGTGGAAGGCCATGATCTCATGGTCCGCATCGAACTCGGGCCTTGGCACGAGCTGCCAGAGGTCAGAGGTCTGGGCTGGGGGCTGAAAACTTCAAGACTTAAGGGGTCGAAGGTGCGAGAAGCAGATGTTCCAATTCTATTGAGCCCGTACAAGTGCAGGCACCCTCGCTGGCGCTAGTGGTGGCGGTGAGGAAGGAGCAGCTACCGCAGCAGCTGTCCGTCGTCGCCATCTGTGGAGACACTACCCTGGGCCCTGGCCGATGTGTCGCGACTTCTGACCGGCTCGGCGGAGTCTCGCCGAGTAGCTGCCACAGCTGCTGGGCCTGATCAGAGAGCGCTTGAGGCTGGCAGCGGGCTTGGGTTGGGTGCGTGCACTCCAAGCCTCAGAGCTCTAAGAGCTACTGTATGAGAGGAAGACTCAGAATCGCATGCACTTCAAGAAGCCGGGTGCGTGACGTCCTCGCCCTGTTGCATGACAAGAAGACTGCACCTGAGTTCAGAGTCTTCGAAATATGGCCTTCTTCCTACAGTCCCGTTCTTCGTTAGCACGAGGTTTGCATGGATTAGGCTCAGGCATCTGCTGCATTCTGCCGCTAAGCCGTTCTCTGTGTGAGCTCACTTTTAAACAAAGCGAGGAGTTGGTGGTGATGCCTGCCTGCCTCGCAGCTGCCATCTTGCTTGCTCGGCCTGCCTTTGCAGGCGCTGAGCCCTGCACTGGCACTTCTCAAAGAATTCCACGCGGCGCTTGTGGGCCTGCCGCGATGCTCAACAACCGAGAGCCGTACCAGACACCCAAGCACGGAACCCCCCTGGAGTAGATACCTGAGGAGGAGATCCGAAACACACGAAATCGTGCCGGCCTCCACGGTTTGCCTGACGAGCTGGGGATCGTGGACCTGGATCGGTGGTAAGGGGGATTGGTACATTTCAGCGGCATAGGCTGAGCTTGTATAGCCAAGGGAAGATATCCGCAGCTGATGACACTGCTCTATGTACTGTTGTGATTACTGTTACTTCTGTGACCACTTTTACCACCATAGCAGTCAGAGCCACTTATGGTACGACGTGGTGTGATGTATGCTTGCCGCAGAGCGGTAACTTGAACTAGAAGACAATTGGCCCGAAAGCATCATCAGCGAAGAGTGTTGCGCTACGTCATAGAATCCAGTGTATAGGGTCATAGAGTCACCGAGTCAAAAGCACGGAGTCACAGAGTCGGAGTGTCACATACAGTCAAGAGTCGTACAAGTCATAGTTCATAGAGTCATCGAGAAATAGAGTCGAGTACATGTCAAGCACAAGTCATAGTTCAAAGAGTCATAGAGTCATATAGAGTCATAGAGTCACAGTGAGACAGAATCATAGAGTCACAGTGTTATAGAGTCATAGCGTCAGAGTGAGAAAGAGTCATAGAGTCATGGAGTCATCTATGTACCACGCACTTGACTCGATGTAGTTCAGTCTAGGAACACTAATGTTCAGGTTTAGCGGGTTTAGGGTACAGTCCAACATGACGCAGAAGTCTTCCTTTCCTAGCTCCGGAACCTCACTATATAGACATCCCTGATTACTGTGGTTTCAACGTGACTCTATGACTCTATGCATGGTCACTTTATGTCGCAGCAGCAGTAATAGTAGTAGTAGTAGTAGTAGTAGTAGTAGTAGTAGTACTAGCAGTACCAGTACTAGTAGTAGTGATAGTAGTGGTAGTCGTAGTAGTTGTAGTAGTAGTCGTGGTCGTAGTCGCAGTCGTAGTCGTAGTAGTAGTAGTAGTTGTTGTTGTAGTTGTTGTTGTGGTATACTAGTAGTAGTAGTAGCAGTAGTAGCAGTAGCAGTAGCAGTGGTAGTAATAGTGGTAGTTGTTGTCGTCGTAGTAGTAGTAGTAGTAGTATTCTTTTGTAGTAGTCGTAGTAGTAGCAGTAGTAGTAGGACTAGTACTAGTTCGAACACTCGACAACGCCAATCTCTGTGAAGGGTTGCAAGTTTCACCTCAATGCACATCAAAAGTAATAACTTTACCTCGCGTTCGTGCGTTCGACCACGCCAATCCCTGTGAAGGGTTGCAAAATTCATCTCAATGCACATAAAAAAATGCAACTTTACCTCGCGTTCGTGCGTTCGACCACGCCAATCCCTGTGAAGGGTTGCAAAATTCATCTCAATGCACATAACAAAATGCAACTTTACCTCGCGTTCGTGCGTTCGACCACGCCAGTCCCTGTGAAGGGTTGCAAAATTCATCTCAATGCACATAACAAAATGCAACTTTACCTCGCTGCGTTCGACCACGCCAATCCCTTTGAAGGGTTGCAAAATTCATGTCAATGCACATAAAAAAATGCAACTTTACCTCGCGTTCGTGCATTCGACCACGCCAATCCCTGTGAAGGGTTGCAAAATTCATTTCAATGCGCATAAAAAAATGAAACTTTACCTTGCGTTCGTGCATTCGACCATGCCAATCCCTGTGAAAGGTTGCAAAATGCCAATCCCTGTGAAAGGTTGCAAAATGCACGTCAATGCACCCAAACCCTGTGAACGGTTGCGCGGGACGCCTAAAATGTGTAACTTTACCTAGCGCTTGAACGCCCGAGGAGGCGAATCCCTGTGAATGGTTGCGCGGGAACCCTAAATGTGTAACTTTACCTAGCGTTTGGGCGCTCGAGGTGGCCAATCCGTGTGAAGGGTTGCGCGGGACGCCTAAAATGTGTAACTTTACCTAGCGTTTGGGCGCTCGAGGTGGCCAATCCCTGTGAATGGTTGCGCGGGACGCCTAAAATGTGTAATTTTTCCTAGCGTTTGTGCGCTCGAAATGGCCAATCCCTGTGAATGGTTGCGCGGGACGCCTAAAATGTGTAATTTTACCTAGCGTTTGGGCGCTCGAAGTGGCCAATCCCTGTGAAGGGTTGCGCCGCGCGCCTAAAATGTGTAACTTTACCTAGCGTTTGGGCGCTCGAGGTGGCCAATCCCTGTGAAGGGTTGCACGGGACGCCTAAAATGTGCAACTTTACCTAGCGTTTGGGCGCTCGAGGTGGCCAATCCCTGTGAAGGGTTGCGCCGCGCGCCTAAAATGTGTAACTTTACCTAGCGTTTGGGCGCTCGAGGTGGCCAATCCCTGTGAAGGGTTGCATTCCCGATGGATGACGACGGTGCCACCCCTGGCTTTAGAAGAGAGATTAGATACCGAGATGTAGACAGTAAGCCATAGAGGCATAGAGAGTCAGTCATAGAGGCATAGAGTCAAAGTCAAGTTCATAGCATAGAGATAGCATAGAGTCAAGTAAGTAAGTAGAGTCAAGTAAGTAAGTATAGAGTTCAAATTCAGTAAGTAAGTAAGTAAGTAAACGTGAGTACAGAGTTCAAGTGCTATGAGCTTGAACAGAGATAGCATAGAGTCAAGTATCAAGTGTAGAGTCAAGTAAGGTATAGAGTCAAGTAAGTGAGTCGAGTAAGGTATCGAGTCATGTAAGTCGATTCTATGTCTGTCATCTATGTACTTCTCTCGAGGGCTCCGCACGGAAGAACCCTTCGCGATGCTTTCGGGAAAAACTACCCGAAACTACCCTGATAGTAGGATCCTGCAAATGACGACCACTAAACACGGTAACCCCCAGTTCTAAGAACCCCAGCTGCAACCCTCCAAAAAAAAACCCCAATAAGAAGCACTCTTTCAACCAAGTGCAATACCCCTGGCTTCCAGACCCCCCCTTTATCGGCTCTGCGGTCTCAGCTCCTGATCCTCCCGCCTCGGCGCCCATCCAGAGAATGAACTGAAGACCAGCGTGCGCCACCCAACCTCGGACGAACACAATGCGATGCCCTGAGGCTCAGGGCTTAGGGTCACTATGCCCAGCAGACACTGGACCACAGAATGAACATGTACTGACTAACCACCAAGGCTAGAATTCATGGCAGATTCCTCAAACGCCTGGTGAACTCTGGGGCATTGGGTTGATGCACATAGTTCCACTCGCACGTTAGACCCTCTTGTTTTGGAAGGGACTTCGGGCTTCAGCCCCTTTGGCTTTGGGCACCTTGGGGCATAACTGCATGTCATCATCAGCCTGACTTCTGGCCCTATCATGATCGTGTTGCATCGTCAGAGCATCATCACGAGATCATCGAGGCTCCGGCCGAAGCGAGGATCAAACTTTGTTGGTCCCGGCTGGCGCTCCGCTGGCACGAGGAGCAGAAAGGGCTCCTGCCACCGCTGTGGTTTTTTGCAGCTGAGACCTGCGGCCAAGTCCACTCCAAACCCCAGTGCGTGCCCTGCAGCCAGCGACTCCTGGTATTTGGGCCATCACTGCGCAATATGGAACCACCAAGCAGCACATCCGTGTGCGTCCTTGGGATGGTATGGCGCGATGCGGAAGAGGGAGGCCCTGTCGGACATGATGGGCGCAGCCTGTCAGACAGGATAAGGCGCAGCTGTGGGTTCAGTGCTGTGAGGTTTCCGCAGATGAGTTGTAAGCTCGAAAACCTGAATGGCGCTTTCGATTCGCATGGGGAGTGACAGAGGGCCATGACTAGCAGGTAGACATGGAAATAGAGACATAGAAACAGAGACGACTGCAAACTGGCTCTGCTTAACAAGAAGGTTCACAGAAGTTTTACTGCCACACTGCAATTGTTGCACATTGGGTTTCACTTCATTGTAGCCCTAGTATGAATTAACTCTGATGAAGATCCTGGACAAGACCATGACCAGAACTGTGGCTTTTCGATCATGTCTCTAGACTGCGAATAATTTGCAGCATGTCACAGCCAAGAGGACAACGCATAAAACGTGGAGTGACGGGCTTTCCATGGGGCTAGGCCACCACAAAATACCGAGGTTGAGTGGAACGAAAGCAGCATAACTGAGCGCCAACAGAGCCAGTACACGAAGACTGTTTATCCCCTTCCTCTGTACAACATCCTCCATCAAACCCTCGCGCACCCCTCCGGGGCTGGTGGACAGCCGCTTCGCCAGCTGCAACAACTGACAGGTGAAGCCTCCAAGATGCTGGGTAGAGTTTTCTGAGCGCGGGCTTCGACATTCCAGCGTTAGTTTTAGCTGGTTCTCACAGCAAGGGAGCCGATTTGTCGGTCTTTTGGATCTCAGTGCAGAGGAGTCCGAACTTGGGTGCTATCTTCAGGGGAAGACCCGGGCTCTTCAAGTTCCATGCCCAACACAGCTCTTGAAGTCTTGAAAGCCATCTCTCCACACTGCCGTCCGTGCATCCGTGCCTGGCCTGTGTTCGGGTTGCAGATGGGTCGCACTTGTCTGATCCGCTCATGAGCCGCTTCGAAGGAAAGGTTGAACCTCCAGAGGTGGTGAACCCTTCTTAAGGTCGATATTCCACGCAAAGCATGGCAAAGCCGTACAAGACACGAGCGGCATTAGCACCAAGAACAAGAAGACTGCTCTAGATAACCACGCAGAGACCGGACGAATGCAAAAATGGTGCCCATGAAACTGAAGTTTGGCTTCGAGTTTGCGTGCGGCGAGTTGACGATGCTCCTTCACGCAGCTTGCTTACAGGCCGTAGACAAACTCAATATCTGGCCACAAACCTGACACCTGGATATGATAGTGACAGTGGAGACAACATGCTAATATGCTGGAGAAGCAACGGCCTGTAACACACCATGATGATTCCAGCCCGTTTGACCTATCAGATACACCATCTACTTGCACTACGTGGCCTCTGCGGTTGAACCGTCGTGGGCGAATCAAGCAATAATAAAGACAATCAGCAACGGAGCTTCGCCAAACCACATAGATGCAAACGCTAGACATGTAGAGGTATGTCTGTCTGTCTGTCTGTCTGTCTGTCTGTCGACATGCATGTATGCAGGTAGTATTCATGGTATTCTGTATGTTCTCTTACATAGACATAGGGACTGAGTATCCAGTACGGAAGTTGGATTACAAGCCCGCCCATCTGTCTTTCGCTGTGTCCACCATATGGGTAGTTGTCAAAATTATGGTCCCTTCTTGGGTCCCCATTCTAATACGGCACCTAAATATTTAGGGCACCCAAAAAGGAACCCTAATTTTGACAACCACCCAAATGAACTAGTCTTCGAGAGAATGGAAAGAGCTGGGGCCGAGAACCACCACATGAGGTAGGCAATGACGAAGGTCGCTGACCTCCAAAGCCGATCTTATTGTAAAGGTCTTGGGGGTAGATGGGAGTTTCCGAAAATAGGGGACCCTAATACATTACCCTAAATAGTAGGATCCTTATTATAAAAACCCCAAGAGAAGGTACCCCTAATTTTCGGAAACTCCCAGATGACACTTTGGGGGCACATGATCTTGGGTCGAGGTTTGATTTCTTTGAAAGCCATGTCGGGTCTTGCTTGCTCGAACGTGTAATGTTGCATACCTAATTTGCTCGCTCAGTCAGGGGACTCGAAACATTTCCGGATTTTGTTTTCAAAGATTAGTGCCCGCACAGTGCAGTACATTTCTGTGAACAGGTTAAGAGTTACGGGATTTGGTCGCTGAGGTCGCAAAAGCGCGCAAAGCAGTGGCGCAAAGCAGTACAGCCGCGTTGAAGCCACAGTCCCGAGTCCCGTCAGATGCATGTTTCTGATCATGCAAGCTTGCGATGGACAGTGACAATAAAGTGAATGTGTACAGTGAACCATCCGGCTGCCTGCTGACACCCTCTCGGCAGTGAACCAACACACGTCCACCTTTGCCAATGGCCTGGCAGTCATTGGGCGGGTGTTTCGCAGATCCACAGAAGAGCTCGACTTTCAGAGTTCGGGTCACGTCCGGCCGGATAACCCCCAAATCGTTTGCACTGATGAGCATCGGAACCTTCAAATGTGGGCCTCGTACATCCACTCCAGCGTTCTGTACAACAGACTCGAGATGTCTTCACTGTTCGCATCCTGCAGAAACTGTCAAGATGCATGTGGGCGGATTGGTCGAAAAAGCATGCTTGTCGAAATTCATGAATGGAAGGAGAACGCCGGACCAGTGCAAGGACATTCAAGTCTTTGTCCAGGGATGCCAAGCCGCTTGACCCGAAGCAGGACAAATCGAACAGTGCATATCAACTCTTGTCCTTGAGGTAATAGGTGATATATTGAAACTTGCCGGGGAAGCAGCTGTCACCTCAAAGCCACGCAGTCAGAAGCAGTCTACTGAGTCTACTGCTTCCATGCGACACCTTGCTTACTGTTGTACTCGAAGCGAAGCACAAGTGCTGACTCAGACCAGCGCATATGTCGGCCGCCGTGTTGACAATGTGAGTTATGCCGCACATGTGAAGTGCTTCCTCGTCACATGCCACCTGTGCAATGCGCAAGGATCATGCTGGGTGCAAACTGGCAGCACTGACCATGAAAGCACGGCATTGTCTATAATATTATGATACTCCTTCACCATTATTCAGTTTCTTTTTTGCTTTTTCGAATCCAAAGCCACCTCGCAAGAGATACCCTGGTGTGGCATTAGGCATGTAGACTTGCGGCACCGACTAGTGTGATGCAGTGTAGCAGCCACTGCCTGATAGCTGGAGATGTACAGCGAATTTGGTATCACTTCGGAGCAGACCTGCGGCAGTCAAACCACAAATCTTGGCGAGGTATGCATGAAGCTTCGCGGATATGAGATTTGCTATCCAGGGATTGAGTCGACCCGTGGAAGTGAGAAACAAGCTTCTGATGCGCCTGGCGGAAATGCTTCAGCTGAAGTCGTCGCTGAAGGTGGTCAGGCCTCGAACTTCCAGCTTCCCTGAAAAATTCTGAGGCACCTCTTGTTTCGGGACCGACATGCAAAGCTGTCCAGATTATCACTTCTGTAACGTTTTCTAGCAAGCTATGTGACGGGCTGGGCAAGACAGCGATCCTTTACAAATCTGCCCGCGTCTACATGTCTGGCTGCTTCGAGGACCTGTTCAGTTACTCGGCTCTTGAAGATGCAGGTGCCTGGCATCCTGCCGTAACTCTTCTCGGTTTCGGGAAGGCGTAAGTGCTGGACAGGTGGTAGTTGTTCTCCTCGTTGTCCGGGTCGTATGTATCTCAGCGCACAGAAGTCAGCAAGCAATTTCCAGCACTCTGGCATGGCATTTCGAAGGGAACTGCAGGAACCGCTGAGCAATGGCAAGCTGCAGGGGAAGACTGAGATCCGAACTGATGAGCTCTTCCTCGGGAGTGTGGATGTCCTCGAGGTTGAGAATCGGGCCTCTGGGAGCCTGACACAGGCAAGGCAGGTTAAAAGGTCAAGTTTCCAACTTGCTTTAAGCCCAGGCCCTGAATCTCGCAGAGTAGACCTTTGAGGAAATCCGATACGGAACAAGGCATGAGGAAACAGCGACAGGCCTGGCGGACGGCATTTGACGGACGATCCGCAGCCTGCCCATGATTTTGGTGGGATTTCAGAATGAAGGGGTTTAGAGTTTTATATAGAAGGATTGCAACTGAAGCCGCAGCCGGTGGTTTATGAAGTAAGTCTCACAGATCTGAGACCAGTGCAGAGTCTGCGAGGGGAGTAGCTCTTCTCTGCCCACTTCATCTCAAGCAGTGAGTGCCCCAGAAGTAATGCCATTCCGAAGGGTTCCTTCTGCTATATACGTTTTATGTATACACACAAAAGAAATGATACATAATGTACCCCAGCCCCGTCTTCCGCTGATCAAGGTGCAGTATTTGAACGGCGACTTCTCTCCCCCCTCTCGCCCGGGCTCCCTCAAACGGTTGCAAGTGGCAGCCTGTCCAAGCTGGATCGGCGGAGGGTGATCTCCCGCCTGTGCCATGAAGGCGTCATGCTGATCTTAACTGTTTCCATAAATGAGAGCCCAGAGGCTCTGCGAAACCAACTGAAAGGGGACTGGCAGCAATCCCACGTTACTCAGGACTGGCTTTTCAGCTCAGATCCTCCGCGGAAGTTTCAAGCATCCAGCCTCCCGAAGCACCTCGCCGCCAGGATGAGAGTGTACACCCAAACCCAGGCCCATAAACTCCCATCCGTCGAACCCTCCCCTAAACTCCTAAACCCTGAACTGCCCTAAACCCTAAACGATAAAGGGCCAACACTCCTAAACCGAAGCCGAAGGTTTGATGCTCTTGGGCCTTTGCCAGCCCCAGGGCCGGGACCCGTGGAGCTCCGGAAGCCTCTTGGGACGCCGGCGGAGCGCCTGGAGTTTCAGCTTCGTGTGCTGGGAGATTGCTTTTGGATTTGTGAGTAACCCTAAACCTTGCTGCGAGGTTTCGAGAGTTCGGGCTATGAGGACACTGTTGTTTGGGGCTGGAGTTTCGGCTCCAGCTTTCTCGGGACTTCGGGCTTCGGTTTCAGATCTAGACGAACTGAGGTCTTTGAGACGCCAGGCTTTGGAGTTAGGGCGAGGGCTGCCCGCAGCAGATTTCAATTCTCGTTTCCTCGAAAGCTCAGGTTGCGAGAAATGTCGGATTTCGCGGGCCTTTCGAAGCCTAGCTTGGTTGTACCGTGATGGTGAGCCTGTAAACCTTTCCCCATTCATTCGTAATCGACCCCTCCCCTCATCCTCATCCCAAACCCTATCTAAACCCTAAGTTCCAAAAACAACGGCCCTCATGGCCTGAGCGCCCCGGGAGTGACAAGGACGGAACACCCTCGGTGCGTGCGGAACGCACAGGCACCTCAATGTTTCAAAGTGGTGCGACTTTTCGGAATCCGTGGCTGGGCAAGTGGGTATCTCGCCATACTAAGGAAAATTAACCATGATTCCTGCCAAGTGCATCTAGGAATTTGGCAGTGGGTGCGGTGTGGTGGAGCATAACCGCGTTCATTGATATTCAGGACGAACAAATTATTCTTGTTGTTTGCGGCCAGGAAAATTTCAGAACGCTGGGATCAGAGACTCTGCACGATGCTGGCAAAGGTAGCCCTTGACAACTGCTTCTTGGATTGGGGTGCTATGGTTAGCCCTGTTACTCCGGACTTCCGATTTTTGCGATGTTGAGACCCGGAGGCTACTATGGAACCCTCAAGGCCCCCCCCATTTTTCCCCTTACTCGAGACTTTAAAGAGACAGTAAGAGGAGTGAAGGAGCGCTGCAGCTTTGAGAGTCTGACAGCTGCGACCGTCGGGAAAGTGATGGCCCCTGGCCCTGGCGGATTGCCGCGAGCCTCCGAGGGGCGCATTTCTACTACTTTACCATGAAACATCTATTGGAAAGAAGGGTTTTTTCTGCAGTATGCTTACTACTACCATACCAGTGTGATGACCTCTATAGCTCGAGCCATGATGACTGCCAGGCTCATTGTGATTCGAATGTTCACTGTGATGGACTCGAAACCTTCGTCAATTCCCAAATGCCAATGTCAACGGTCTACATGCTTGCCAGATCTGGGACCCGGGACGCTCTGCGACGTGCGCTGGGGCGATGAATCGTCATCCGCGCCCCTGCAGCATGTTTTGTTCAGTGCCACGGAAGCACAAGGAAAGAAGTCGCCTTGCGACTTCCAACCCTAGTTTCTTTTAGGAGCAATGATGCATTGAGGAGCGACAGAAGTTCAGGTGGGCAAGTGCCCACCTGAGATTTGGTGAAGCGGCTAGCATGTCGGGTGCATGGCATGAGTTTCACTTGCAGCGCTCTTTGCCACCTGAAAACGATATTGCAAATCGTGGACACGATTAGTGGAGCACGATGCATGTCCCAATCATGCTACCTTGATGTGTAGCACTTCAAGCCCGGCTCTTGAATCGCTGCTGGTGGGACTTCCGTCAGGTCGAGTGACTCTTCGGCTGCAACAATCACAGAGAAGCATCACTACTTGTTGGACCCTCGTTGGCGCTTGCGGCTGCTGCTGCTGGCATCATCCACCTGCGGCAATCGCACAAGTTTTTGAAGCATGCATCTTTGAACCGGTCTCACGAAACAAGACTGCCAAGGATGATGTTGTAGAAGACCAACATGCAAACTGTTCGACACTTGCCTCGGGCTGATTCGTGACACAGATGAACGAACAGACTTGGGACGAGCCCGAAACCTGTAGACCCCGAGCCTCCATTCCCTCGGAGGAGTCAGAGCCTCACAGCTGCCCGACCAGCGGCTGTACAGTGAACCATCTGGGTTTAGACGTATGTGTATATGTGTGAGTAATCGTGAGTATGCCGAACATGTGTAGACCTCATCTATCCACTTGTCAATCTATGTATTGTATAGATATCTGCGTGAAGCGTGTATATGCTTCGTCTACAGAACATGCTTACATTTCAGACAAACGCACAGACTGACTGCCCTGCCTTCCCCGGCCCCGGCCGACCAAATAGAGACTGCAAGAAGATACTTAGACCCCCTGAACTCCAAACCCCAAGAAGTACATTCCCCATGGGCCCGTGCTGCTCACTGTCGTCGCGGTGGTGGCAGTTGGGGACGGCCGTCCACTGCTCGGCCTTCTTGACGTCTTTCGGGTGTTCGGCTATTTTCAAGGTTTGGCCTGTTTTATGGCCAGTTTCCGGCGCATTGCAAGTGAGCTGCATGTTACTAATGGGGAAGCTTATTGAAGCAGACTTCTGGGGAGGAAGTGCGCAGCTGGCCTGGCCGCCACGGGCTGCAGCGCTCCCAGTGCCAGTGGGGGCACCACCGGGCGGCCTCGTGCCACGCAGGTTATGTAGATAAACAGATGTAGGCCTGTACGGATGCATGTAGTAGGTATGCAGACAGGCCTGCCTCTCTTTCTCCATCTTCCTGCCTCTCCTGTATGCCCCTTTTAATTTCTCTGGCTTGTGCAAATGCAAGGAGCCTCACAGTGGAACGTACGGAATAATGTCGAGCGGATGTTCGCCCTATGTTCCAGGCCTGGCTGGCTTGGCACCGGCTGCGTGATCGGAGCCATCGTCGCGGCCATCGACGCAGTGGGTGCTGATGTCGACGTGGCTGTCGATGCCGGGGTGGTACTTTGCACTGCCCCGCCGAGAGAGCTTTGGGGTCCACCTGGCCAGTCTCCCCGTCTAGACACAAAACTTCTTCAGTGGATGTATAGACTGACGTGCACAAAGAAGCAGGTCACCTGAAACCTCGTTTTGACAAAGGCACATATATTGTGCTATGTCGCCTGGCCTGCATGAAACCACCAACACATTGCCTGTCGAAAGATGAATGTAATACCAATAAGTACAGCAGTCTTTATATCACATACATGCATGCACGCATGCATGAACACGTACACACACAGAGATATGTACATGCATACATACATACTCACATACCTGCATACGCACGTCCACACATGCATACATACATACACTCCTAACCAAGTAAAGTTGCGAGAGGTCGCGCTGCTACAGCTACTGCGTTACATACATACGTGCACCGTAAATACACACATGCATGCAAACATACATACATCATCATACATCCGTACATGCACACATACGTGTATATGTACATAGTGGCATATGTACATACATATTACACACACATGCACACATGCATGTATATGTTTATGTATATGTATATGTATATGTATATGTACATATATATATATATATATATATCATATCTACATACATGTTTATGTAAACCTATATACATACACTTAGTTGTAGAATTTGAGGATATAGACTGAGGACTTGAAAGTGAACCTCACTTTGGAGGCCTGCAGGGCCTCGTCGCTTGCAGAACCGTATGTCCTCATGCATGCATACATGCATGCAGGTGCATGGGTGCTTGAGCCTGAGTGTATATGTATGCATACATGCAAGTGTGCATGGATATGCATGTAGAGGCATGTGTACGTGCGCGTTTATGCAAGCGTATACGAGTGCAGGAATGGATGCCACTACAACACACCTGGTGTGTGTGTGTCTCTGTGTGTGGAGTGCGTGCTGTTATATCTCATTGTACATGTACATAAATATCATGTATACACACCTGCAGATAACATCTACTTGCGCATGTCTAGGAACAAGCCCATTGAGCCGAACCTGCCAAAGAGGCGCCCAATGCCAGTGGTGGCACGCCTGTGACGATTCGCGGAAATGCTAGACAAAGGTTTCTGGGTCTGAGGAAGGCGGGAAGGCAGGCTTAGGACTAGGGCGGAGGGAACGAGAGTGGAAGCGGCAAGGATTGAGAACAGATCTATGCTGAAGCTGTTCCCTACCCAAAAAGATGATTTCAGATTGCATGTGAAAGCCCCTGCAGATTTCGCGAACAATGCATCCCCAAGCTTCCCAAACATCTTCCAGCATCAAGAAAGCTGTGCACTGATTCCTGGACTCAAACTTGAGCCTCGATGGTTGCATGCATTGCCCTTACTGTACTGTAGCTGCTATCAGATGCTATCATTCTCATAGGTGTGCTCTCGAACTAAAGAGTTAAACACGCGGCCTGGCTTCGCCTTGCTCGGAAGGCTGGCAGGCGGAGGCACTTCCACCTCAACAGGGCCGAGTTGAGGGAAGAAGCAACTGGCAACTTCTAGCTTCCTCAACTCCTCCTGGAACTCTGGCAGCTGTAGGAAAGACATGTCGAACGCAGCCAAAGACAAGATGCGCCTTCTCGCTGCAGCCATTGGCCTGTGACGGTTGCGCCATCCTGCAGCCGTATGTTTGCCCTCTCCGCTGGCCTCATCTCTGAGGAAGTCCCTTAGCTAAGTACTTCGGCGAGGGATCATCCAGGGAAGAGTTTTTGCTCCTGTGATGTGGGCTGTCTTGCCAAGCGTCCAATCCAACCCAGCCGCCCGGCTTTGGGGGGCGGGGGGCCCCCGCCTATGGAGGTTGGGGTGGCACGTCCCTCTCCTCTCGAATTAAGGAAACCGGAGCGTGAACTCTGCACCGGAGCCCCGATAACGCATGCGGGGCAAAGGCGAGAGGGACCGATTCCGGGCCTGAGAGCACTCCCTCACTTCTTGGTAGCCGTTTTGGAGCAACCCATCTTTTATCGAGCCGAGCCTTTGGAAACGCCACTCTTCCCCTCCATCCCCCTCCATCGGCTTTGACTTTGGCTCCTTTGTTTACCCTTCCAGTCGAAGTGACGAACCTCTTCCATCGCCAGCAGGACTGCTTTTGACTGCAATCAGATCATTACATGATCAGATCTTGGACTTTGAGCTCCTTGAAGCCGCTTGCCCCAACAACTCGTCGTCCCTTCGAACCAGCTGTTTGTTTCTGGCTAAGATTCTGCAGTGACCTGTCCCACTTGAGACTGCAATGGCTCTTGTGACCCATACCACGAAGTCTGACTGCTACAGTGTACGCCCCTAAACCCTAAGAAGGGCACCGGGACGGTCCCGAAGTCTTTTCGGATCGCGCGCCCCAGGCGCGGCCACTGCCAGGTCCCGATACGTCTTTCCGGGCTTGCCTGAGGTCTTTTAGTTCGAGAAGCACCGATGGAATATTCCAAGTAGAGAGGGCTTCAGGGCCTTGTGCCCTGTTGCTTGAGTTCGGGGGTCGGATGGAATCGTCTGCACGGGAAGGCTTGGCCACTTTGCACCAAAAGCTGACGAGAATCCACTTCAGGCACTTTGCTGTTGCTGGTGCAACTAAGTCTGGAACAGCGAGATTCGCCAGCAGGCCGTTGACGGTGGCTGCCTGGGGTGTGACCGGCGGGACGGAAGCCAGCAAAAGGCAACTGCTGCTGTCATTCTTGCATCCACTTTTTGGTGATAGTCCTTTCATGACCGTGAGCTCATTAGCCGGACATGTCAATCTTTGCCTGTGCACTGCACAAAGAGCCCGCGAAGCTCTCTGAGATGACCCCTCTTGTGTGTGAATTTGAGCTCTGGGTGCCGGAGGGTCTCGATGCAGAGGGACTTAGTGGGGAAAAAACGTTGTGGCACCAGCTCGTTGCAGAACAACACTGTATACTAGTGCGGGTACATGAACTGTGACCCCATCTATCGCACCCTATGGCACCAATATGCCTCTGCAGTCGACACAGACTCGTCGGCCGCTATGTCCTGGAGCAATGAAGTCAATGCCGGGTGGGGTCGGTTCCAGTCTTGCAGTCATCAGAAGTCTTCATGTGTTCAGGATTAACGATCCAGAAACCTGGGCAACCAACCAGGGCGTAGTTCGTGTGGCTGACTAGGATAGACAACTATGCAAGAACCTTATGTGTCGACAACTTCCCAATTGCGAAGACAACTTCCGAAAATATACGCTGCTACTCTTGCGAAAAAAGTCCAACTTTACCACTAGGTGCTGGGGACCCAGGGAGCCTCTCGTCCGGCAAGTCACAGGCCTGAAATCCTCAAACACCACCCCAATCCACACCATATAAGGCCCCCGAATATTTCGGAATGCACCATATAGCCAAAGCCCATTCTAGATTTTAAGACCCTGCAGCACTATAGAACTCCATCTGCCTGGCAGCCTCTGAGCGACAAAGCCCGCTCCTTCATGGGAGCTGCCCGCCTGGCAGAGAGAGTGAAGGGCCTCTACGTAGCAACCCAGTGGAGGATGTCCTCCTATCAAAATAGCTGAGGATGAATACTCAGCTCTGACGTGGCTCAAGGACCCTCACAAGCGTCATGATTCCGCTCCCTGCGGCTCTGCGATACGAATGACACGCTTCGAACTGCAAGCCCTGCCGTGAATGCGACAGGTCGAGCCATTGGCGACTCTATGATCTGAAGTGCTGCCGTGATCGAGTTGGCGGCTGTAGAGTCATGAGTGTCTTAGAGCAAGACAACAACAACTGCATCTGTACCTTAGGACCTGGCAAATGCACTCCGACTCTGAAAGAACTTATGCCTGATTGGGCCAAAAACAAAAAGTCTCTTAACATCGTTCTTCCTGATTCCTCATTTCACAACGACTGGGCGCCTGATCGACTCCACAAACTCGTGCTGTGTGGGAAGCGATTTTCTCAACAGGCCTGAGCAAGGCGATACTGAATGGACGTTCGGATCAGGGACTCTTGTCTTTCAAGCTTCATCTCCACTGGACTCACGCAGGCTCAGCCAGTGGGAAGGGGCACGTGTGCGAAGGCCCTCTGAAACCGACAAGCCAAGTCAAGCCTTGGGCTTGCTGCACATCGTCAGTCTGAACTCAGACTCGAGCTGTCCAGCTCGTAGGCCTTTCTCAGCACATTGGCCTGGTATCTTTCTTGCGGCGGCTTTGGCAGCGATTCATGCTCTCAGAGAATGCAGTTATCCCACACCGACGGAAAAGGACTGCAGTGGGACGACCCACATCAGGTTGAAGCGAGTGGCAGCTGCTACAGCTGCCAACTGACTTATTCTGCTCAGCATCAGGGATGCCATGGAAGGCCCGAAAGCTTGATTCTCAACTGGGTCGCCCCACACGAAAGAGACTCTCTGCACCACGTCCATGCCTTTGATGGCGATTAGAGTCTGAGCGCTACTTGGCCTCGTGAACGATTCCGGGTTTGGTTCACAAGAGCGTCAAGCCGTATTCAGAATCTCTTGGTGCTGCGTGTCTGGGCAAGGTTTCGCGGATCTTTTTAATGTGATGATTACTCGCATTTGTTATTTTTTTTGGCCGGCACTGCATAGACACTTACTGTACCGGAAGTTGAACGGGGAGAGCTGAAGAATGAGCTTGGACGGCTTCAACCCCGGGTTCGCGTAGCCCCAAAACCTTGTATTGGAAAATCTGAAGTTTTGGACCCGCAAGTCGACGAACCAAAGCTTGCGGTACTCAATCAGGTGATATGTTTCCACTCCGCGGCTTGCTTCTGCAAGGTGAAACACGACGACTCGTGAATTTGCGTACGGGATAAACCCTCTTTCTCATGGCGGGATGTACCCAAGCGGAGGACAGACCTTGGTACTACCGCAACGTTGCACAAGCTGTTCGTTGAACTCCTTGCCGTTCTGCTCGTACCATGCAAGGCTGTCATGGTAGCCGCGAATGCACTCCAAACAGTAGTCGAGGCACGCTTGGCCAGGGTCTGCCAGGTCTACGCATGTCTCGTTCTGCGCTTCTTCGAGGCTCTGGTAGACCTTGCCGCCACAGCCCTGCACTCCAAGGCACACTGCCGCTGCAACCACAGACAACCCAGCCATTCGAAGGTCGGATTTGCCGGTGGAGTGTGGCGCCATGGCAGGAGCAGCCCGAGACCGTTTGGGCCGTTTGGACTCTATACTGTACTGTCAGTTTGACAGTCACGAGGGCTCGCACCAACAAAAGAATCAGCAGTCATGCGCCACAAACTTCACCCTCCCTGAACATCTTCCTGGTCCGGCCAGATAATCCTGCATCTACAACTGTGTCTTCTGGTCCTGTAGCTCTAAAGCCCTGTAGCGCCCTTGTGTCCATGCAAAACCCGGAGCATGGGCATACCACTACTTGCAGGATCATGGGACTTAGTATCTAGGTTATAAGTAAGGTAACTATAGTTATAATTACTTATTGCCCCAAGTAGGGTACTTTATAACCTTACTTACTAAGTGCCATGATCCTCTAAGTAGCCTCTCCACGCGGACCGCGTGACAACCCGGCAGTGCCATGCAAAGAAATTTGCGAAAAATCGATGCCCAGACAGCTAACCCTAAAATCTCAGCACACGCTTCCGCACGTGGATGTTTGTATCATCCTGGTGGTTGCGGAAAGATGGCAAAGAATGCCTGCCAAGTGACCAAACGAAGATCTCGTATCGCAGGCCGGGCCAGGGCTGGCGACAGCGAGTGTGATCCATGTGCCGAGGACTTGCTCAGCTTGGGGTTGTTGGGATTAGGGCCCTGGATCTTGGATGGGTTCGCTAAGCTTGCGAGACTGTCTCACAACCTTCCACCAATTCATTCTGGGCTTTCAGGTTGGACTTTCAGAAGCTTAAGACCTCATGCCTTGCCCGTGCGATCATTGACAGCACATCGGGCAACGGAGCTCTAGTCCAAGAGTGGAACCATACCGTGCCGCAAACATGCTGCACCAGGCGTTTCCCACGCTTGGACGAACCATTCCCGGAAGCAGGACTGCAGCCCCCGTAGCTGCAGACCCTGTGCTTTCGAAACTGGAATGGCGAACCGCAAAAGCCTACACGAAACTCACTGCTATCGACTCTACACCAACCCCGAACTCCCGCCTGAATCTCATGCCACTTGATTTCGGGCAACGCTAGCCCTCTGGGGGTACAAACAGCACCTTGCCGGAGGTTTGGGATCAGGACTTGAGGTGTTTGCAGGCGTTGGGGAAATTGAAGTGCCGGTTTCTGAGGCGAACTTGCTCAGACAAAGAGAGATAGATTTGGGTTCTTCGATGTCATGTCCGCCCGAAGCTTTTCCATGTCGAGGGGGGACTGGACGGTCATGAAGTCGTCTTTCGATGTCGTGAAGTAGTTTTGCGATGTCCGGGCGTGCAACCCCAGACAGGCCAAAGTCGTGCGCAAACCGGAGAGTCGACAACGGAGCTCCCTGCTTCGCTGCCTGCAGTAGCAGCGAAGCTCCGCAGCGCTGTGCTTCCCACGGCGGGGACCTGAGTTCTAGTCCTCAACGGGATCTTTCAACGGTGGGATGCTCGGGGAGTGGTGCGTGTAGAGCCAAGGACCGAGTTTTTTGCATATTTGCAGCTGTCGGGCAGGTTGAGGGGGTCGGGATTTGGTGGACGACAGCACTCCGAGGCTTCGGGCGGCGCTTGCGCTGCTTCCCTGGATGTGCAGGATCACATAGCTGGAGCTCCTTGCCAATGCTGCTGAAGCACAAAGGTGTGGCCGAGATCTTCATGTTTTACGTACATGAAGCTGATGAATCCTTTCCAACCAACATGTCTGCATCTGCGAGAAATACAACAAGGCTTGGCGTGCTTTGGCTTGCTTGGCCAGACCGATTCAGGTACCCCCTTTCTCTACCGGAGAGTACTGAGGCAACCCACACCCAATTCTGCCTATGTCCTCTTACGACCCTTCATGCGAACCCTAAATTTTCTAAACCCCAAAAGGCCCCCAAACTGCAAGGCGCAACTCTGACCCCAGCCTGTGCAGCTGTGCACTAAAGCTTCCCTGTCTGTCGCACAGCGACACCGGCGCCTGGACAGAAGGGCTGGGATTTTGGGTTTAGCGCTGGGAACTTGCTAGGAACCCCACTCTCCAAGAAGTCGAGTTGATGTGGGACGAGCCGGAACGCTGGTGGATGCAGGTGGGTCAATGATGCTCCACTACGCAGGACACCTCCACGAAGCAGTTCCCGCGTGTGGCAAAGCGCCATGCCTGCAACGGTTCGGGAGTTTTCGCTGCTTTCTGAATAATTATGCTCTTGACATTGATCACTGTTGCTTTTCAGCCGTGTAGTTGCAAACCCATTCTTCCGATTGCATCTGCAAGGTGCTCTTCTGGCCATAGGGGGAAGATCTGCATGTGTTCATTATTTGCAAGGAGAGCGTTCCGACCACACCAATGCTCTCGGGCTTGAGAGCTGCATGAGGCGAGTTTCAGCACGTCTGAATGGCTGCAGTGTGTGAAGACTGGCCCGGGTTCGCAGCATCCATGTCGCCCTACAAGTAGTGTCCGCTTGCTTCGCAAGCGCATGTATGTATGTATATATATATATATATATATAAATATGTGCCTTTTCATATATTCATATATGCACATATATATATATATGTATTATAGACAGTATATCTATTTATTTACTTATTTGCCCTCAGCCCTATGCGCATGTTTCTTGGTTTACGTCGGAGAGGTCTCAAGAGGCTACGAGAGGGTTGTCCTCGCTGCATGCTCAGCAACTCCAGAAGGTGTCTGCAGAATAATTGGCTAGCGCTGCACATGAGGACAGTCCCTCGGGTGCACACACCGGCCTGCAGGTCGTGCTGTCTTTGCAATTGACGAGAGGCTTACAAGTCTGTGGTGGGGTCCGGGATCTGGCATATTCCGGGTTGTCAGTTGGTCTTGCCGAGCATAGGATGCTCAGGGGGGCTCGCATTAAGAGCGGGCCTTGATGTGATGTGCATCCAACTCCAGAGGAGAGGGCGCCTGCCTCAGCACACAAAGGCCAGCGAAGTGCTCGCAAGGCTGGTAGAGCGGAGTCTCTCCTCTTCCACATAGCCAGAAGGAACAGCGGTCGCTACCCCTCCGCTGGCAGGCACTGGGCTCTCGCGCTCGCTGTCTCTCTCCCTCTCTTTCTCTCGGGCACCTGATAGTCTTTATCGGGATAAGGGGAGGGAGGAACGAGTGTAGGACATCCTCCTGCTAAGCCCATACATTTTGGGATAACAAATACAGGATGTAGGTACACTCTCTCGAACAAAATCCCTTCCCCCGGCATCCCGGGATAAGTCTCATGAGGGCTACCACGCAGATTAGAAGTTTGTCCCGGAATGCTGTTTCCCCGGCATTACAAGCCCATCCTGATGTTTACAAGTCGTCGTCATATCAGGATTTTGCACGGGACATTGGTTTAAGGGATATTTGCCTTCACGGAGGTTCCCCCCTTTTGTGTGCGAGCCCAGTATGTTGATCGGCATATTGGAAACACCACGTCTAGAACCGACAGCCTCAAGATACAACAAGCAACATCATGCCGATCTCAACACACGGGGGCACTGCAGGAGCAACTTACTTGAGGTTTGGGGGCAGAGAAGCAGTTAGAAACAGAATACAGCCCTGAACAGTTGTGGAACCTCGGACCTGAAACGGGCTTCAGACTTCAAGGCAGTTCGGCTCTGGCCTGATGCAGCTTCATGGCTGAAACAATGACACAGCCATCAGTACTGTACTGGACCCTAGAGGGATAAGGTTCTCTCTCCCTCTCGCTCTCGCTCTGTCTCACCCTCCCTCCCTCCCTGCCTCCCTCTATTCCTCTCTCTTCCTCTCTCAAGTCGATTCGGCAGCCAAGCAAGCACTCATTTACGACACGGAGCGAAGTCCACAGCTCTCGCAGGCAGCCCCGAGCTAATGTCTCGTCAGGAGGGAGTTTGCGTTCAAATGTTGGTAGTCAGCCCGAAGCCTCAGAACAATGCTAGAAAAGGTGCGCGAATTTCTGCGCGAAGGACTCAAGGGGACCAAACCCTAAACCCTAAACCGCCCCAGCTTAAGATCCCACAAGGCTCGGCCCGCAGCTCGGCTTGCCAGCTCACAGCGCTGGTGCCTCCACGTTGCAAGAGGGAGGCCCTCGAAGCTTCGGGACGTTCCTTGTGGGATGTTAAAGGCGCTGACCGAGGATCCGGGCATGATCAGTGTCTCTTAGGCCGAGCCTTAACGCCAGCACATACCTGATCTGCGGATCGTGCTTAGTACTGCTTGATTTTCGGTATGCCGCACACTGACCCAACTTATGTTTTCCGATCGCCCAGCCCTCAACCTACAGGGAGCATGGAAAGCGTTACAACACGCTTTCCAGGCGATGTGGGGAGCATGATGGGCCTCAAAGGTGGTGAACTTGGTGGGGAGGGTCTGGGAATGGAAATCGGTGGCAAGGGCTGACAGCTGGACTGCTTTGCAACAAGGCCATCCTTATCATGCCATCGACTAACAGGTCATCTGTACACTTACTATTCAGGACGCGCGTCCTAACTTGGGATAGGCCAGGCCAGTAATAGTGGCAACAGCTGCTGCTCTTGTCCTTCATGCTGCTAGTTGGTGTGAACCAGTCGGTCTGAGTTGTTACCTTTGAAACCTCCCCGATCTTCACGTAATTACAGGTACCATGAGTTGTTACCTTTGAAACCTCCCCGATCTTCACGGAATTACACGTACCACGATATTCCAAGCCCCAAGCTCCGAAGCATCGCCGTGCCTTTCCCCAGTATCTCCTTGAGCCCGGTGGGCTCTATCTCAGCGCCTCGGCTCTTTACATGCCCAACTCCCCTTAGGCAACATAGCAAGATCCGGCACTATCAGTCCCTCCGAAGACCCACCTTCTCACTGAGGCTCGGGCTGACGCCCTGACCCATTGCTTGCAAGGCAGTACCGGGCTCGGAAACTAAATCTGCTAGGGCCCTGCTGGACTTTTCTGTTTGGGACTTCTGCACCCTGGAGTGTCGGCTCAGGCTCGAGGTTTGAGCGCCCTGCGGGGCTTTCGATGGGCGTTGGGGTTGAAGCTGGCTTGCTGCTTGCTTGAGCTTACGACGCAGCTGCAGCTCCGATCCTTAGATCCTCTCCTGTCAATCTTTTCGGTCCGTTTACACAACCGATACTTGACCACAAGAACAGGGTTTCTGAGGTTGCTTGGCCGTCTTGGCTGCAGGTGGCAGCGGCGAGTAGAAAGGCCCAAAACGCCAGTTCCTCCAGCCCTTTACAACGAAGCGCTGTGCAGCAGCATATACCGCCTGCGACTCTTGTGCGGTGTACCGGTAGCTCTCCACACGACTCTGACCCAATGTCTTGGCGAACTCTTCAAGATCTTGACACTCAACAGCCCGAGAAAGGAGGCTGTGACCAGGTACATCTCCAGCAAGTAGACCAGATTCACCTGCAGCTTTAGTTATCAGGATGCAGGCGTGTCCTTCAATCCGGAGTGCTCCCTGTAAGTCTGCAGCTGCAGGTATCCAAGCAGTTGGGGCTGTGGCCAATACTCGCCAGGTCTCTTGAATCAGCCGTTCTGCATGCAGCGTCAATGGATTTGGGGGCTTGCGACAGGCATGGATTGAGTGTATCGCCAACCTTTCCAGGGATCTACCTTGCGATTGAACCTTCCGCTTGCTACAAGTAGGCCTCGCCCCAACGTAACGTTGGATTTGATTTTGACGGCTGGATGGCTCACGTAACCCCAATGCACAAATTGAACCTCCTGTTCGAATCGAAAGGGGTCCACGACAGAGTTGTCCAACCCTTCCAAATCACAGCTTCAAGAAGAACGGCTTCTCGGAAGTGTTCTGCCTCTACCTAGAAAGACAACAACATCATTGACGTCTCATGCCCTTCGTGGCAGCTGTGTCTTCCCACGAGCGGAGCGGAAAGATCCAGCCATGGGGGTCCCGGGGTCCGTTGAATGATTCCGATACTATGCTTTGAGGTGTTCGGGATTCAACATGTTCGGGCGCACCGTCCGGATTATGATTATGGATCTGCAGTGTGTGAATGTCGTCCCAACCGGAACATGAGCTGCGTTGCGCAGGCTAGCCGACACACTCAAGTAGCAACTACAGTAGATCGCAAAAAGCTTCGGTCGCTTGTTCGTATCCAGTCCCTGTAGCTATGTGTACAACTCGAAGCAGGAGGCAAACATTCCAAAGCTATGCTGTCAGACTCATAGATCCAACATGCGAAACTGGTGTGTTCAAAACTCCGCAAAACTCAGGCGTTGCCCTGAACCTACTTTCGACCTCGCCACCTCGCGCGGTGGCACCCTGAACTGTTTCTAACCTCTCCCTGAAGTTAGACCCGCTAGACCCCATGGCCTAAACCAAACCCGAGCGGCCCGAGCCTAGGTGCGGCGTGGCTTTGGTCGGCGTGCACTGCGCGAAGGCAAGCGCGCTGTCAGCTATCTGCAGGGCTCAAACATGCTGTCTTCGTAGATACCGTAACTTGCAGTCTGTGGCATTCCCCGTCTACACTGGTGGGCATGCTGCCCCCCTGCTCTTCAGTCTGCTGTTTCTTGCCCAAACGACTTAAGCAAGACTATTGCCATTGTTTGTGTTGCTGCGCGCTTGAAATTCTCACTCTTGCGCGTGGGATCAGGGCTTACGTCTCATGTTGTTCAAGGTAGTTCAGAGTGGCGGATGTGTCAAAACATTCAAGGATGAAGCCCAAGAGCTGCCAGCCTCTTGGTACATGACCGTGTTGAGCACGAAAGAGATGCAGTAGATGGGATAGATCCACAGAATCTGCAACGAGAGCACGGCTGCAAAGTCGAGAGTGCTTGAGAAGTCCAGATGCAGGAATGCCGGACACACTTCAGACGAACATCACGATTCTGGCAAAAACACATACACACACGAACGAGCCGTGGATCCTTGTAGAGAAAGGAGAAGGATGTCGCCTTGAACAGCCCGTGTCTAGCACAGATTAGCACAGTATATCCGCTGGGGCGCGCCAGTGTGCTCAGTAAGCTCCAGACGATGAACTCGGTAGCCCACACTTCTTCTTCCTGCGGCGCTGTTTCGCACTGCTGAGGTCTGTGTTGCTGTACAATTTACTGCCGGCTTGCACGGTCGCAATACACGACCGCTGCACCCAGCGAGTCCTGGACAAGTCTTCTCAGGATGCCCAGTGCCTCGGAAAGCATCTGCAGCCACATGTGAACCGATTTACCGCTTTTGGCTGGTCTGCTCGGCTCTTTGTTTACGAAAGTCCGAATCAACGCAGCAGCATCACTTACCTGCCAACTGTACATCCGGTCGCCTTTGTGCCGGGGCCGTGGCTGGCTCTATTGCGAAGTTGAAGAGAAGGATGCTGTCAGCATGAACGGATCAGAATGCAAGCCAGTGGTTGCGTTGCTGGCTCTCGATGGCAGCGTACTCATATGTGATCCGAAAGCGGTATCGCGAAGCAGCACATGTCCAGTTTTTGGTATTGGTAGGGATTCTCTCGCAGATGAGGCTCGGGTGAGGAAGGCGGCTACAGCCTCCGAGCACTCCCATCCAACCGAAACGTGCCCAGCAGCAAGTCAACCACCGCTCCTGCCGAGGAAAATGACCCCGTTCAGCATGAAACATTGCAGTGTCCTGGCAGTGGTGCGCGTCCGAAGCAGAGTCAAACTTCTTAGACAAAGTACGACCCTAAAGGTCGCCACCATCCCTCGCCTCACTATCCAAGAAGTCTCGGAAGTCCTGAACCTGATGGTCTCGGATTGGGCCAGGAAAAAGATGCACTCGTGCAGCATGAGCGCATCCTTCACACCCCTGAGCCTTGGTATGGCAAAGACTCGGCACGTTCGGTCAACATGTTGGGGTAGAGTATTCTGAGCTTCACGAAAGGGCTTGTCGCACTCATCATGCTGGCTCCTCTCCTGCACGCCCTTCCATGAAATGTGCCTCGGGGTACCGTTTCTCGTGTTTTATGGAGCCTGTTTGCGTGTCTGTGCCTCTGTTTGTGCGTGCATCTCAGGCGGTATACTTATACTTGCAATTTCGAGGGCTTCGGTAAGCTCAAGAAGTGTGAGCAAATCCCAAGGCCGCAAGCTTCGCTGTTGCCAAGGCTTCGGCCACACGCCCAAAGCTTCTCGAAGGGCCCCCGAAGGACCTCGCGGCCGAAGAAAAGGAACTTCAGGGCTTCAGTTTGGGGGGAATTTGTCCGGGCAAGGTAGCTGTGGTCTGCCTAGGGCTTGAAGGCTGTGGACCTTTGGGGTCTCACTTCCACGGATCTGGCTGTGTATTCTATGTGACAACTATGACAGCTCCGGGCATGAAGCTGAAAGGCCACTAGGTCGGCAAGAGCCGATACTGGTAGGATGGAAGCAACAAGACCTTGCCCGAGAACCGGGCTAAAGACGGATGATTTCCTGGCCCTCCACTTGCGTCGTCGTTCGCCAAGACGCACTTAAAGTCGACTGATCCAAACTTGCAAGGCCTGCATTGCCTACGGACCTGCATGTTACCTGGCACATCCTGGAGGATGCGGTCTCCATTTATCCAACCGGCAGTCAGTGTCTGCGCGTGACCTTCAACTCGAAAAACCTCCTTCGTGCTAAGAGCACAAGCAAACTAGTCTCCCTTCGTCGTGCATCCTCCTGCAGCAAGCTCAAGGGCACACCTTCCTCGGGTGTTTCCGAGTCGGCCGCCACCTGTGAACCCCAGAAGGACAGGCAGAAGATGTGGGCTTTGGGGTCGGGTTTCTGGATGGGAAGGCTGTTCGAGGCTGTTGCCTCTCAGAGGCCAGTTTTTTTCATGGGGATCTTGCGATGCAAAAGCAAGTCCGGCTTCGGCTTGGAGAAGCAACAAACCCCACCGAAAACGGAATCCACTGCTTGCAAGGGGGAGACTATCATTCCTGAAAGATCAACATTTTGCCGTTTTCCAAATGCAAACTAGTCTCACATACAAGGGACCACTGGATCGACTCGACAGGCGGGTTCGAAGGAAGCTCTAACCCTGCTCTGTAAGCAGTTCAAAGTGCGAAGCTCGAGCCTTGCGCTTAGACCTTCAACCCTAGGCTTCCATCTGCAAAGAACCCGCCCGCCACTGCCGAAACCCTCTCGGCCCAACTACATGTGTGGATTCTGGCTGTATCGTTAAGCAATGTACTTATAGAAAAGCTCTACTATCCTGCGATGCTAATTCTCTAGCCCGATAGGGTCATGTACCATGGCGTAAGTCTTGACTGGCGGTCTTCCATATGAAGGCTACTACACTAGGCTTTTCCTTCCGTGGAGACAGCCCAAGGCTTGTAGTTCTTCTGCTGGCAGATGAGCTTCATAAAGCGGATCCTCTTGCTCGCTGTAAGGTCTGCGTAGGGTACTCGTTATTCATGTCAAGGTCGTGCCAGGTATCTGAAGCCGAAGACAACTTCCCTAAACCCTTTGACGAAAGATCGCAAAAGTAACAGCACCTCGTCGGCTGCCGGCATTCGGCATGAACAATGGCGGAATTTTTCCGGACCGGCTACGAAGTTCGCGTGTGCAGGGGCCCCGGATTCAAGGGGTCTCCGGGGTTCTGAAGCGCATCCTGGTTTGGGATCTCGTGCTTGCTTCGGTTTGGGCTCAAGGTTGACATGTGGCTGGGGACTCAGATGTGTTTGGCAAAGCTCTTGGTTTTTGGACTTCGGATGCTGTTCTGAAACTTGAAGCTTTGATGCGTAAATGTTCGATCCGACATTGGATGAAATCGTAACGCAATGTAGGAGTAGAGTCTCAGGACTTGTTTCTGCATATGCTCGTGTAAGACTCCGTCGCACGGCCGGCTGGGCATGGAGCGTGATTCAGCTGATTCTGTCTTCCGTGTGCCCGAAGATCTCGTGGCATCATGTCTGATCAAGCTGGAGCCTGCAAGCGCAAGGGCCAACAAAGTACTCTAGTGCGCATGCATTTCTCTCAACACATAAGACACGAAAGTCGCGAAGATTCACCAACCGCGTTGATTGAATCATCGATTGCATCAAGACCGAGAACGCGCAGCACCTAGCCTTTTGCCAGCTGGAACGCCTATGTTGACGCTGATAGTGCCACACTATCCAGATTGAATTGGACTCTGCACAGAGTTGTGTGGAAAACTGAGTCTGCCAGCATCCTCTAACACGCGAACATGGCAGGTCGAGTGCATGTGGCGAACGGGTACAGTTAATTGCGCTTGCAAGGTTGCCCTCGCAAGAAGCCACCGTGTACCGAGCTCCAGCTCTCTACAGATTTCGCAAAGCAGAGCTCGCGGACGATCGCTGCGGTTTGCCTTTACGGTTTACCCTGCTGTGGCATCACATCGTACTCGCACATGTAGAAAACTACCCTACAAGAACGTGAAGCTGCTATGGTCGAACAATCGCAACAGAAAAAAACGGAGCTCAAGTAACAAACTTGCAGCTCCAGTGACGAGAAGCTTCGCTGCATGCGCACCTATGGCATTCTCACTTTGAGGAATGCGGCCGGAATATGAGCGGCCTTCATGAGGAGTGGATTCAACCTTAAGGTGTTGTTGGATGCGAAGTTTGGAATCTAAGGTTGTGCCACGTCAAGATAAGATATCCCAAACACGGCTCCTCGCCCTCAGCCGTCGCTCTGAACTCCATGCCAACACCTGAAGACCCCAATCCGAAACCTCCTCGCTTTGACTGTGCGGCTGCACCACCTTGCCACCGAGCAACGTCAAGAGGACGCTCGCATTGAGAAACTTGGAGGAGTCATCTGTAAATCCTCCTGGAGAAGGTGTTGGGCTGAGCTTTCAGTGTCAAATCTGCTCTAAGGGTAGCCTTGCTACCGGATTCAGCATTACAAGTTACACAGGTATCCGCAAGACGTGTTCTTAGCATCCCGACAACACCCGCGACCAGACCGAAGATTACGATGAGGCGAGAGAATATATGAACACGAGCAAACTAGCTTTGATATGCAGCTACTTGATGTATAGACAGTAGGCAGAAGATAAGGGGAACAATCCAGAAAAGTGAGTGTACATACTTATGTATATGTATTGCATGTATATAAATACATATATATATATATATGGTAACCCCCCCAGGACCAACCTCGACCATTGTCCTGCTCACTAGTGTCTTCACAGCGTCATGGATAAGAGCCGAAACCACTGTAAATACCGATGGTGTTTGTGTTCCCGTACAAAATTTGCACTCTCGACGCCTCTTGACAGACTGGTAAAAAACAGGGTTCAGTTTTATGGACACCATTTACACTCTGGGCGCGTCTTGTCGGAGTGGTAAAAGTCAGAGTCCAGTTTGTGTGCCTCATCCTTTATTAATTATCGTCATCTTGTCAAAGTCTTATTCTTAGTTTCAGTCTTAAAAAAACAGTGTTAACATTGGTCTTGACTTAATTTTGTTCTAAGTTTTAACCTTAATGATTGTGAGTAGTAACCTTAATATTTTGCTAGCGTTAGCATTAGTATTAGTTTTGTGTCATTACTAATTTTAGAAGTTCTAACAATGCTGCTGGTATCTGTCCAATATTACTATTCGTTTGATTAATGTTCCTGTTAGTGCTGATGCTGGTGTCAGTGTCAACGTCAGTGTTAACTTTAATATGAATATGAGTATTTGTGCTCCAGTTTTAGTTAAATATATGTCTAAAGCAGTGTTAGTGTTAGTGTTCGTGTTAGTATTCGTATTAATATTTGACGTGGGCTGGGCCTTAAAAACTTAGTCTTAGTACATTATGTGTATCAGTATTCATATGTGTATATTCAGCATATTGGTATATAAACAAAACATGTATATTAACAAAAACAGTTTTCAGTATACTCGTATATTGGTATAGTATTAAAAATGGTCTATTGGCATATCAGTTTCCCAGTATATTAGTATATTATTTTATTAGTGTATTAGTATAATACTATAACCATACATATTGGTAAATGAAAACATTGAGTTTTTAACAATCTGATTCATTCATTTTCGTGCCGTATTCTGATGTGTTCTTTAGTATACATTACAAAAACGATATTGACATTAATATGATGTTTGTAAATTCATATTGGCATTGATATTAATATGAGTATGTAATAATCTTTCTATATTTGTATGAGCACAAATAATTTTACTAGTATTATGCATGTTCGTACTAGCCGAAGTATTAGTGTTCATACTAATATCAATATTGTTCTAAAGAGACTATTAATGTCGGTATTCGTACTGAGAATAATTTTGTTAAGAACATGAGCATAAATACCCGTAGGAATATTCATACCTATGCTTGTATTGGTATTAATACTCGTATTAGCATGAGTACTAGCATTAGTACGTATCTAGGCATGACGATTCTTATATGAATATAAAGGGGGAACATGATTATTAGTTTTCGTAAGAACATTAGTTTTCCTATACATTCATGCTAACTAATATTACTATGCATATTAGTATTGGCAAGAACATTAAAGTTTGTGTTCACATCAGTTCTAAAATTGGTATTGGTACAATTTTTTCAATACAAGGAGTAGATACTAGTAGTAGTAGAATTAGAATTAATATGAACAAAACATGCGTTGGTATTCGTCGGAATATGAAACTTGAGGTTACTCTTCGTATGAGTTACTAGTACTACTGGAAAACATGCCAATGCTGATATAAATACGAACGCTAACATTCATGTAGGAGCATTTTATTATGCACGTTCGCACTAGCCTTAATGCTAATATTAGCATGACTATGAGCACTCCGAAAATGAGTAATTTCACGAATATGCGTAGCCAATATTCATACTAGCGATAATACTAGCTATAGTATGTATATTAGTATTCGCATCAAGACTATTCTTACAATGTACATGATTTCTAGTATTCTTGGGAACATCAGTATTCATACTAGCATTACTATCAGTTTCACCAGTAGTATTACTATAAGTATTAGTACTCGTACGAGTATTATAGTTTTCAAAATTTTCAAAATAATATCAATATTACTACAAGTTTCAGTTGCACAGACCCGTCAACCGGCGACGTCGCGAGGTCGAGTTCCCCAAATTCTCTAATCACTGCTTCCATGCCTCGAATTTACAGAATGCGTGAGTTCCTGCAGACTCCCTCAATCCCTAAAGTCTTTACATACCCTAATTTCCAGCCCCATGTGTTGGTTTTAGCGCATTCCCTAACTTTCCTGACTCCCAGCCAGGACCATGTGTTGGATTTAGGGAATTCCCTAAAATCCCTAAATTCCCTAATTTCCCTAAATTGCCTGAATTCCCTAAATTCCCTAATTCCCTAAATTCCCTAATTCCCTACCCCATCTGTTGGACTTAGGGAATTACCTAATTCCCTAAACTCCCTAAATTCCTTAAACCTAACCCTTATAGGGAATTCCCTAATTCCCTAAATTCCCTAAGTCCTTACCCCATGTGTTGGATTTAAAGAATTCCCTGTTTCCCTAAATTCCCTAAATTCCCTAGTTCCCTACCCCATGTGTCGGATTCCCTAAATTCCCTAAATTCCCTACCCCATGTGTTGGATTTAGGGAATTCCCTATTTCCCTAAATTCCCTAAATTCCCTAATTCTGACCCCCATGGATCAGATTCAGTGGTTTCCGTTCATGGGTAGGGAATTTAGGGAATTTAGGGAAATAGGGAATTCCCTAAATCCAACACATGGGGTAGGGAATTAGGGAATTTAGGGAAATAGGGAATTCCCTAAATCCAATGGGTAGGGAATTAGGGAATTTAGGGAATTCAGGGTTGGTCTTGGGGGGGGGCTAGCATATATATATATATATATATATATATATATATATATATATATATATATATATATATATGTATATATATATATATATATATATGCGTGTATGTACGTACGTACGTAGGTATGTATGTATGTATGTATGTATGTTTGATTGTATTTATACATGCATGCATGCGCTCTGCATGCGCTTGTCTGTGTATGTGTTGATGAAAACATGTATATATGCCTCTATATATATATATATATATATATATACGTATATATATATATATATATATATATATAGAGAGAGATATGTATACCCACATAGATACACACATGCGCAGCGAGAGAGAGAGAGAGAGAGAGAGAGAGAGAGAGAGAGAGAGAGAGAGAGAGAGAGAGAGAGAGAGAGAGAGAGAGAGAGAGAGAGAGAGAGAGAGAGAGAGAGAGAGAGAGAGAGAGGAGAGAAGAGAGAGGAGAGAGAGAGGGGGAGAGCAGAGAGAGAGAGAGAGAGAGAGAGAGAGAGAGAGAGAGAGAGAGAGAGAGAGAGAGAGAGAGAGAGAGGGAGAGAGAGAGAGAGAGAGAGAGAGAGACAGAGAGAGAGAGAGAGAGAGAGAGAGGGGGAGAGCGAAAGAGAGAGAGAGAGAGAGAGAGAAAGAGAGATGGATCGATAGACAGTGTAGATAGTCAAGACCTGAACGACCTACGGCAACAAGATAGTGCAGTTGACCTTCAAGTTTTGCAACGGCTCCAACCCTTTGGGAGCCATCGGGCCTTCCTCTACAGTACCACGATCCCGTCCAAAATGGCGGGTAGATGGCTGATCCCTCAACATCCCAAGCCCTAACAGAACAAATCGCCGAAGCAAACCCTCCTGGTAGCGAACTTTTTGATTGTCATCTTTATCGCTTCTGTGAACACTCTAATGTGGGTTTGGTTCAATTCACGTAGATCATGAACTCTCTGCCCTCTGCAGCCCAAGGCACGCAGTGCCCAGGCTGCACCTCTTAAGCCAAGGCCGCTCCGGCGGTGCCCGGCTCCTGATCCCAGCTCAGCTTCCTGACAGGAGGGCCCGCTGCCAGGTTTCAGGGTCTTGGATTTTTGCTGGCGGTGGGCTTCCAAGGCCAACGTCGGGTGTGAGGGATTTGAGTAGGAGGCCCGCGGCCAGCGATGAGGACCAACGCTGCAGCCACTGCAATGTTGAAACTCAAGGCCCGTGCACATGGGCTTCTCAAAAACAGGATCCGTCTTGGAGCTTTCAGCCGCTCGATGTTGAGGACCGAATCTGAAGGAAGTCCCAGTTTCCAGGTTCAATGCTGCCTTACGCCTGTTTCGCTGAATTCAATGGCAACGTACGATGCAGACAACTGAACTACATCTGAACAGCCGCCAGCCCATTGCAAAGCTCAGATGCCCCCTGAAAACTTCGAGATCCTGGAACCACATATCACCTGTGGCTAAACTCACAGTTGAAGTGCTCTACCGTTGCTTTGCCGGTTCCGGCCTCTTCTTGGCTTCCGACCTCTGCAGAAGCAGGTCTTACATGCTCCGTCAAGCTGCGCTGTTGTCAAAGTCTTGCTGCACACTGCTCTGATCATGGTCGTCATGACGATACAGGTGATGATGACAATGCCCAACCAAGGCGATCTCTTGACGGATTTCGGCGATTTGGGGCCGCAGGGTCAGTGCTGGCGGTGCTTGCCCTTCGATAAAGACAGCAAACCCCCGAACTGCTTGATGTGGCTAAAGCTGTAAGCGGCCTTCTGAAAGAAAGGGGCTGCAGAGTTGCGAACTGGTTGCGAGCCTGCACGCCATGGAGGTTCGAGAGGAGCTTCACAGGCCCCCCTCTACCCCGTCCAAACTGATAGCTGCCAAGATGCGGGTATTTCAAGTCCCAAGCCAAGCCAAAGAACTCCAGCGCCTTGATGGTGTACCAAGTCACGTCCTCGGCGCGAGAAGCTCTGGAGGGACCCTTTTTGACTTACGACCACTGACAGGAACCGTGTCGGCTCACTGCAGTTGCTGACGACTCACTGCTCTACCCACCAATTCAATTTTTGGGAGTATGGCTGTATAGCGCATGGATTCACAACTGAACATAGCGAGGGGATGCCACTGCAGAATCTCAACCACAGAGGCGGTACCATCTTTTCTGACCTTGGGAGCCTCTGTACGTGCACTGAGTCCGTCGCGATTTGCCACCACTTCCTCGGTGTTCGGAGGCCACCCCAAAGCTCTGCAGAAGAAACTGATTGCTTGGGCTCCCTCTCATGTGTGACTGTCACGGATAGCTCGCCGTGGCGTACATCACAAGTTTAATGTACGACCGAAGCCGCACACTGGCTTATGTGGCCGATGGTTGCCAAGCAGCAGCCCATGCCTGCACGAAGTCTCGAAGGCGTGATGGTTGTTGTGCCATCCTTCACCTGTGGATTTGAGCTTCCGACAGGCTGATCATCGAGGGCTGGTTTTGGATGCCCGTTGGTTGCTCGAGGGTCTCTTCAAAAACATTAATGACAAAGACAGCAGATGACTTCCTGTCAGACGGCTGCTTCCCACATCGGCGGTTGCGGGAGCTACCACCCTGCTTGAGAACCCCGCCCCTGTAGTGTAACGGCACAGTTTGGTAAATTCGGAGACTTGGCCGAGGCACCGAAGGCCAGGATACCAACCAGCCAATTGTTCATCGAAATGTCCCCCGTGTTCCAGTCCTGGAAGCCTTGGCGAGACTGGGCCTCTAGTGATACCGGAAATCTGACAGCTTCAAGGTCGCTTTCAAGCCACAAGTAGCCATTTGAAGGACGAACACGCAAATTTCTGCATGGCTGAATCAAAAACAGCGATGCCTTGGCATCACTAAAACGTCATCATGGTCTCAAACCCCGCACGCAACTGCTGTAGTGCACTTCGCTTGCGCACCATCTGCTCTGCAACCCGTCCCACGTAGTCCCTACCATCGGCAGACATAGGCAGACCTTGCAGGATAAGCCCAGCCGAGGAACCCCAAACATGGCTGACGGAATTCACCGCCCAGGTCACATGCCAAGTCCACACGGTGCGGGCAAAGAAGCCCCAGAAGACCTTACCAAAAGCACTGGCGGCATCAGCACAGTTCTGGCTGCGAATAAAACAGAGTGTTTGGGGTGGGGAAGAACCGTCAATACGAAGTCAGGATGCGCAACAAGACAGCGACCAATGACTCCTTCACAGCAAACCAGTCTGCCCCTGCGTCCTACCCCTATCTTGGGCTTTGGGGGAGCCCCGGACCGATCCACCTGGGCTTCGGGCACAAGGCAGGCCGCCGAAGCAGTACAGACCGACGATGGGAAGCACAAGGGCCTTACAACTCGAGGCCGTGCTGCAAGTCTTCACAATCACAAGGGCCGCAGTGTTTTCCAGGCCCTCTTCTCTCCGTACATTGTCGGTTAATGAAAGGCCACTTTGGGCCGGCGTACTAGGGTACGCCCTGCACCAGCTCCGACTGCTTGAGGACCAGCTTTGGGGTCCGTCTAAGCAAGTGCGACATCGCTAGCCGCCAGGGATTTCAGTTCGAATAACATCAAGTTGGCACATGCTTCATGCTGCGATCGTCTTGATCGTTGACATCAGCGCCGCCATCACCACAAACAGCGCAAACACAAGCGCCAAGTAACCACCCCTCCATCGGACATTGCTGCAACAAATGCGCAATGCTTGCTTGCTTATATCTCGTCACGGCCTTCCGTCGAATTTCGACATGTCACAACCAATTTTTGTTTAACAAAGACACTAAGATACGAATGTCGCAACGAGCCGGCAATAGCAAGCTGGATTTGTTGCAGGGCTTTCAGCTGCTCCAGGACGCAGCGTCTTGGCTTAATTAAGGCCGTCCCATCTGGCATCGCCACCCCAAGATATGATAGATCCATCGCTGAGGATAGCAGCAAAGGCACGACTCGAAGCCTGGACATGCTTCACGTCCTTTAGCTTCTCCTGAACAGAGTTGCTGTAGCCGCACAAAATAGAATCCCCCCAAGTCACGACAGATCCAGTACTCACGATCGCAGCAAATGCACGATCTGTGGCCTGGATCTGCCGTACGTCCTTCAACTGATCCTGAACGACACTGCTGTCGCCTCCCCAACCAGCATGGCCCCAAGTCACAACAGACCCGTCGGCGAGGATCGCAGCAAAGGCACGATTTGTGGCGTGGAGCTGCTGCACATTTTTGAGTTGCTTCTGGACGCAGCGGCAGTCACCACCCCAGCCAGCATGGCCCCAAGTCACGACAGATCTGTCACTGAGGATCGCAGCGAATGCACCAATGGTGGCCTCTATGTGCTGCACGTCTTTCAGCTGCGCCCTGACAGAGCTGCTGTCGCCACCGCAACCGGCGTGGCCCCAAGTTGCGACGGATCCATCAGTGAGAACCGCTGCGAAAGCATAATTTGAAGCCTGGATCTGTTGCACGGCCCTGAGCTGATCCTGCACAGAGCTGCTGTCACCGCCCCAGCCAGCATGGCCCCAAGTTGCGACAGATCCATCACCTAGGATTGCAGCGAATGCGCCAATCGTAGCTTCGATTTGGTGCACGGTCTTCAACTGATCCTGCACGGAGCCGCTGTCACCACCCCAGCCAGCAGAACCCCAAGTCACGACAGATCTGTCACTGAGGATCGCAGCAAACGCCTCGTGTGTGGCCTCGATGTGCTGCACGTCCTTCAACAGCTCCTTGACGGAGCTGCTGTCACCACCGCAACCTGCATGCCCCCAAGTTGCCACGGTTCCATCGGCAAGGATGGCAGCAAATGCACGATTTGTGGATTGGATCTGTTGCACGGTCCTGAGCTGGTCTTTGACAGAGCTGCTGTCGCCGCCATCGTCAGGATGGCCCCAAGTTGCAACAGATCCATCGCTGAGTAGAGCCGCAAAACCCCTTTCAGTAGAAGCCAACGACAGTTGTCGAAAGTGTAAGAGCAAGTCCGCTCCGGTCTTGATGCCTGTTTGGTCGAGTGTAGCTTCATCTCGAAGCACCTTCAAACTTGAATTCACCAGTCTGCCCCTTCCAGTTTCTAAGGCATTCTGTGCCTGGAGTCGGAGCTCGCCTATGGTGCAATTGCCTTTGCAGGTAATCCACGCAGCTCTCCCGCTCATGAGACCCACGCGGACGGAGATCGACATGGCTCTTGTGGCCTTGCAATAAAGCTACCGACCCGTTGTCCCATCTCTGCCAGTCCGAACTTGAACCACAAACTTCGAAAGATGGGCTGTGAAACACATCGCTACACAACTGACTGTGGGCTGTGTGAATTCGGGTCCGCGCATGGATTGGGTAGGTCTTCTGCATGAAGCGATAGAACCACCTTGACTGTCAACAACTCTTGAGTCGAACACCCAGGTGCCAAAAAAGAACAGTCTCTGCCGGTAAGAACTTGTGCGGAATGTGCTAGCAGATACTGCCATGGAGGGTGAAGGAAGGATACCCGTAGCTGCTTCGGGCCTAGGAGTGGCTCAGGGCATGTCCAGGCACCCTGCAAGGGGAGGGGAGGGTCGGTCGTCGGGACTCTTGGCATACTTTGGAGATGGGCAGTGCAGGGCAAGAGCTGCTTCAAAATCTATGAGCACCGAAGGCCGAGGGCGGGGATGGGGCGCCAAAGTGTACGTTGACATACATCTCCGAGAGTCTGCGTCAGCCCCCCACTTGACAAACTCGTGTCTGTTGCAACACTTGCCGTCCTACATACCGGAAATGGACAGACTACTGCTGATTCATCCTACAGTTCATACCATATGAGGAAACTACTACTACTACTACTACTACTACTACTACTACTACTACTACTACTACTACTACTACTACTACTACTACTACTACTACTACTACTATTACTACTACTACTACTACTACTACTACTACTACTACTACTACTACTACTCCTACTCCTACTCCTACTCCTACTCCTACTCCTACTCCACTCCTACTCCTACTCCTACTCCTACTCCTACTCCTACTCCTACTCCTACTCCTACTCCTACTACTACTACTACTACTACTACTACTACCACTACTACTACTACTACTACTACTACTACTACTACTACTACTACGACTCCGACGACTATGACGACTACGACTACGACTACTCCTACTACTACTACTACTACTACTACTACGACGATGACGATACGACTACGACTACGACTACGACTACGACTACTACTACTACTACTACTACTACTACTACTACTACTACTGCTACTACTAATTGCTGCCTAGGTTCTGCTTGCTCAGGTCTTCGGCGTTGGAGCGGTCCACCCTCATCCACGTGCCCTGCTCCAAGAGGGCTGCGGCTTGTGCAGTGCATGTTCGACGAGACAGCAGGAAAGGTATATACTATATAGTACATAATATAATATCATATAAAACTTATATGTGTGTGTATATATATAGACATACATACCAATTAAAGTATATATAATATATAGGGGCAATGGGACGCTGGTGCAAAGACGATTTGACTGACTCGCGAGTCGATGTGTCAATGGACGGACTGGGTGCATGCATCCGGCTCAGCGTCTCTTGCGGGCCAGCGGGAAAGCATACGGGCATTTCAGAAAAAGAAGCCTATAATTATTACATAATAGTAGGATCTAGTAAGATCCCTAATACAACTTATTGGAAGGATCTGTATTTAGCAATACCCATAATTACAAGATCCCTGATTGCAAAACCCGTTAAGCACCGAACCCCATACGTACTCCATATAGCCCAAAAAAAGCCGTGCAACAAAGCGCGATGAAGAACCTCCGAGTGTCCCATCAGCCCCGCTACTCCGATCCATAGTAGAAGCCCTAAAACCCTACACCCTAAACCTCAAAACCCTAAAAGCCTAGAGCCCTAAACCCTAAAACCCTAGAGCCCTAAACCTTAAAACCCTAGAACCCAGAACCCTAAACCTTAAAACCCCAGAACCCTAAAACTAAATTCCCAAATCTACAATGCAAGCGACTTTGCTCCTGCCGTCTCCTGCCTTCTGGTCAAGGAGCCAGCCGGCATGGGACCACCAAAAGCCATCTTTCGGGGAGTGCACATCGTTGGCCGTGTCCTTTCAGAGCATCGGGTCGTTGGGATTTATCGGATGATCGGCGCGAGAGTTCGGGCTTAGGACGTGAGGTCTCGGGTTTTCGTACTGGTTTTCGTTAGCTGTCGGGTTGGATGACAGGCGAGTCGTGAGCAGGGGGCAAGAGAGCCACGTTGCCGAGGCTAACGCAAGGCATGCTATATGAATCTTCGTGAGGGGGCCAAACAGAGCATGATACACTAGCAGCAGGTTCTTCCCGCTCTTTCCCTTCACGGAATGTCATCGCCCAGCCCACAGCCACAGCTATGCCGAGGTGCGGTGGCGCCGTGATGATGTCGATGAGAGGACACCTCAACAGGCAGCACTCTCGGTAGGCTGCAAAATCAGCCCGGAATCCACAAGCTTCGCCGGGGCACCCAGTTGATGGGATGGCTTTGCACCGCCAAGCATCCGCAGTAGGCAAGGAAGTACTCCACGATCTCAGTTGCAGGGTGCAGTGACAGCGATGCTCTCTGCGAAATGTCTTGGCTCTGATGCAAGTCACCTTCGGGCTCTTGAAGGAGAGGTGGGCAAGCTGCCGATGGTATGACAGCGTGATGCCGAGCATTCCGGTCATGACCTGAACTGCGAAGAGCGGTCCGGAAGCGCACCATCCCTGGTCTTCTATGCAGATGACCAGTCAGCGAGTCAAATTCCTGCCGTGCAAGTGAGCTGCATAGCCGATGAAGAAGCAGGCAAAGGCCTTCCACGTGAAGTAAAATGGTGCGAAGCAGGCTCCTGCGATCAGGCGTAGCTTTTGAGGAAAGTCCGGCGGGCCTGCTGCCCCAAGCACAGTCTCATGCTTCAGGCTCAGATGGGGAGCTGCAATCTTGTAGGCCCCGTTCTACGCTTATGAGAGAGGTGTGCAAGCACTGGGAAGGAACAACATCCAACACCATCCAGTGCAACGGAGCATTAGCCGAACTCAGTTGCCTCCGCCTAGAAACACAGAGGACCTGCACCGAACACTCCATGGTGAGCGCCGCAGTGCGGGAGAATCCATTTCTTGAGCTTCCAAGACTACGAGATTCCCAGGCCCGACGCGCCTACGTGGATTGCGCCTCGGGAAACGGTGGAGGTCAAGTTATACAGTTTCCAAGCGTCCTGAGGAGTTTATTGAATTTTGGAAGAGCTGGTGCTGTGGCCAGACGGACAGGGCCATCGATGCCCATGTTTTTAAAGTCATGCTGGTAGGATTCCAGTCCCATGCAACAAATCCTGAACTCCTGCTGTTAGCAGATCATGATACTACGTGCGGCCAAGCTCAGCATGACAACTCAAGCTGCATCGCAGTGGCCGAAGAAGAGAGCGTAGAGGAAGTCCTGCAGGCTGGTCAGGGACTCTGACCGACAGGACAAAAACGCACGCCCACGCCTGCATGCATCGAGTGCCCCCTCTGGGCGAGTGAGAAGTAACACACTGAGATAACTTTGCTTCACAGAGAAACCTTTCGCTTCACTAGAGTGTACCGTGTTCGAAAACTTTTCCAGCTCTATGCGGCGCGTGCATGTGTAGACTAGTGGCATGCCGCAGGTGCAAGCACTGCTTGCTTGAGTCATCGTAACTTCTGGGACGTCCTTGTCATTGCATTACTAACTGCGGGAGCCTGGAGCCCAGTCTCTCCAAGAGCTCAATCTAAGCTGAGCCCGTACACACAAAGATACGCTGTGCTGAAAAGCACTCAATCCGAAAGAGCACCTTGAGTTGGGATCCACTAGATGTTCGAAGTGAGCATCCGATTGAAATGGGACCAGAGCAGAAGGCCTTCTTCTCCCACGTTCGCTGCCAGTATGTGCGTGGCCTTGAAGGGGCTCACACAGGAACCATAGTTATAGCTGGGACTAAGTCAGTATTGCTGTACTGAACTTCTCAAGGGTTCTTGTCTGGATCTTCGTGTCTGCTTACAGTTGCACACGAACAGCTTGCGTCAAACATCGCAACCACAGCAGGTGCGAGCGATCCATGACCACCTGAACCGGCCAGGAATAGCCAAACCATCCAAGCCGAATCGGATATGACACGCCTGGATCAGTATCAAGGCCTAAGAAGCCAACGGGCCTTGGATGAACACAGTACCCTGCCGAACATCCCGGCATCCTAAGGACAAGGCCAGTTTGTGAAGTCCCAGAACTTGCGGTTGCGGGTACTGAAGAACCTGCATGCTGGGGGCCAGGATATGTCAGGATGCGAGTTTTGGAGCAAGCAGGAGTTCTACAAGCACAGGTTCAACGAAGGGTCTGCAATTTACATCAGATAACATGCCAGTAAGTGTAGGAATGCTCACGTCGCTTCCTACCTGGCTACATGCGGGCAATTTCCCACGTGCAATTATGCGGGCACAGGCAGGCAGGTGCATGCATGCATACATGTACAAGAGGGCAGCGGAAAAGCTGCCGCTGACAAACTTGCTTGCCTTGCCTCTGCCCTTTCTCTCCTCCACGCACCTGCTTAGCACCCTTCTTGCGCTCCTGGAGGGTGTGGAAATCGAGAGGGATGTCTTTAACCTTCTAAGAGCTTTAGACTTTAGACAGCAAGTCGGGAGGCTTGCAGTGAAATAAACACTCCTGTGTTCAATGAACAGTCCAGAGATCCGGTTTCAAGGTAGGAGTCGTAAAACTGCACCAGCAGTGTTATGTATTGCGTTGAAGGAATTTTCTGGGCATCCATCACCTGGACATCTGGATCTCAGATTTCACAGGCGTCCGTCAATCCCGAATTGCATCTCAAACTCTCTGCGCCCAATTTAGACGCAGACTGCTTGACGTGGAAGCTGGGCGGAGGCGGAGGAAACTCCGTGCATGTCACTGCAAACGCTGTTGTGTATGACAAAGGTGGCGCTGCTTGGCTTTCAGTCAAGACGTGTTCAGACTCTCCAGCATGCATAATCTCTTGAACTGCAGCCCTCGTATCAAATACCGCAGCAGAAACTCGGCTCTTTCTCCACGACATTTCCTAGCACCAAACGTAACAGACTAGAATATGCTAACACGCTTGTTGTACTCTTGACAGCTGCAGTTCATGCATTCCACAGATTCCTGCTTAAGGCTGTCAAACACAAGGCTGCTGAAGCTGGGCACGTGATGGAAGCGCCTAGACATCCCGCCCCTGCCGCATCCGCCATGTCCTACAACCCCGAGCTTCATTCCCAGCTCCTCGCGAATAGCATCCGCAGTCTCCGGTGCTTCCATGTTACGAAGCTGTGGCTTCTTGCTGCCCTTCCAGGTCAAAGGAATCGGAAGCTGTGGGAAAGCTGTTAGAACTGTCGAAGCGGCCCCTCGAAATGCCCCTGGCGGCCTTGGCTGCCAACGCCACTCTGCTGTACTTTCGCATCGCCAAGGCCGCCATGGCGGTGGCCGCTGCCTCAAGGCTGGGAAGCTTTTCGAGCTAAGCTTTTGAGGGTGGGCGCGAGAGGGCAGGAGGGGGCCGGTAGAGTGGCAAACTCTTGCAATTTGCCAAGATGTGGCTCAATCACGTCACAGACTGCCAACAAGACTGGACGAGGGCACAAACTCCGCCGATTTCAAATCTTAGTTGCCCAAGCATTTGCAACATCTAGTCTGAGGTTCGAAGACCCAGCTCATCAATGAAGCAGGATGATCGACATTAGAATGCCTCACGATCTGATCTACGGTGACATCTCAGCTGAACCACCTGTTGTCCAAAACTTTGGAGCTCCCCGACCATGCCTTTAAAGCTCCCGGATCGCTCCTATCTTGCTATACCCACGTAAATACATATATTTATATACAGTTATATACATACACACACACACACACATATTTATGGAGACAAAAAATATATACACACACATATTTCTGCTCATATTTCATGTCAATCATATATATATATATATATATATATATACATATATATATGGTCACCCCCCCCCCCCCAAGATCCACACCCTCTCTGTTCCTCTCTCTCACGCATAACCAAGCGTTTCGAACCTACCTTCTCCATGTGCAGAACGTGCTGTAAATACCAGCGGGCACGGCTTCTCTGTAGAACAGCTACTTTGCTCATAGCATGTCTACAAACTCTTGACATCGAACATTTTGCACACCAGGATCTGGTTCCGAAATCAATGTCTTAGTGGGAGGCAGAGTGCCAACACCAAAATACCGCCAAGGAACCAAAGGCATGACATAACTTGTATTTTTGGAAAAGATTGTTGATATACCACTACGCACAATAGTATGCTGTCACTATCAATCTGATTTTACAAGCATTAGTGTTGAAAATTGCTGTGCAGTCCTTTTCATTTGGGCTTGGGAAAGCCAAATTTTAGGGCCAGCACAGCACTTTTGAAGCTCAGGTGCCCTAAAGTGCTGTACTGTCCCTAAAAGTTGGATTTGGCAGAGGCCAAATTTAGGGACAGTACAGCACTTTTGAAGCTCCAGTGCCCCAAAGTGCTGTACTGTCCCTAAAATTTGGTTTTCCCAAGCCAAAAGTGCTGCACTGTCCCTAAAAAACCTAAAATCCCTATCCCCCAACAACCTGCAGGCGTTCCCAGCCGATAGTCTCTGGAGGATAGGATTTTTAGGTTTTTTAGGGACAGTACAGCAATTTTGGCTTGGGAAAGCCAAATTTTAGGGACAGCACAGCACTTTTGAAGCTGAGGTGCCCTAAAGTGCTGTACTGTCCCTAAAAGTTGGGTTTGGCAGAGGCCAAGTTTAGGGACAGTACAGCACTTTTGAAGCTCCAGTGCCCTAAAGTGCTGTACTGTCCCTAAAATTGGCTTTCCCAAGCCAAAAGTGCTGCACTGTCCCTAAAAAACCTAAAAAACCTATCCCCCAGCAACCTTCAGGCGTTCCCAGCCGATAGTCTCGGGAGGATAGGTTTTTTAGGGACAGTACAGCGCTTTCGGCTGAGAGAGGGTCTTATGTCCGACAAGCTTTCGGCTTGGGAAAGCCAAGTTTTAGGGACGGCACAGCACTTTTGAAGCTCAGGTGCCCTAAAGTGCTGTACTGTCCCTAAAAGTTGGGTTTGGCAGAGTCGAAATTTAGGGACAGTACAGCACTTTTGAAGCTCCAGTGCCCTAAAGTGCTGTACTGTCCCTAAAATTTGGCTTTCCCAAGCCATAAGTGCTGTACTGTCCCTAAAAAACCTAAAAAACCTATCCCCCAGCAACCTTCAGGCGTTCCCAGCCGATAGTCTCTGGAGGATAGGTTTTTTAGGTTTTTTAGGGACAGTACAGCGCTTTCGGCTTGGGAAAGCCAAATCTTAGGGACAGTACAGCACTTTTGAAACCCAGGTGCCTTAAAGTGCTGTACTGTCCCTAAAAGTTGGGTTTGGCAGAGGCCAAATTTAGGGACAGTGCAGCACTTTTGAAGCTCCAGTGCCCTAAAGTGCTGTACGGTCCCTAAAATTTGGGTTTGGAGAAGCAGAATTCAGGGACCATTCTACTCTAAGTTTCTTGCTAGAACCGTGAATGCTGCGGCAAAGATTGTTGGATGTGGACGATCTAATTATTTTCAGTACGAACATGAGTCCGACGTCTCGGCAAACCATGTGGAGCAGGACTGATGCATGATTGCTTCGGGCCGATGTTTTGTGCGCGAGGAGTGTGTCCTATAGGGTATGTGTAATATAATGCGTGCGGTGTTATATGTGTTCAAGGTATATATGCTGTATACATCGACTGTCATACATAGGGCCATAGGGGCATTCTGTGAGGTCTTCTTTGGAGTATTCCAGACGGTCTTCCATGAGGAGTACGATATATAGAGGGTACTATGTGTTCCATAAGGTATTCTGTAGGGTATTCTATGCCGTATTCTGTAAGGTACTTTGGATATTCAAAAGATATACGGGCTATGACTGAAAGTATATGATAAGGTATTCCAGAAGCTCTAGGGTATTCAATAAGGCATGAGGGTATTCTATATCAGTGCATCCATATGAAAGGTTTCAAGATACATAGAGAAAGTATTCTACAGGACATCCTATAAGATATTCTATATAGTGTCTTGTATAGAGTGTCCTATAGGGTATGTGTAATATAATGCGTGCGGGGTTATATAGGTGGTCTTGTATACGGTGTGCGACAGGATATTCAAATGGATTTGTACAAGGTATAAAAGTTATGAGAGTGGAATTTTGCAAAGTATTCTAAAATGTAATCTAAAGGGTACTATGTTGGTGAAATACAAGGTGTTGAGCCCTGAAAGTATCGATAGATTTCGTGTTCACGGACATGATCTATAATCTCGATGCGTCTTATATATGGGAGGTGTAGAAATAGGGCCGTCTTTTCATATCGATACTTGTCGTGATACTATGTGATATGGGATGATATATCTTTGCTTTCCTGTTGCGTGTTACCTTCAGAGCCCATACTGCTGCATGCAAAAACCTATACACACACAGAACATGCATGCAAGCTTGCGTTCTTTTGCAACACGAGAAGAAGCCGTACGCGAATGTATGTCGCTTGGAAAACTCAAGGTGTATATGAAGGAAATGCAGAATGTAGGATCTGCGAAATCTTTGGTGCAGTCGCAGCGTATTTAGGCCAGTACCTGGGCAGGGCAGGCGTGGATCTTGGGGGGGGGGGTGAGCATATATATATATATATATATATATACACATACAAACCGTATCGTATTAGTAGTCACATTGCCGTTGCTTCGACTTTCCAAAGTTGTCCAGGTGACCACAGCCCACCGTGGCTGGGAGGTCACATCTTCAAAGGCCGGGGCGGCCGTGGCTCCCTGGTGCAAGACTCACTCATGTCAGGTCTCCAAGCCAAGTAATTATGCTGGTTTGTGACCAGCGGAATGTTGAGTATCACAAACTATGCGCCAACACGGCCAACATGATCTAGGCTGCAAATCGCCGACCGGTTCCGCCTGAACTTGCTAGGAATACTGACATCTTTACGCTCATGATAACAGGGTATCGACGCCTGCTCGACAACCCTTTCGATGCAGTGTCGAAACGACTGTTTCCATGTTAGAGCTCCCCTAATCTTGCCTGCGTCTTTCAATAATGCATGGCAACGCTGAAACAAGCTCTGAGCCCAAACCTGTTTACTTGGATTCCCGCACACCGAATGCGAAACCGAACCTCACGCCCTGAAGCGCTAACCTTCTAAACTAGATCCAAAAGCGAGGGCGACCGCGACCGGAACCCCAGAACCGAAATCCTCAAACCAGCCTGAGTCAGGGCGGAAGCAGATTGCCAGTGGCCGCTGTTGCGACCCTGGCATCTACTGCTCTCGGAGATGACCCATGGGCTTCGCTTCTTGCCGTGGGGCTTCGGAACGAGCGGTTGGTTCGGAACATGGCAATCAAATCAGCGCCATTCGTTGAATCGCATGCCCCAAATAAACCAGACACTACACTGTGAACTTCGCACTGTCCAGTTATCTTGCGAAAACGGATGGCCGGTGAGAATTTGCAGACCACCACCACCATCCCTCACCATAAGTTCAAGACTCGCAGGGGCAAGAAGCGCTTTGTTCTCGGTCTTGCTCTTGCACACACAGCGACTCCATGCTCAGCATCACCATCACGGGCATCTCCAAGATTATCACCACTACCATCCAACATACCCGATTCTCATGTCTTAGCCTCTTCCTGAATGGTGTCGTAATGAAATTGCCCAGAGTCTTTGACTTTGACTTTCATCGATTTTGCCAGAATTGCTGCACTTTCTTGCCGCTTCCGGTTCACAGCTGCTCCGGGCGCCTGCTGTGGCTGAGGCGCGACAAAAGACAATGCAAAGGTCCCGGAGTGAAAAAGTGTCGCCTCAACATGAGGCAGCTTTGAGCTTCCGCTGGAGTTCACTGGGGCAGGGCTACGCCGGCTACGCTACAAAGACGCAGGAGCACTCCTTCGTGAGGTTTCGCAGACTCCACGCTCTGGGCATTGCTCTCATGATGGCCTGAGAGCCTAAGTCTGAGCCCCACACCAGAATGAAGAAAGCGCAGCACGTGGTGGCGAGCAAACGCGGCACCATGGCTCTACGCAAGAGAGAAAAGGCTTTCGGACGACACAGGAAAGACACGGAAAACGGCCTGTCGCCTAGAGGGCAATCGATCCTGGCACGAAGTCCAAGTCCTACTCCGGAGGCACCAGGCTGCGGTCTCGGACCTCGGAGCCCATACAGCAGAAGCCAGAACGGCACCAGGTTCTGCAAGGTTAGCCGGTTAGCCTGGGCTCTTCTGATCAAGCAAAGTCCGGGGCGACCCTCCGTTTTGTGTCTCGGCCGGGTCCTTCTCACGGACACGCGTGCCACCGGAGGAAACCGATCTTGCCACTGTTGGCGGCAGCGGAGAACTGCGAGGTACAAGCAGTTGCAACCTGGGCATCTGATCTCGATCTGGTTTAACAGCGTAGCATCCAATCACCGCTGCTGCGGCCAGGCTCCCTAGCGAAGGCCTACTATGGCCTACTGCAGCAAAGGCCGACTTTGCGTACCTTTGCCTGGGGGTATTGAAAGGATGACTTGAGTGGCAAAGCCCTTCAATCTGTCCAGTGAGACTGATGGCAGCAACAAAGCCCAAGCGCACGTAAAGCTTCCATTGCGTTGACTCGGCTCTGTGGGCATTTGTGGCTGCTTCTCCCGTCTCACGAAGCTTCAAGAACAGTCGTATCAGAGCGGCAAATGCTTAAAAGCTGGTCATACTTTGGCCGCCAGCGACGTAACCTGTGCAACTTAGCATCGAGACGTATGACATCACCAGAGATCGAGCCTAAACCCTCGCCCAAGCGGCCTGAGGCTGTTCGTCTTCATCCAGCACCACGCAGGCTGCCTTCCTTGTGCAGGCTTCCTGTCCCAGGTCACTTACGGTCCAAATCGCTGCTTGAAGAGGGCTCAGACGGAGTTTGAAAATGTAGAGGGCTGAAGGAGCTTGGGTCTGCGCTTGGCCCCGGTTTGTCCGCAACCTGCAAGTAGGCCCTGCTGCAGACCATCGCTGAAGCTACGAGTTTCTCTGGATCGCTTCCTGTGCCGGCATCTTGCATCCGATGAGACGACTACCACATGTGGCGCAAGTACCGCGACACCCTTGCCAATGAAGGGATGCAGGCAGAGTAAGTTATGGCACAGGCTCCGTTTCTGGACGAGCAGGCAAGGTAATGAAGTCACCCACATGGATGAACAGTGTTCAGCATGCTCGCGAAAACACGATCAAATTGATTAGATATCTCCTTACCGCGTGCAGCTGTTGCACCCCGCTTGCTGCATCAAACTAAGCATCAGCAAACCGGAAACCAATGAACTTGCCCGAGTAGCCTCCCATGCTAAGGCCCCGAAGGAGCCGAGTGACCCGACATTGGGTACCTCCGGAGGATCGGGGAAACTTAGTAAGCTGTTGTTCAGTAGGGTTTGAACCGGTTAGCTTGAAGTAGAATAACTCTAGTGGGCCTACATTTACTTAAGTGCCCCCGCCCTCCAAGCATCGCAGCTCGCTTCAGGTATTAGGTCCTAGGTGTGGTTCAAAGGGTCGGGTAAGGCGAGTGAGGCTTCATGTCCAGGCTTTGGGCTCCATGGTTTAAAGTGCCACAACCTTCTGCAAACTTTGGGCCTGGTGGGCTAGGTTGGAGATGATGGGCGGTTTCCGATGGTGGCTGTTTGAATTGTCCCTTTGTGTGAGCCTGGCAAAACATGCGGGCAGCAGACACATGAAAAAGCACCGAAACACTAAACAAAGCCACAAGAAGCCCTAAGCACTAAACTATATGGCTGCTGAGGAAGAAGGCCTCAAACGCCTCCAGGAGCTCCCCAGAGTTGCCTGCACATGCGTCTGCAAAGGGGCGCGGTTTCGACTCAGAATCTCAGGTTTCCTAATTTTGGGTTTAGTTTGCTTTGTTTCTATTGTTGCTTCAGTTCTTCGGTTCTTGGCTTTTGGTGGCTCAGGTTCCCAGGCTTCAAAGGTTCAGACGTCGGCACTGGAGACTGCGACTGCTGTATCGGCTTGGAGAATGGAATAGCAAGGGTGAGGGGTTGCTTTCTTCTTCCGGTCTTAAGAGTTCCTCCGAGAGTGCACGAACCTCTCCAGGTACTGACATTGACTCATCGGCGGAACGTAACTAACCGCCTGTGCTCACTTTTTTTATTCTCCCAGGGCATTCTCATTTCGGATACCTCGAAGGCAAGCTTGATACCCAGCACAGTTGGCAGGGGCAGTATGGCTGCTGATCCAGTGCTTCGGTCTGAGGAAGTTTTAGCTGGCGGGTCTTCGTGAGTTGGCTTGCAAAGATATTCAGGTAAGGGTTTGCTGCAAGTTCTCAAACGAACAGGCCAACCAGCAAGGAAGTTCTCTGACGCGGATTTTTCGACGCGGATCCTGAAATGCACAATCGATGAACAAACGAGCAAGGGCAGTTGTCGGTGTTCGTAGGAGCAGGAGCGCATCTTGCCTGAAGAGGATGTTCCTCTTCGCAGAATCATGTCCTGGCAGGCTCCAGAAAGCAGTAGAAGGCAGTGTGTAGATCGACAGCTAGACGGCGAGGTTTACGTGGAGCCAGACGAGAAGGCTCCACGTGGCTGTTACGGCTACTATCATTATTTTGATTGGTTTCTTAGTTCTTGTTGCTTGTCTATGGGGTCGAAAGTCTTGTGTCCTGGCGGCAGCATGCTTGGTGCTATGGTTTCCTCAATCAACTGCAGGACTGGATTTCTGGGGGAGAAGCCCGAGCTTGCACAAACGAAAGCTCGCACCGCCACGCAAAAGTGCCTAAGAACCTAAGAGTCGCAGGTGTTCCGAGACTGCAAGACCTCAACAAAGGACCTGTACACCCTAAACTCTCGAGCCTCCAGGGCGAAGATTCCCTGGACTCGGAAACACCGCCTGGCAGCACGCTTTCAAAGCTGTAGCTCAAAACGAACCCTGTGGTTGCCAGGCTTCGCAACTAATTAAAAAAAGACACGTGCGGAAACAAACACAGTTTCAACAAGGTCTGGCATCACAGCGACATCTTTCTCAGCTGGTACTCGTGCATTACCTTCCTGCAAGCCATGCGACCCCCGTAGATTCCAGATGGCATCTTGCTTGCCTATCCATGAGCGGTATGGCCATGTCGCATCGAAGTCTGTGGCCCGCAACCATATTGCTCCCGGAGAGCCCAAGCCCCAACAACTTCTCTGGCCAGAACGGGTATTCCAGATAGAAACCCAACAACTGTGCCACCCGAGGAGAGCCTTGGGGGCAGAAGCCGTTCCCGGAGGTCAGGCGACGGAGAGTACCTCTCGATTCCAAAAGTTCAGCAGATGAGGATGCCAAAGGTGATGGGGGTGATGATGATGAAAGGCTGTGGAAGGGACGGGTGACGAGGATAAAGAGGAGCAGTGCACAGTAGTTCTCTTTGAAAGCTCGGCATATGAAGGATCTGCGTGGATGTACGCTTGGGTACTGGTACCTGGTTTCGAAGACCCCGCAGAAGCAACCAGCACCTGCAAGGCCACGCTAGTTCCGCACCGGCTCCGAAGCGGATAACACAACAACATGCTACAAAGGCACAGCTTCACCCCAACCCTCCAAGCAACTTCGTGAAGCTCGGGGAGCATGTTAATGTCAACCAACCTAGTGAGACAAGCAACTGGAACACAAGAAACGAGGGCTGCAGGGCACGCTGCAACATCCCTTGAGGAACTGCTGCGAACCTCTTGCTTGCAGCAGAAGGAAGACTTCCGCGGAGTTCGATGAGGGTTCAAGCGCTTGATTAGGCTTAGTTCCTGCTTTGGCTGATATTGTCTTCGCTGAAGGGCGTTCTTTGAGAGGTCTGCATGACACAAGTCGAGACTGTTGCAGGGGCTGACGGAAAGCGACAGAAAGGAGAGCCACGGCTGGTGGCTCTCCTCATCTCAAGAAGCCTAGATTATACTTACATAAGCATGGTCTTGTAGAGCGCGTATCATATAAGGCTATAGGGCATTATTGTTCTTGCTGCGATTGAGACCAAGATCAACCAGCCGGGGTTTGAAGAGCAACAGCTGAGCCCGGCCCCCTAACCTTTCATCCAAAAAAGATACCATCCACAGGTCGTAAGTGTCGTAACCCGTCTTGTGCGAGGAACCCTCACCGCTAAAGCTCTTGAGTTTGGAATGGAAGTTCACATCCCAAGCCGCCCTTTCTTCACGCGCTGCACCTTGAACACGAGTGCAACACTTCCTCCCTCCAAAGCGGCCTGCACAAGAAATGATGGTCAAAACGGGAAACCGAGGCGTTGCACTCCGTCAGCCGTTTTACCGTGAGCTTGAACTAGGGACCTGGCTGTCAAGTCCTTAGTCCTCTTGACAGCACTGTTCGTAGCACGACATACGCGCAGAGCTGCTCACAACAATGAAGGTGGTGCATCCTCGTATGTCGGGTAGCCTCCTTGGCCAGCATGGGATCAGAGGTCACGGACGTGCAACCTGCGAGCTGTATCGGATCTTGCATTTGTCAGGGATGTAATAACGTTAAGATAAACCAGACAAATTCAAGGCCAGTACTTGGCTCCGATAGCTCAGACGGTAAGCGATGTCAAATCAAGCTTTAGACAGCCATTAAATACACAAGTTCCCCTAGTCGTTTACAACCTTCCCTAGTTCTTGCTCGCTGACATTACAACAAGGGTATCTTAACGTTCAGCAGTTCAAAACATGCCTACTGCAGATTCTGCAAGACACCTGCCCGGCTTGTGTGATACAGAGCTACGTTCATTTCACATCTTAAATTTCATAGGCTGGGACTTTGGAGGTTGATCGACGTTTATGGGTGAGATGATGGGTGAAACGGGCGACTACTGTATGACTTAGGCTCGTAACGGGTGAGCCTCATGAGGCCAACTCTTCCACTGCCAACCCAAAACTGCGAGCAAAGACTGATTCAATTTAATATATGACGACATATAATATATAGTATATTTTATAATAAAAAACTTAAACTTCAAAGCTTCGGGTCCGGTCCATGCCTCGCCAAAGAAGGAGGTTTCCCGGATGGAGCGCGGCGAGGCCCTCAACCTCAGAAGTCAGAGGCCGGATTTAGTTTAGAGCTAAATGATATTAGTTTAGGTTGAAGGTTCAGGGTTTAGGTTTAGGAGTTTAGGGTTGAGGGCTCAGTCTCCCCACATTTTTGCCCTTTGCAAGCCCGAAAGATGGCAAGTTGACATCGCCACGATGCATCCGAGAGGCTTCCCCTGTCAAAGCCTCCCGCAGTGTTCCCGACGGGGTGGACAGGCCTTGGCTCGCACAAACCGCACTCCGCTTCACCGACCCGCACCAGCACCCCAGCACCACCCCAGCACCACCAACCTCCACTCCTCCACCCCCTCCCCACTCCACCCTCACCCGCCGCCAACACAACCAAGACGACGACTGCTGGCACAGCAATGACACCACCAACAGCAGCGCTGCAGCGGCTCTGCGATGATTGCTCACCGACAGCCCTGCGCGACTGCCCGAGGTTCGTGCCCAAGCCCAGGAACTGAACGCCGCGCTGTGCGGGAAGGGCCTCCGAAAGGTGCTTCGGTTTTGGTGATGATGTCAGGATGGCGAAGACAAGCCTGAAATCCATTCCATACCCGACATTCCTCAACGTGATGTGTCACTTCTATTGGATTCTGCTGTTGTCACTACCGTTATCGTTACGGCGATGATTGAGGATTACGACCGCTGCGATCACTGCAATGTTTCCTCCTTACTGCATCGTGTTTCCCGGCGCACCAAGAAAATCTAGAGCCGAAGCTGTGAAAGCCCAGAACCCGAAGCTGGAGCCCAGTGGAAGGCCTCCACCGCGAGCTGCAGCTGTGTCAAGAATGGCAACACTTCCTTCCAGGGCAGAAGTTCGATCTCTCAGTGGTGGGCTGAGTACTAGTAACAGCTGTACCTCTTCTTGAGCTCCGGGGTTTCGCCATGCCCCGAAACTTCACGAAAGCCCTACCCTCTGCCTCGTCCGATGGCTTCAGAGGCGCTTGTGAGCAGAGAGCCACAAAGCTATCCGACAGCTTTGCCAGCAGCCTGGCCCCGAGAGTGGGCGAAACAGACGGGCTTTAGGTTGAGGTGTATGGCTTTCAGGCTTTCAGGATCGCAAGTGGGAGTATGGGATCCTGAGAGGTGCTCTTATTACGTAGTGTGCTGCTGCGTGAATATGCAGGGGTTTGGGTTCAGGCGGACGCAAGGATTCGGCTTCGGCATTGTTGGGCATTGGATCGCTTCGTCTTTCTTTTCTATCCAGGCTCTGCCCACATGTTGCCATGCTACACAACTTGCGACCAGTTGCTTCGCTTCACTTTCGGAGCTAGTTGCAGATTTAGTCACACCTTCTGTGAGGTCACTCGCAGCAAAAACTATCAGCACACACGGCTTAGTATCCCGCCAACGACCCAACACCTTTGACACCAACTCCGTGTTGGAAAGCCTCAATCGCACCCCTAGCCTTCTGCCTGATCTAATGCCAATTCCTGCCACCTCATAATTCAGAAGCTTACCGCCCGACTGTCTCTCCCAGATTTGTTTGAGAGACGGTGTCGCGTACTAGGTGCCATAATACGTTCTCTCATGTTGCGATGCTGTACAATCAATGCAGACACACCCTGGCTGGTCAGACCTGCCAGCGCCGGGTTTCGCCCCCAAGACCAGGCCTGAGGCAGTCTGAAGATCTATGGCTGCCACGGGCTGGGGAGATTTGGGGACAGGTCCCTGCTCCACAGCTGCTGACGAAGAATCAAAAACCAGAGCTGGAAGTTGCTTTCACCAGGGCTGTGGCGAAGTGCCATGGCGGCGGGCAGTGTCGTCGTCTGACCCTCCGCCTGGGTCTGCTATCCATCTTGTGTGTATTTGCCGGAAAGGCTGTCAGGTTGTGGGTCGTATGGCTTCGCGAAGTGGAGTTGCTCATGGCGGCATCGGGGTCTGTCGATGGGACAACAACTTTCTCTGAGGGCTCAGGGTTTGCCCGGTGCCTTACAGAAGCCCTTCGGAAAACGGGGAGCACCCGCTGTTACCAAAATGGTCTTAGGAAGGTCTTGGCTCGATGACTATTCGGTGCTCTGCTGCTCGCATGCTTTTCGGCGACTTGCCTCTGGCCGTCCGACCCCTCACTTCCCCCGACTCTTGTAGAGACGGGTTCGTATGTAGCTTCCGTACGAAGCATTGACAGAACACAAGCCTGGAAGACTAGAGTACCGAGCGTGACAAACATGCCGAAAGATTTGTAGGTCTCAGCTCCATGCAAACCTTCTGATGGCAAAGACCTTCGCCGCCTGCAGTCTTAGACTCAGACTCAGGTGCTTACGGCTGCTATGGCTCCAGGACTATCCGATTTGAATCAAGTTGGTTTGTGGGTGAATCCGTCCCGCGAAGAGTTGAGCCGATCTCTTTACTCTTGTTGCTCCTTGCTTCAATGCACAATGTCTGAAAAGCTGCCCTTTGACGTTCAAAGTCAGGACAGACAGCTGGAGTGGCAATGGCGATGACCATGAACATCGCGATTACGTGATTTGGGTCAGAATACCACCAATATGAGTGTTAATCTCTGCCAGTCGAGCAAAGATGATGGTGTCCATTAACATCCTAATGGTTGTCATCTGTCTCATCGTCAGTCTGCCCACCCAAGGGCATAAACTGCTCCGAGAAAGCAAACATCTTCCAAATCAGCAACTTGCATCCTTTTTCAGCAGCCTTGGGAGTTGCGCAGTCGTCGTCAGATGTCACCCCTACTGATCTATGCTTGCTCAAGTTCCCCGCCATTGGGCGGACCTTTTTGGTAGGCTTGGATTCGGATTGGGCTCGACTCGGATATTTACTCCTCGTAGCAGTTTGCAAGCTCTCGACAGTGCCGGCTTGCCGAAGCATCTATTCGTTCACCCAAGACTGTACCAGCGGGTTGAGCAACTGTTGTGCATAAAGCTCTTACACACGGCCGGCTGTGCGGCATCTTTGGCCGCATGCCTTCAAAACTAACTAGACATTAAAATGATGCGCTGCTGCAGGCATCAAGACCCCAATCCCTTCATGACCTCGGCGCTGAAGCGCTGTCCAAGTTGCTCGAGCCTGAAGGTACTAGCGAGAATATGCAATTCACAGCAGGGTGTTGTTTTCAGATGCATCCAAGCTGCGAGATGTTCATTGTATCCACAGCGCCTGAGACAGAAACTCTCGGAGACCACAAGAAGATACAGTAAATGTGCCTGCATCGGACCAGGTGCGTGCAGGACATTACTCACGCTAGCCGTACCGTCTATGGAACATTACGCATCGAGCCAGGAACGAAACATGAAGCGGAAGGATACCACTACTGGCTGGGGGAGGCACTGTGGCGTTGATGAAGCAGGTGCAGGATAGAATTCCTCGGGCAAAGAAACACCCCAGATGCGGCACGTTTCTGCTGTCAGGTTTCTTCATCTTCCCCTTTTCTAGACTAGGGTGGCTAGATTTCGAAAGTTGCGTAAATTGAAGCTGTAAGGACTCAGCTGGCATGCTCAGCCTGCTAAGCTGGAACTCCCTGAATCAGATGCCGAGAAACTCCATGCAGACGGTCACGAATCTTACCTCCTGCCAGCGGTGGACCGGGAGCTCAGCAAGTGCCGATCGACTGGAAGGGCCAAGTTCTGTAATTTGCATCCAGATGCCTGCAATTCAGACCGGACCCCACTGACCTTCAAGCATGATCTCCGGCTGTGCACGGCAGTCCGTGTCAGTCCTTGCGCTTCTGCCCCAGACGTCGCAGTCGACCGCGCAGCTGATGTCTCGATGCAGCGTTGCCTGCATAGGCTCCAGTCACCATGACTCCGAGGCCTCAGCATTTCCATGCTGCAGAGCTTGTGCCAGCCGTATGGACAGACAATGCGGCAAAGTGGCTCACGTCATCTATGAAGGTTTTTGAAAGTCAGACTTATGCGCAGAAGTCGAACGGTTTACAGCTTGGCCTTGCCCAGAGGTTCTGCAAACTAAGATTCAGCCCAGCGACGTCTTGCGGAGTTGTATCCCCGATCTTTGTCCTGAAGTCGCTGAAGGCATAGAAGCAGCGTTCTGGGACGCCCTCCCTCTGCATTCCTTATGCAACTGGCCTTCGTGATGACCACGATTGCAAAGCGCTTTGCATCTGGCGCTTCTAAGGAGGCGAAGTCACCCGTAGGAAGATGAGGGCTGCACAGGTCTCTCAGCTTCGCGGCATGCTGGAGCCTGGTACGTTTAGTCGACGGCGACTTCTTGCAAACAAGCCTGTTCTCGAAACACCCTGAGTGCGTACTGGGAGCGAATCGGCAACCAGCAGAACTCCACCGTCTGCGTTGGCTTTGCGGTCCTGCCGAGGAAATGGGTAAGCCTCGGTTTATTGGTGCTTCCAGATTCGGCGTTTTCGTGCAGCATGGTAGAGCTTCTTTCTTCCTGCCATGCTCCATGGGAATCGCCGTAACTCGCAGCCTACAGTAATGTTCCAAACCTGACGACGGGCCAGTCCTGCTTTGCAGCTTTCACCGCTGCCTCTGCCATGGCCTTGTCCGTGTGTTCCTGCACCACACCTTGGGGGGCTGATCTGATAGAGCATACATAGCTATGCCCGGAATCCACGATAAAACCTTAAATTTAATAAATGTGGGTACAGCCAGCCACCAGTCTTAAAGCTGCAGGAGCAGGACTGAGGGGGTCTCATAGACTTAGAGGGCCAGTGTAGGGCGTGTCGGGAATGGTCTGTTCAACTGAAGCTTCCGGAGTGGTCTTGGAATCGAAGGCACGAAGTTTGCAGGGCCTTCGTGGTGCAGGCCATCTTCGGCGAACTGCTCTTAATACTCAGGCTGGGACAAGTGCCGCTTAGCCAGCATCGGCATCACCATCACTACATCATCGTAGTATCATCACCACCATCAGTATTGCCTCTTCGTATTCTAGCCCAATCTCATCATCATCATCATCATGACCCGCAGCATCAGCTGCTGCACGATGGCATGCCTACAGCTGATAGCATCATCATGACACTTGATGCATCCGTCCTGTCATCACACCTTGTCAACAGTGCTGCGCAATTGGCCTCATGCATAGGCCCTGCTTGACTCAGTCTCTGCAGCTGAATGACGTGCCATCTCCAGCCATCGCACCTGTGTGGAGGCTGGTACGACAGCGAAGCTGGTCGACTTTGAGTGGTGAATGCTCAATGTCCAGGTAGCGTGCAAGGGCGGGGGGAGCGAGACAGAGAGAGGAAGAGAGAGAGAGAGAGAGAGAGAGAGAGAGAGAGAGAGAGAGAGCGAGAAGGCGGAAAGAGCGAACCAAAGAGATAGGCAGGGCGCGGTAGAGCTCGAGGAGAGCAGCTTGCGGCACAGAGTGCGAACCTGAGCGCAAGAACCAAAGCTGAATTTTCACTGAGAGACTGAGATGGTGGATGAAGAAGTGCCTCATCCACCATCGGCACGAGAATATCTTCCTCGACGGCTGCAATGCCTGCCAATGCCAATGACAGCTCAACGGTCCACCATGCGAGCTTGTTGCTCGCTTTCTGTGTTCGGAGCCAATGCAGTTGGTGCATCGCGCGGCCTAGCTCCAGCTGCATCGACACCATTCCAGAGGCCGCCACAAGCCAGTTCTTGGTGTCGACCGGGAATGAGCACGTGTCCTGGGCGACTTGAGTCGACAGGAAATCCACAAGCAAACTCGCAGTTCTGCGAGTGAGGTGTCCAAGGATGCTGATCTTCAAGCGACTTGGCAAGCATCCGCCAACCATGCCAATAACTGCGACTCGTTCTTGCGCATTGGGGTCGCTGTTTGCGCGACAAACTTTGGGCCTCAGCCGCGGGCTTCTGCTGCCAAAGCCCACTCAGCAACTTGCTTTGGCAAAAGCCCGGTAATCTCGCGGCTACTGTAAGATGCCGTGAAGATCCGTGGAGTAAACACCAGAAGCAAGTCAGGGGAAGTTCTGAAAAAACTGAGGTGATCGCAGAGTTGGCACAGTCTGCGGGCCGCAGACGTTCGCAGTGTTGGTGCATACATCTCATCCACTTCATCAAAGATGATGAACGAAGATGTAGCCTGCAAGGAAATGACACAGCCCCACGGCGTGCCACTTCCGCCTATACCATGCCTGTGCGACTTTGACAGTTTCAGCGAGACGGGACCCCTGCAAATCTGGAACAAGCAAAAAAACAAGAAGCAGAAGTTGTGCTGCGAATCTGAGACATCCCGGGCCTGCTCGGCCAAGCCTTTGTCGATGGCAGTTCTCAGGTGATCTGCATGGATCACGTTCCTTGAGAGCATCCGTGATCTCATGGCAGGAGATCGACAAATTATCCTGATTTAGGGAACCATTCAGGTAGCTGGAGCCACCACCGGCTCTAACTACCAACCACTGCCAACGAAGCTGAGGAACACCATGAAGTCCTTGAGATCTAGCCCGAATCCTTCCCCGGCTTTGGGCTTTTTGGCGGATGAGATCCGCGGCACAACGTGCGTGGGACAATGCCACGTCTGACCTTGGCCGCAGAAAACTTGCAAGCGCAGTCCCGAAACCTCTGACTTGCCTATAGAGCCGTGCATTAAAGCTCGACCGTCAAACAACAGTACCAGCAACTGCCGCATGATGCTAGTAGTGGTGGCGGCACTACTAGTACTTAAAGATGATAAACAAGATAGTATTTTAGATGTTGACAGGTACAACACTTCGTAGTACATAACCGTCGTTGCTGGGCCAGCCGCAGTCGTGTGTGGGGCACCACTGCGGAAAATTCTTCCAGAGGCAGCGGAGCGGTCAAATTGGTCCAGCTAGCAGGAGAAAAAGACTTTCACACCTAAGCTGTTTGCAGCCCAGCTGCAGAGCTGCTTCACCAGATTCTCCACCTTAGTTTCTGACCACGAAGCACAACTTGGTTGTCGTAACACGAACACAGTGAACATAATCGCCACGGTGACCTGCAAGCGATAAACGGAACTCAATGGCAACTAAACCATACCCAACCCCTGCAATCAGCCCTCTCTGAGTTCAAACCCCACTCCAAGGGTTGCAACTGTGCTCCCCGAGGAGGCTTTCACCTTTTTCGATGCGCCCTGGGTGTCTCATGTACATGACATGCAGGACATTGTCCTAAGCGCCCAACATGGCTTTTGTTGACACTGTCTCCTAAAACCTAGCTTTCAGAGCCCCTCCACTCTACGCAGCATGCCAGTGTAGCCGGAAGCCGAAGTGCAAAGCATGCAGAGAACTGAGATTAACAGTTCCTTGCACAGCGAGGTGCTGTACCGGCTGGGGTGACCCAAAGGATCCGTCGCACTGCCTTGCCGCCCGTGCTGCAAAGCCACCTTCGCTCGGAATTCAAGATATTTGGGCCCATTTTCCTACAAGAACAATGAGGAACCCCCAAAATAGTACTTGTATAGGTACTTATTACTGTAAGACCCCTGTGTATAGTGGACTCCGAAGTTCGCCGATTGTTGCCCGACCGTGGCACTGGGGGTTGTGGCTGAAGGGCGCTTTGCGGGAGTTTGGCGGACTGCTGGTCTGCGAGGCACCTGTGGAGCCCTGAGCTCATGATTTGAACCAAGACCCTTGAACTAGTGCTGTCCTGTCGCATACATTTGCCACTTAGCAGTGTTTACACAGATCAGAGACAAGCCCGCGGCCCTCAAGTAACAAGCTCCGGAACTTTGCATCTGAATTTCCAAGGCGATTTCTCCACAGCCTCTTTCGACCCGGTGCTCGCGAGCCTGTAGGCATAGACCAGTGAGGTCACTGTCTTGCCCAGGCCAGTGTCCATGATGAGGAAGTGTCCTGCTGCCGCTCCCAGGGCAATGAAGTCGATGGTACTTACATCTTGCTACGAGTACTTCGCGACTCTGATTCCGCCGTGGCCCTGACGGCCAAGGGAACACAAGGAGAAAGGCTCCGGAGACCTGAAGCATCAAGTCTTCCTCCAAAGATGTTGAAGCCGCCTGTGTTAAAAGCAGATAAAGGGGCGACGTAAGACCACGGACGCCTTGGAAAGTTACACTCCAATTCAATGTTGTCTCAAAAGCATTAGGAAAATGAGAGTCATTTAGGGCGAGACTTCACGGTTTACAAAGTTTCCATGGCAGCAGACAAGTCCTCCGCATTTCATTTCGCGATCTCGCTGGTGCATCCCTGAGTGGTTGCATCGCATGAGGTTCAGACCACCATGTTCGGACCAACAGGCCGGAAAGATAGAAGCCCAAGATCCGAAGCTAGTCACTGGAAGCGAGTAGCTGTCGACCGCTTCACGCTGGTGCTCCAGGAGAGACTCGTCGGCACGTGACATAGAAGTCCAGGATGGATGCCTAAGTTGCTCTGCGGCTTATTCGCAGTTTGGGTTTGGGTTGCATTCTTGCTTTGGAACCTCCACGCTATGAGCAGCTCCCCAGGTCCAAGCAGTGCTCTCTCCGCATTGGAGTTTCGCAGCCGAAGACACGAGTCATGCGATGCACACGGAAGAAAATGTTACAAATCTCGAGCTTGGATACCCCTCCCACTGAGCAGAGCTTTGGGACATAGAGGCGAGAGCATTTTGGCTGAGCATGGCCCGCTCCACACCAGCCATCATCCATCCTGGCACTCAACAGAGCAAGCCCTCCAGCAAGCTTCCAACAAGGGTCACGCCAATACCAACAGTAGCTTCAAGACACAGGCCTTGCAAAGGTATGCCTCTGAGTCTATACGACCCTTCAAACCCCGAAACGTACGCGCCAGCTGCCGCTTGCAGCCACACACGCAACCTCGTCCGGAGTTGAACCCGCCATAAGCAGCGCATGACACCTTCGACGACTCGCAGGATGACAGGGTTGGTCACGGTGAAGTTCGGTGGCATCGTGGGGCGCAGAGCCGTCGGAGCAATGCGCGATATGAGGACCAGCAGTCGATACACCAGCCAATCTCCTCGGGGTGTCTTTGGAGCGCTTCTGGAAGACAATCTTCAGAAGTTTCATTGTATACTGTAGACAGAGATACGCGAAACTTGGATGCGGGATTTCAGCCAAACGGATCTATGCAGAACATCTGTGAGCAGGAACTACGACCCTTCCACCCTCCGACCAAGGTAGATGCTGCATCATCAGGCATCTTTGACAAGTACTATAGGGGCCTTAATCTAATAATTCTAATAGGGGTGGGGGGCCCAATATACTACTAAATAAGGAGATCCACAAAAGAGTATAGACAATTATTATTATTATTATTATTATTATTATCATTATTATTATTAAGGCCCCTCTAGTATGCTTTCGCCGAGAAGTCTCCGTCGTAGGCAGCCAACTGATCGGCCAAACCGCCCTGCAGCGAAGGTGTTGGCATGGAGACACTCACATACCTCGGCAGTAGAAAGCTGTGGAGAGTAGACCATATAAGGTAAAACACGATATGCCATAAGATGTCTCCAATCTGAGACCCTTATGACTTTATCGAAAACTTCCGGAGCGACTTCTGAGCCCATGCAGAGCCGATCGTTATGGGATGAGACTCTGCAGAACTGGGATGTCCTTGTGGAAACCCAGATCTGGAGATACTCTGACGGTGTTTGACTCCCCTTGAGGCCTTCGGGGTATAAGACATCAGGCTTGAGCTGACTTCGGGAAGAGATGCATGCCAAAGAATCACGTATGCACCATTCCCTGCCACTCCAAAACATACATACATTCAGGAACCTTGCATCCGAACGCATCATTCATCTGATGGCATCGGTCGACCCATGTGACCTCATTACCCCGCAGACAAAGCTAAACACCTGCAAACCCTAGCCTCGCTCCACTCCAGGATTCAGGATGTAAAGCTCCCAACAAAAAGGAGGCTGAAGGAATCTCAGGTGCTGTTGCCGGAGGAGGGAGACAGCCCTCAGCGACACCGCATGCGGCAAGGAGCTCACCAGGGTGAGCACCACCTGAAGGCACACACGAGGTTTGCAGTTTGAGGTTCGGCAGTCTCGGTTTTTTGATTCTACGGCTTCGCGCGGCATGACAGGAAAGTCTCAGCAAACTCCCAGTCTTGAGGTTGGCTCGGACAACCCCCTGCTGCGAATAAGTTCGTAGATTGGATTCAGATGGTACAATGCGCTGCAGGGCCAGTGCGGTCGGTGTCGTTTGGGAGAAAGTCATCACACATGACATTACCTCGAAATCCCACACTTTGGGATGTACTTGTCAAAGCCACGGCCGCTGTTGAAACAGCGGATAATGGTGCTAGATGAGACGACCGTTTACATCGAAACCAAGTGGATCAAGGCAGTGCAAGCAGCCATTCCAAGTCTGCCCTAGGGCCCAGGCCTCCTCTGCACGTGGAATCATGCCGGCTCCGGAAACTCCGAGGGCCTCTCGGAACGATTGAGGCGCAAGCTCAGCCAGGCTGATTTTCCGTGCCTCCTCCAGAGCCGCATCATTCCGCAGCAGGGCTTCTGCATTCTTCGCGTTCAAGGTGTCGCACCAAGACGGTGCGGCCACCTGGTGAGCAAGCAGCATCAGGCATGAGCAACCCTGGCGATTACCGTTCGGCCCTTCGCCTGCGGCACTTTGATCCGGATGCCCTTGCTCAGGAGGTCGGCCCACTTGGTGCCATCGACTTGCCTCGGATCGAAAAAGCGGCTAAGCTCCAAGATGCTCCAAGCAACAAAGGAGGAATGAAGAACGGACACCGGAGCCGTTGACTTGGCAGCAACTCGCAGACTGTGCAGCTTCGATGGTTGTTCGGCAGAAGGGGCTGTTCTCCAATCTGGTTGCTTGGCCTTGTGGCCTAAGGGATGTTCCAGTTGGGAAGGGGTGTGCGTTGGACGCCAGCGCCAAAGCGTTGCTCTCTCTCTCTCTCTCTCTCTCGCTCTCTTTAGTGCGATTGGTCTTCGACATGGCACATGCTGCAGATCAAACCTCCCCACCGCCTTGCACAGAGCATGGATGTAGCCCGAATGAGTCCAATCACGTCAGCGACCACTTCAGCCACGAACATCCCCGAACGTTCCTCAATCTTGAACTTCAGGATTGCGCGCGCCACGGCACCAGGACCCATCAACGAACTTGGCCTCGTGCAGCCCTGGAAGCAGCAGCGACTGCACTCGCAGCTGCCGGCTGCGAACGGCAGCTACAGCTTCGGCCCGCTCCTCGCCAGAAGATTTGTCTGTCTCAGAAAGAATGCTTCAGAACGTCACAATGCTCTGCGGACTGTGGCGAGGGTCGCTTGTATAATAAGGTCGCAGCTAGAGTCGTTGTTTGTGAGACTGCCGCAGAAAATCCACCTGCACCTGGTTGCTAGAGCGACAGTTACCTATCGCTCCGAAACAAAGCGTGAATGCTTCTCGGAACATAGCGGTGCCCGTGCGACGCGGAGAAATTCAAAAAAATCCTCGCTGATCTCGGCTCCTGGTCTGTCAGGTCGCCAAAGAGGTCGCGTGTGGCCCTTGCTGGCTTCTGCATGACCTGAGCTGAGTCCGCATCATGTGGTCGTAAGGCTTGCGGGACATCTGCAAGAACGATATCAGACCTTTTTAGATGCGCGTATAAACATACTGGCAATAATGGTTAACCTATATGATACCAAAAGCAAAGCAAGATCCCAAGTTACAAGCCGGCGGCGACCTCGTCTTCCGGACACCGTACCCCCAGCAAGACCAGAAGGTCACGGCTTCCACGCTTGCCTTGGACCTTCGTAGGCACTGGGCCGACGGCCGCAGAGAGGACGCCGGGATCAAGTTCCAGGCTGACCCAAGCACCGTCAGAGATGAGAGGAAGCAGAGTCTTTGGCTTTTGCTGCGCCGCATTGAGGCAGCACTGCTGAGCGAAGCGGGCCCTCTGCACCTCGGCCCTGGACTCGAAGCCTTCCTTGGCCATCTGGAAAACAAAATTACTTGCCCTTTTAGAGGGTCTTTTGGATGCTTGGCCTTAAGAGAGACGTCTCGTCTCTCTGTGCAGCTGAGAGTCGCCCGGATCGGCGAGGCGAGGGTTGAAACCCGTGCACTTGCTGAAGAGCGACTGGAAGCGTAGAGCGAAGGTGGACTCTGCTCCTTCCCCCAAAACATGGGCGATGCCGCGGTAGGTGTGCTGGTCCACGAGGTGGCAGAGAGGCATGACCTTCGTTTCAAACTACACACTGAACGAGCTTGGGACGCGACTGCTGGGTTCGAGAGATCTTTGTAAAGCAATAGCTCATTTGGGAGACCCGAGACCTCCGGGCGCTTGGCCGCCTGTTGCAAGGGCAGTTTGCCCGCCCTGCTTGCGGCGGCGACTTGGTCGAACATCGCCATGTCCCCGGAAAAGCTTCGCAGCAAGTGAAGGAGCTTGGCGGAGTGCTGGAACAAAGAGGCCTGCGCCTTCGACACGTTTATGTGCTCATCAGGTTTCCGGACCTGGGCCGAAGCCTTCTGCCGCCAATCAATTATGTAGCCTGATGCCGCGGCCCGGGCAGCCATTCGCATCGCCGCCACCACTGAGCTGCGCGGTGGTTCGTAGTCAGCGACGCGCTGGGTGACCAAGCCCAGGGCTAAAAGTGCTGTGACGCAGGATGGGGTGGCATCCTCCTTCACCCAAGCATCTTCCAGCAGGATCACTGCGAGGCGTTTGAAGGCGGCTGTAGATCCGCGAGTGAAGAGCTGCAGCTCTGGGGAGAAGCCGCCACGATTTGCGAAGAGGAGGGCGGTCGCAGTGGCAGCTACCAGCGGCGATGGGATGTGCTCACCACAATCCACAGCTACAGCATGGAAGCGGATCACCTTCTGAAGGCAGCTCTTCAGCGCCCCCATGCTAAGTGGCCGGAGCTGAGCAATGCAGTGTCTCACCGAGTCAGCAGAACAGCTCGGAACGAGGCCATCCACTGCTTCTTGCACAGCTTCCACCTGCATCTGGAAGGCTGCTTGGGACGAGGCAGGGACCCGCACAACGTAGCCATCCAGCTTGTAGTGCACGTGTTCCGGGCCCTGACAGCGACCTGAGGACCAGCTGACCGCATCAAGCACGTCAGCTTTCTTGACCTGCCACTGCGGCATCGTGTCAAATTCAACAGGGCATGCAAGGCCCTTTTGATGGTTATAGTGTAATTTTAGCAATGTACTCCGAAACTCTACTCGAATTACTATAGGCCTCTATAGTAGTGTTGTTCACGCACGGATTCCCACCTCGGGGTGTGTTGCTGGGAGCTGCTCAGGGCCTGCCACGATCTCGAAGAGCCGCGGGCGGAGGATCAACTTCTTTCCCTGCGCATTTTCACTGCTGCACGATTGATGCTTGGGGCCCTGAAGCCCTGGAGCCTTTCACTGTACGTGTAACAGTGAAGGTTCCCTCATGGTTGGCCTTCGTTGACTAAGGGATCGATGATGAGCAATGCCGTCCATTGAGTTAGACTGACACACTTCAAGCCCTTCAAGCTGTACATGCCGCATGTTCTGAACATGTACCAGCACAGTCAGAAGCCTCCGGCAGACCTGGCGTGTACATCAACTTGAGGACATCGCGCCAGCAAACAGTCCGCCTTTCTTCCACCATGGCCCTCGGCACTGCTTCAATCCGAATGCGAGAGGTGGAAACTGCTGGCTTTGTGCAGATCTGCACTGTCAAATCGGGAGGGGCGGCGGGCTGCTAACAAAAACACGAGCCAAGTCACTGAAGCTCCTCGCCATTCCCGTGCTGGTCTGCGAAAGACTGCCACACGCCTTGCGACACGATGACGAAGGTGGCCGCAGGGGGACAGCTGCAGTTCTCCTTTCCAAGGACAAAGTGAGCCCCTCAGACCAAAACATCAAACCGACCAACCACGTGCATCAATCAAAGTGCCAGCACACAGAAGGGATCAGACCGGTATGGGGAAGCCACGCTGGGAGATGTATTGGTCCCTAAGGCCGTCTGCTGCATCCCCGATTCCTCCAAGCCATGCGAACAGCCGGCGCCCAACGGCTGATGATTTGGAACCTTCGGGCGAGGCGGCATGGCCGGGACATGAATTTCGGTTGGGGAGGGGGTGCGTAATCGTGGCTACCTGCTTCAAGTACTGGCTCCTACAGCCAGCCCTAAACCCCTAAACAACCAAAGGTACAGCTTAAACGTATAGGGCCCCAAATCTGATCTACGATTCCCCAGCACCTCGGTTTGAGGGAAGTCGTTGTATCGCAGTGTTGCCGCAGCGCGGGACTCGCCGAAATGCTTTGCCACCGCCGCAATGAGAGCCTGTAGAGGGGTGTTTCGGAGTGATCAAAACCAAGACCCTGCATCCTGCGCCAGCATTTCTCGGGAAGAGAGCTGATGCATGTCACAAGCACTATCTGTCACTTCTTGAACTATAACAGTCTATCTGTATATATATATATATATATATATATATATATGCATACACATGTATAGTACCGCTTCTCCGATGGACCGTCACATTCCATCTCGCACTGCGTCAACATTTCCAATCAGTCTCACGGTTGGCCATCGGCCTCTCGACCGACTTCTGCCTCCACGCTCCTGTCCAGGAGAAATACACCCCCTGCTTGGCCTTATCAGCACAACACTGATTCTCGGCCAGGTCGTTGCTGTTGTTGCTGCTGCAGAATGCATGTCGCCAGGGCTTCAAGGGTTGATTCTTGATTCAACCTTGCAGGTTTTCGTGGGCAATCGGGGAGCTTTCAATTCGGCTCGTGCTCTTCCCAAACGGCTCCGTGGTAGCTTCGACATATTGCCAGAACCCTTCTACGAGGCATGCGGCAGCGCGTGTCTGACTCATGTGCAGTCAGCCTTTGAGCTCCTGCCTGCGGATAATGCTCGGTGCTGAGACCATGCCGGAGACGAGACGTAACACTACATTGGCCACGTCCCCGCTGCTGGCATCTTCCACGCCACGCCTTTCGGACGTGCAATTACAAGCAGGCATGTACGATTTAGGGATCTCTCAAATTTCCAGTGCTTCAGCTTCGGGTGGTGGCTGCAGGCCTGGCGCACGGCCTCTATAGCATGATGAAATGGAGTTGTCGTAAACACAACCCAATGATCCAGGAGCGAAATCCTGTGTACGTTGTCGAGTCTCTCTCATCCAATTCTCAACATGCTGCTCATGGCCAAGCTCCGAAAACGAACCACAAAGGCAAAGACCCAAGGAGTGCTTTGATGCGGCCCCGGCACAGCACATCTCCAGCCCTGGCTCCCGTGATGCCGACGGTCAAAGGTAACCTCAGCGTGAAGCAAAACTGTTGCTGGTGAGGCTGATGGCGACAACACCAATATAGAACAAAAACATATCTGGGCACCACAGTTTTCACTTGAAACTGTGGAGACTTCTCCCACCATGAAGCCAGGCATGTAAATTTCCTATAGAGACGGGTTGACGCGTTCCGATTTTCCTCCTTGGGTATCACGGATTTGCAAGTTTCAGCTTCCCCTCACCTTCTTCTAGCCTTGAGCCCGATAAGCCCTACGCAGTACGAACCCTAACAGCCCTACAGCCCCACATCAAGTGAATGGCCAATTGCGACAAAGAACTTGCCAGGCTTAGAGCTCACCGAGTACTGCTTCAGCCGCCGTTCGGAAAGCCCTTCCTTCTTTGTCTTCTTGGTCAGGCTTTCCGAAGACTCCTTCTCAGGGCATTGTCGCAGATCTGTCGGGCGTGCGTCTGTTTGTACACTCATGCCGCCGCAACCCCTGCAACGCCTAAAGACAGCATAAGCTTGAAACCCTGTGGGGACAGCTGAGCATGCCGAATACTGCCTTGGCATCCTCGCCAGCACCTCGCTTCCTCTTGGCCGGCATTCTGGCATCGGGCAAAGCTCCCTTGAGCCGAACAAGCCGAGGAGTGACTGCGAAGGCAGGCAGTCTGAGGAGCGCCGGACACCGCAAAACAAAGAGAGACATCGGGGGAAACGCCACAAGACGACGCAAATAGCTGCAGCGAGCATCAACAACCCAATTTGCATCCAGCTCTCGCGAACTTGCACAGCGAGCCCGGGCAGGTTCAGAATGAAGTTCCAAATGTGATCATGCCGCCCGCCATGGAACATTCATCGTTGCATTGCACATTCTACTACATGGCCCATGCGTTCGCATCAATTCAGGCCTCGAAACCAGCAACTAGCTCCCGATATTGTTTGCATGGCCGACGCTGGAACAAGACATGGGCAAGAAGAATGCGCCTCCAAAGAACCGTCGGCGGCAGCACTTGTTTCACCCGCATTCGCTAGCCTTAGTTTCGCAACTGCATCTGCGAATGTTGAACGGATGGTTCAACAGTAGTCCGCTAGACAAGCTAAGCCTTAGCAGACTCTGCATAATTCACTAAACGCCAAGGGTCACCACGAGATCAATCCTGGGGTCGGCGCGCAGCTTTGCAGGCTTTCAGGAATTCTCCGGCACTGGGCTTCGGGTCTTCGACCTCGGCCCGGTTCTCATGTGACTGTGGCTTCGCTGGGCCGACGTGGGCACTTGAATTGCAAGTGCACTAATTAAGAGGGCTTGGTGCACCTGAAGCAGGTGAGCTTGCATGGGATCCCAGGACGCAGAGCCTTCCAGACTAAGCTGAAAAAAAGGCTCACATGATCTGGCTGCGACCTGCTCAGAGCGCGACCCTTGGCCGATCTGCCGTCACCACTGACCTCGGCAGCTTCGCCACAATACCGAGCCTTCTACAGGAGGAAACCTGTGCCCCTCGATCCCGGCAACAAGTCTTGGGTTCATGTGGTCGCCTCTAGGTCTAGGTATCTGCTACAATGCACAAACTCTTAGCGGGAATGCCCATATCGGGCTGTAAGGCAGCAGCTATAAACTCTAAGTCCTCGCGCTCCACCAGGCATGGGTGTCAGCGGGTCCGGTGCGAACGGAGATCGGCTTTGTCAAGTGTTTTTCAGCAGGACCAAGCCAGAACTGTCGAAATCACAACAGAAGCTTTTTACATAGTTCACTGGCATGTATCATCTTGCTTCGGTATCACAACAAGCACCGCGCACCGGGCCCCTCTTAGCAGCCACAAGCAGTCAACATCCACAACCCAAAGCACACGAGTTCACCTCGGCGTGGCTTCAGAAAGATGTGTGGCGATTGCGAGTCTTCGACACCCTCTCGGGCTCTCGATGCCTCGCTGAAACATCGTTGCTATCCCAACATCCAACAACACCTTCGAAGTGCCGGGAGGGACTTTTAGTTTTCCGTGTCCGAGCTTTCATTTCAAGGCCCCAGCTGCGGTTTGGAACTGCAAGCCATGCGCGCCTTAGCGAAGGAAGTTGACAGGAAGTCTAGGATTACGAAACCCGCGTTCGCTTTGCACTCGCGTATACAGTTCTTGAGGTCCAAAGCTGCTAGGTGCTGTCAATTCGCACATGTTGCTGCGGTAGCATGATCCTCTGACTCGAAGGAGCTCCTGTGCCCTGCACGCGCTCGGGACGGTAGCACTGCGCAAACCCTCTGCGCGCGCTGCGTCATGCTATGCCCACCCAGCCCACAAGTTCTATGGATCCCCGAGCTCGAACTCTCACAAACCCAACCCGATCTCCGCAGCGTTGAACTTTCTCCCTCAACCGTCCGAGACCCTGCAATTAAGCAGTGATATCCAAACTCCCCAGGACTGGGAAGTTGACTCGCAGCTCGTGCACGGCTTCGCCGTGCCTGATGGCCTCAAGGAGGTGGCAAAAAGAAATGGCTGCTTGGGGCGTTGGTTTGGTTGTACCGTTAAACGTAGCAGAGAACCCAGGGTGCAGGGTTTAAGAGGGTCTGCATAGATGTCACTTTAGATTTGCAATGGCAGGATCTCTCCACAGGAGGCTGTGGAGCAGTTATAAGAGCTCTAGGCCCTCGGCCTTTATATCGACGCCCTTAATCCAGCTTCTTGAAAGTTTATCCCTGCCAGAAGTCCACGGAAAGCTCGGACCCACGATCCCTCAGTCTTCCCACATCACTGTGAAGATCCCTCAACCCTAAAGTCTACAAGCCTGAGCGTCCGAGCCATAAACTCTGTCGAGGGCAAAGCTCCGACAACTCTGAAGGCACTGAGGTGCGGGCACGCAGGTGGTGCCATAAAGATGAAGCATTAACATCGAGGAGCTGTAACCTCGAAATGTCGGACGTCGGAGGAAAGTTTATAGGACATGTGCTGATATGGGATTCGGCCTTGCTGAACGTCCTATTATACAGGTTTGGAGTCGGTGGTTCGTCTGAGTGTTCTTTTGCTGTCGTTTGCAAGGCTTCATTTCAAAACGTGTCAAAGCCTAACCCTCGCACGGTGAGAGGCCTGCGTGTTTCTCGAAATTCCGGGTGCCTCTTGTCTTCTTAAGATGCGTCCCGGTTGTGAAACTTCCACATGCAGTTCGGAGCTTCATCATCGCTGTGAAACTCAAAGAGGCGGCCCAACAGGGGGCTAGGAGCGGCTAGGACCTAGGAGTTTTGGCTGCGGGCTTTAGGCTTCTTGCCACACCTCAAGAGTCGGCATGGTAGTTCGAATCGGTTACGAGCCCTCCAGCCCTTGCCTTACGAACTGCTGGCCAAACCCTACACCCTACATCATTGATTTCTGGCGGATCGAACGCAGCAAGCAACTCAACATTGAACAGTGCACACCAGGCCCGTAAGCTGCACCCCCGCAGAGCTTGCCAGGCTGTAAATTCGGAAGCTGAGGCTCTCGCACAGTCGGATCCGGGGCTTCGTCTTCCTCCTCTTCCTCCTCCTCCCTGTCTTTGTCCTTCTCCTGGAGAAGCCGATCTGTATCGTAGACTCTTGCGCTGAAGCACAGAAGGGTATTGAGCCCGCGAGCGAAGAACTGCCTGTATGCATTCATCGCTCCGGATATCGAGTCGACACATTATCGACGGTGATCATGCTCCTAACGGTAGCCATGCCCCAATTATTAGCAGTGGCACCAGAAAGCGATAACTCAGAGACACCGATAACCTCTGTCCAGTACAACAGGCAGTGGTGAGTAGTAGCTATAGTAGCAGCGGAGCAACGAACCGTAAGAGCGACTGCTGCCGCCAACGACAATGCTCGCAGCAGTAGCAGTGGCTGCAGCAGAGGGAGTAGCAGCAGCAGGAGAAGTAGCAGTAGTAGCAGTAGTAGCAGTAGTAGCAGTAGTAGCAGTAGTAGCAGTAGTAGTAGTAGTAGTAGTAGTAGTAGTAGTAGTAGTAGTAGTAGTAGTAGTAGTAGTAGTAGTAGTAGTAGTAGTAACAGTAGCAGTAGCTGTAGCAGCACTGAAACTTTACAAAATGCTCCTCCTTCGTGGCTGGACTTTCAGTTTCCCGTGTCTGCTGGTTTGTAGCCAACGTAGTGGAACCGGCACAGGCATGCCAAAGCTCCAAACCACCTTTAGTCCCACATCATCCTCAACCGATTGCTCCGAAACTTTATGTAGCCCAGCGAACTGGCTCGGACACTTCAAGAAGGTTTGTTGGAAGTCTTGAACCTCAGCCGACCATGGCTACTGCTTGAGGCCTCGTCTGCAGGCCGCTTCTTCTGATCCGGCCTTGGACGACTGACAGAGAGGAACTCCGAAGGCGGGCCTTCGACTTTGTGACAGGAGGAGGATTTGTAGTCGAAACAGAAGTACAAGTAGCACAAGAAGCAGTGCGGTGGTAGCAGTGGCGGTGGTGGCAGTGGTAATGGTAGTGGTAGCAGTGGCAGTAGCAGCAGTCGTCGTCGTAGTAGAAGCAGTACGAGTAAAGTCGTCGCTGTCGTAGTCGTAGTCGAAGCAATAGCAGCAGGCGTCGTCGTCGTCGTCGTAGTAGCAGTAGTAGTAGTAGTACTAGTAGTAGTAGTAGTAGTAGTAGTAGTAGTAGTAGTAGTAGGAGTAGCAGTAGAAGTAGCAGTGGCGGTCGCAGTGGCAGTAGCACTAGCAGTCGCCGCAGTCGCGGTCGTCATCGTCGAATGGCATAGCGCAGGACCGCTTTGACTTCAAGCCTACCTTTGGCCCTCGCGTTGAGTCTGAAAGCAAACAACCCTGAAAAACCACGGGATCCATAATCTTCGAGTCTCTGGGCTCATCTCTGAGTGCCGGGCCGGCTACCGGCTTCCTTGTCCGACTTCTCGGTCGCCTTTTCCTGCATATGACTCATGGATTCCACACTTGGCTAGTCACACGCGTTAGGCTTGGATCGTATACAGGGCTTGCGATCCCAAACTGGAGCTTCAACGCGCGCTCCAACAGGGTTGTGCCTGCGGTTTGGTGGCGCGGCGCTGAAGATTGCGCATGAGCTGCAGGCCTGTGCTGATGCAGCCAGGCTAACCCGACAAGAGCATTGGTGCACGCAAAGCATGTGCGAGCCTTCAAGGTCACTGTTCGTGAGCTGAAAGCCTGGAGGCGAGGTCCACCGAAGGCAGCCGGGCTGCTTTCGACCAGTGTAAGGTGGGGAGCAGTCTGCACCAGGAACCGGGCTAACGATAAGTTGAATCTCATGATCATGAGACCTGGCACAGAAGGCGCTCCGCCAATGCTGGCCTTTGGCCGTTAGCACAGATGCCACACTCTCGGCATTCCGCCAATGGGCCTCGGCAGGCTCAGAGACAGGCCGAAGCAGCCCTCAAGACTTTGGTGTTCCAGCACTTCAGTGGGCTCGCAGATCTCGGAACGCCTCTCTAATAGTGCGCCAAGCAAGAAGATTCTGAGTACTCAAGCCAGAGCCAACAGCTCCAGACCTCCCAGGAGTCATCCTCGAAGTCACGAAGAGCAACCGAGGCCACTGGCCCACATCAACGAAGTTATCTCCGAACTGCTGGCCGCCTGGTCGCGCTTTCCGAAGGTTGAGCCATTACAGAGCCTTAAGTGGGCCTTAAGCCTCATATTATGTCATAAGCGTCTCCAGGATACACATGCATGTCACAGTCTGTATTGTCCCCTTGGAGGCTCAGAAGGGTTGCGTGTGGTGCAGTGACATATATACAATAATCACGAGCCCTAAACAGGATCATGGCGTCAGGGAGCTGGCAGGAGGTTTTAATTTGGCTTTCTTGCTATGTGTTCCGATTGCAGACGGTTTGGTTGGCGTCGTTAAATCGGCTTGCAGGTAGGATACCCTAGCACGATTCGGACACCCGGATGGTCCTTGCCAGCAGCACCAACCATCAGCAACGTCCCGGCAAGGGCTGGATCGTTGCTCCTCGGACTCAGAGTTTGACACAAAGAACCCCAACGCAGACCTCCGAAGCTGCCCAGAACCTGCGCTTCGTTCCCATTTGTAGCGCTCTCGGCTGCAGGCAACAATGAGAAAAGGCAGACTACGTCCGATGCAGGCCTTCAGGCACAGCCGGCACGGACAGAGTTTACATGCTTGGATAGAACCATCGCAGAACGTGAGACCACCTTCCAACCTTGGCCAAGAGTCAGGGCCGCCATCTCCAGCAGCGTGACTCCGCCAGCCTGCGATCATGGTTCACTCGATGCAAGGGGACCTCTGGCCTGTAGTCTTAGAGGAAGCCTCAGTCCATTCTCTCTGCATGCTCAATGCAAAGAGGCCCTCGATCCGGCAAGCCCGGCCAATGCAACAGCCTCCGCCCGCGCCGTCGGCTCAGGCAGTGGTTTGCGGCAGGCCGGGCCTGATTTACAAAACTACAAAGTGGAGGAGAGAAGCAGAAACAACGGCAACCAACAACTACAGAAACATCACACCAGGGAAAGCAGGGATCCTTTGCAGTAAGGCGCGCGAGGAAAGTGACTTTTACGTTTCAAAATGGGGCATGAAAGGACTGCATAGTTGCTTCTGACTAGGATGCGTAAGGATGGTAGCTTGAAGTCTTGTATTGTTCTCATTAGAATGCGTCTGGGTTTGCAGTGCCCGGGGCCCAAGGCTTAGATCAAACTCTGCATGTTTGGCTCGGCCTTGCAGGGATGAGTGGGGATGGCATGGGCATGTGCATATAAAAGTATAGCAGTACATGACCGTACGTGGACATGACCGTCCATGAATATATGTATGCATGCACGCACGTGCGTGTCACATGGGTCCATCAGTGCTTTTCTCAGTCTGTATGTGCATGCATATGTATGTCCATACAAATATATATATATATATATATAC
>CAJNDT010000724.1:465690-558190 GCA_905221615.1 Symbiodinium sp. CCMP2592
GCGGGCTGAAACCCGGTTCAGTCTCTGCATCAGCACAATGCATGTCTCTCGAAAGGGCAACGAACCCGAAGAGCCTGGCATGAACACCTCAACCCCAGGACGCTGCTATACCATTAAGCCAAGAGAAGGGGCCATAGACCTGTATTGAATCAGGATGACACTGAATACAGTTTGGTGGCGACATGGCGGTAAGTCCCCCGCGCCCGTTCTAAGAAGGTAGCGGCAAACGTCCAGGTGTCCACCACCTGGAACGGAATGGCTCAGAGCTTGCACTGTTGGTCCAGGCTCGGCAGTTTGCGGGCACGGGGACCGCCCGGAGATGCAGCAGACGTGTAGAGGCTTTCGGCCGCTTTCGTGCTGGCTTGGTGGGTCATAACTCCGGTCCTCTTTCTCCGATCGCGTTGCATTTACTTGAAAAAGAGTCTGCTAGCAGACACATCACCCCTACACCCTGCAGGATACCTGACAAAAGTTAAGGGTTTCTGCCCCATTCAGGTCGCGGCTTGCTGCAAAGTGCAGAGCTCTCGCACCGGTGGAGCCATTCTCCCGGAAGAAGCCCACCATTCCTCATGAGCCCATCAGCACCAAGAGGTTATCCGGCTTCGGGATCTATGTCTGAAACAGGCGAGCCGGAGTCAGTGTGCTTTCAATAGTCTCTTCCCGCTACTGTTTACAATCCTCCTTTCCCTGCTCCCTGTTGAAGGTAAGACCACAAGCAATTCTGCTTCCGGCGGAACCGCCATGGTCACTCATCCGATCAGGGCTAACCATTCACTAGCATTGTGTAGCTAGATCCTGACGCCGTCGTAAAAGCCCGGCCACCAAAGCTTAGCCTCCGACGGTTAGATCTTATTTGTTGATTGCTATGGCCTTGTATTCAGCTGGGACAACCCTTCAGCCTCACATGTCATGCCGAACACTATGGGTCAAGCGTGACTTGCCCTATCCCCCGGAGTTCAGGAACTTGTTGCCGCAAAAATGATCAAAAACTTGGCCTCCAGCTTAAAAAGCCGCAGGCAGAAGCCCCATCGATAGGTAGCAACTGCTGCTGCTGGCTAACACCTCCGCACAGGCTGTGGTGATGGATTTGAGCGGCAGTTGAGTTCTCTGCACATGGGTATACAGCACAAACTCCCCTATTTCTTGGAGGTTTCCACGCTCAAGCCCTGTGTAGAACCCCTCACCTTCCAAACCAACCTGCAAACGATCTGTGGAACTGCCTTAAAAAGCCACATACCGCAAACCAAACCGCAAAAGCTGTCCTCAACGGTTTGCAGTACTTCTGTGCCACAGGTCTACCGAAATTCGGATACTGTGAGTTGCGGGCGCATGAAAGGAAGTCTGAAACAAAAGGAATCCCCACATCCGTAGGCTGTGCATTCTGGACCTCCGGATCGATGGAGATCGGCCCCTCGAACGTAGAGGTACTGGGCTGCCTGGAGATTCCTGCGCGCCCCGAAAGGCCACTACTGGATTGGATAGGGTTATCCGATAGGTAAACCAACGCCAGTGGAAAACTGAACTTCCAAGACACACAACTTAAAAGTTGTTGCCCGGCAGAAGAGGTGAGGCTGTTGGGGTTTTCTGGGCGACTGCAGTTGCACCCTCATCAGCCAGAAGGCGTTCCATTTCTTTCGATCACAGCTTATTTGCTTGATTTGGTTAATTAGTTCTGGAGATTGAGAGAAATACATCTGGCTTTCCTGGATTTCCGAAGCTTCCCTGCACTGAATCTAGCAAAACAGCACTGTGAAGATTGAAGAAGCAAGGGCACTGCAGCACATCACATGCCGGGTGCTTCTGCGGATGAGGCTCCAAACCACATGGGACAACGGTGCTGTTCTGAAACCTCATCTGAATCCGTCTCTGTCACACAACTGTGCCATCAAAAGAACCCTGAGCTGGCGCAGCTGTCTCTTCTCCCGTGCTGCCTTAAATGCCATCCCCGATGATCCAATCATCAAGAGGAGCCATGACATCGTGCATTTGCAGTGCAGAGTGCAAACGGCCGTCACGACGAACAACAATATACAACACTTCACAAGACATGCGTCCAAAGCATCTGGCAACAAGGGGCACAAAGCCAGATGGGCATGGCGCGGGATATGAGCTGAATTCGGCTGGTGTTTGGGCACAGCTTTCTTTGTCAGCAGTTTCTAGCATCACAATCGAGGAGACATTAAATATCATTAAATGGTGCGTCGCTTCACCACTAAGGACATGCGATCTAGTCACACCTTGGTCACTCTCTCTCAGTGCCTCGACACCAGCAGTGGGAACTCACAAATTCTGCGATGGTCGAGTGATAGAAACAATGTAACCTTCATCGTCTCAGCGCGGCCTGCGGATCTGCGTATTCAAGTGCCACTCATCCAACAACGAAGCTCTCTGACTCTCTTTGGGCTTCTTGCTGGCCCGTTGCACCTCGTCAGTCTCCACAAGCCCGGGCCGTACGGGTTTCTCCCGCTTCAGACAGCTGAAGAGCTGTCCTAACGGTTCATCCTCGATAGCCATTTTCTGGTCATTCTGGTCCTCTGATTTCGCGGCAAGTCTGTCCCTCTGAGTGACAGTTGTGGGCTGGTGCATCTCGGACCGGCCCTTGTCGTGCTCTGAGGAGAACTTCACGGACGGCGGCAGGGAAGGATCCAGCGTGCGGAAGACACCGTGGCCCAGCAATGCACCAGCCGACTGCCGCAGCGCGGGGCAACAGCACACCATTGAGGAGATGAGATTGCGCCTTGCTTGTGCTTAAGCTCTCAAACTTGTGGAAAGGCATTTCTTACCTTTTTTCGGCTGGCAGGAGTGTGATCAGTTGTTGTTGCTTTTGTTGTTGCTGTTGCTGCTGCAGGGCATGTTGTTTACTGTTGTTTGCTTTAGCCAGGGTCTGGTGCCATTCTTTTGCCATGGCTGTGACATGCGAGTTGTTTTTGCTCTCGCTGCGGCCCACTCGCTTTGGGGCACCTTGTTTTGCTGTCGCTGAGGGGTGCTTTCGCTGTCTTGCGCTTTTTTCTGGGGTTGCCGCGAGGGGCCCAGCTCACTCACTCACTCACTCACTCGCTGGCCTGTGTGCGATGCTAGTCTGGTGACCGGTGGAGGGCGCGTTGCTTTTTGCTGTCGCTGTGGGGTGTGCCCTTTTTTGTTACGCTTTTGGGGTGGGTTGGGCGGGGGGTGGGTGGGCGTCTTTTTTATTGCTGTCGCTGCAGGCCCAGCTCACTCACTCGTGTCCTGCACAAATTTGTTTGATGCTTGCTGCCTTTTCGTTTTAGTCTTGAAGAGTGGGCCCACGGGGCTGTGACGACGAACAAAGACGGATACCCATCTTGGGCAGGACGAACAGCACAAACAAACCGTCAACATGATCTTTCCAAGGTGCATGCCCGGACTCCTCTTCACCTTTTCGTGCCAAAGTCCAGGCTGGAAGTTTGGAAATTCAGTTGACCAGTTGGCCAAGGATGTCACTCCCGGCCATGATGACTCGTTCGGTGTGCCCAGGAGCTTAAACTGCTGGAAGAGCATGCCTATCTCCGAGGATCCAGGGAACAAGGGCTCGTTCAGCAGCATCTCTGCAATGACACATCCCAGTGACCAAACATCGAGACGCACACCGCAGTGGCCACAGCTCTCTGATCCTAACAAGATCTCCGGGCCACGATACCAAAGTGAGGCCACCTTGTGCGTCTCTGGGCTTTGAGAAACGGTGGGCCGTACCACCACAGAGCGAGCCAAAGAGAAATCGCACAACTTCAACTCATCGCTTTCTGGCTTTACCTCAAGGTCACCACCGTGCTAGTGAACTGCAGGGCACAGAATGCGAGATCAATATACCACACCTCTACAATTGCCTTGCATTCAACGACTCAGACACTGCGGCTACTCGTGACTCGTGATTCGATTTCAGCTCAGCCGCAAGAATGTTCTGGGGTTTGACATCCCGGTGCGCGACGCGGTGAACGTGGCAGTGGGCCATGGCATTGAGCAGCTGGCAGGAGAAGCGCACCACCCCTTACCACAGAGAACATTCTTCGCTTGGGTTTCATCTTTGTCGAGCTAGGAGCTGTTGCCGAATAGCCGAGGCTCGACTTTCGGAGAGGGCGCCTGCTTCCTGCATGTAGCGTGCGAGGTCGCGCTCGAAGTACTCGAAGACCATGAAGAGCTTTCCTGCTTCCCCATAGACTTCCAGCAAAGGCCTCGGCCGTGCTTGAGATCGAAGCACCCCCGCCCTACACCCATGAGGTGGTTGCGGCGATGCTGCTCCTAGGCCACGAGTCGAAGGTAAGCGCCGTGACAAACGTGGGGTTTGGGTTCAGTATGAAGCGCTTGGGGGACTTCTGCTGTACAACTTTAGATGATTATTCTGCGAAGGGGCAATCAAATGTGGGCTGTGTGGAGCCCATTTGCTCTTTGAGGGCTCGAGGCTTCCTTAGGTTCGGAGCAAGTGGCTTTGAGTTCGATGCTGCCATGCGACAAAATCCGCTTGGATACCCTGATTCGATCATCAAAGCCACACTATGCTCTCCCCAAGTTTGCTGCTGATTTTCTACGTCAACAACCATGATGTTTGAATCTTGTTGTACGGTGATACAAGATTTGCAACACTATCTTGTTGCTTGCTCTAAAGACTTTTCCTTGGACAACCAGGCGCACTGTCTTTGCCAAGGAGCACGATGCCCCGGTGCTTGCCGAGGGACTTCAACACGGCCACCTTCCAACGCATCATACACTCGCACATAATCAGCTCTGATTGGACCAACCACAATCATGAAAGAGCTGCGAATACCTGCAGCAAGGTTTCGCTGCAAACAAACCTAACTTTACTGCATGATGAGGGTGCAGTCTTGCTGGCTGCTGGATGCTAGCGATTGACACTTGCGATGAAGTTCCTGGCTCTTCGGAGGGGAACTTGAGACTTAGCGTCTGGATTAATCTTTCTTCACAAATAAGCTGGGTGCGGAAAAATTTCCGAAAGGACGCTTTGTTGTACTACACATCCCTGTCTGAACATACGTGTGCATGTGTGTACACCTTGATTCCGCCACGATAAAATCAAAGCTGGCGCCTCGCGGAGTATTTGCGCCGAAGCCCCGAACGCCCCGAGGAGGGACGGGCCATCAGAGGTACCTCCGAGAAACCCGAGGACCCTAAAGCCTGTTAACTGAAAGAGCTGCAGAACCGGGCAAATTAGCACGAGAGCGGGAGCGAGGGAAAGCTGGAACAGGACCCCGACGAGAAGGATCATCGAATAGCTATGGAGGAAGGCACGTCCATAGAACACAGATCTTGAAGTTAGTTCTATTGGGTGGTGTATGAACCTGGAGATACAGTCCCCTATCTTCGCACCTCAAGGCTCGGAGCTTTGCAATCCCCAAAGTGCCACGGAGGAGCATCCAACCCCTGAGATGATCGGCAGAACCTTCTCAACGCTATGTCATAAACATCGTACCATAGGCATACGCCAGCACAGCCATAATCTTACTTTTGCCCAGTCTAGCTATTTTCTGGTCAACTCTTGCACGAGACTCGTGCGCAGTTCTCGCAGGTGTTGCTTCTGTTGAGGAAATTCTGACTGCACAAAACACGAATAGCAAGATCTACATTGTCCTATATATGGCAACGCTAGGACTTTACTTAAACCTTTGGTGTCGAAAACCCCGGGCTCGGCGACCTGTCCGCCTGATGGTCTGTGCACGGGTATGTATGTAGGTATGGTATGCATAGATGCATGCATGTATGTATACATGTATGTGTACATGTGTGTATGTATGCGTGTATGCATGAGTATGCATATGTAAGTATATAAGTGCAGTGACCATACATTCTAGTAGATATGTATATGTATAAACATTTGTGCGTGTGTGTGTGTATGTGTGTGTACATATCTACATATATACACACATAATATGTCATGTATCCGTTGAATCGCTGCCCTTACCATTCCCTGAAGCCACCAGCTTATAAACGCAACTTTTGGTATGCAACATCGCTGCCTGCGGTCTCTTCGTAAGCGAACCGAACCTTCCTTAGCTGTGGTACAGATGGCTGGGGTCTGTGCAGGCCGCCAGGGATGGTAGGGAGCACACATGACATAAGGTCAAAGCATACCGCTGCAAGGCAGGCTTCTTGATCGCCACGATGCGCCCAGTCTGTCGACACCTGACAGCACTGGATCCACCCTTCCGGACTGACATCTTGAACTAAGGAATCTCAACAGGAAGCGTTTATGCTAAACCTCTCTTTCCGCTTACGGGCTGAGAAGGTTCAGGAGTCAAAAACAACATGCCTTCACGCAAGTATGTTCGCTGTGTAGCAATTGTCTTCCAAACAAGATGCCACACTAGCGGATGCACTACCGCCATCATCATCCCCAGCATCCGCAGAATCATCAAACTATCTCATAGTCACTACCAGTATTATCAGGATCGTGATCACCACATGGTGGTCATCGTCATCGTCGTCGCCATCATCAGCATCGCGACAGCCACAACCGCATCAGCAAGAAAACGACACTCCGCAAATGGCATGCGCAGCCACAGTCATCGTTGGCAAAAAAAATCCGGCCTGCAGCGGAAGACGACTCCACAGGATCCCTCGCCGACCTTGTCCAACTTCTGATACCTCTCTTGTGGAGGTGCCGCCTCAGCTGTATGTCTCTGAAAATCGGGCGAATTGGGCTTGCGGTTGTAACAGGTTCAAGCTGATGTGGCGATCGGGGCTTGCGTCGCATGTGCAGTTCAAAGGTCTTAGGATCCAGGTGGCAGATCTTGAAACTCCATCGTTGCTGATGCTGAATTGCAGACGGAGTGGTGAGTCGAGACTATCAAACCAGCAGCATGCTCGTTACGACTCGTTCCTCAAGCGTATCGAGATCATGCTGAGCTGAGATTTAGAAAGATGCCAAACACAGCAACCGACTAGCAAGATTTCCCCTTTTTTGAGCTTGATCTTGATATCGCCGATGTGCCTTTCAAAGGCTAACACACGTGTGCATTAGTGCATCTCGGCGACCGGGGCTGTGGCCATCGCACTCAACGCAAAGGCTTTGCGATGAGCAGTCAGGCTTGAGCATATCGGCTACTGGTTACAAAGATGCATGCAGCAGGTTAGAGAGGCCGGGCGAATCCGGGCGACCCAAAAACTGACCTTCCTTCCTGTCAAACATAAACGCTTGAAGCCCAAGGAAGCAAGCGGTCCCGGACAGCGAAGCCAGCAGCAACGGCCTGGTAAAGCACCACAGGCACTGTTGTCTTTGCATGTGCCCGTGTTGCACTGACCGTTGCGAATATATTACTGTTGCTGTCACGGCAGGAAGAGTAACGGCGATGAAGGTGATGATGATGATGATGATGATGACCTGCAATGTGTTGGCCAGGCAACTTAACAGCGATCTGTCGGAGGTCTGAGCGTACGAACATCTCACGAAAACGTCCGAAAAAGCACTGCGGCCGTGCATGACTTGAGTCTTTTTGCCTTGCTGTTGGGCACAAGAAGCAGTTATGTGAATTGTTCTAAACGCGAGAACCGAGTTGCCTCATGTCCAGAGACTTGGGTCGAGACAAAGCCTACTTAACTACATATTGTTGTTACATAGAGCATATTAGTTGCTAGAGACCCTGATTGACCTGTGATGAAGTCTTTTGCGTGCTTCACATACTTCCTAAACCTCAAACCTATCCCCCCCTGCGCGTCGAGTCCTGAAGCCCTTAACCATGCTTTCTTCTACGTTGATGGAAGCGGCCTTTTCTAGCGAAGCCACCAAGAGGTAGCCACAACAGACTGGGACCCGTGCGACACGCCGAAGGGTGCGGCATTGGGGTCAAAGCCGCGTTCCAGCAAGATCTGGAGCGAGGCCACGCCAGCCTGGCTGAGAGTTTAGGGACGCGGGATGGCTTCGAGCTTAGGGGCCCCTTGCCGTGTTCGCTACGGTCGAGGGCTGTTCTCGTGCTTGGTTCAGAGTGGGGTTTGAGACAGGTTGACGCACATGAGTCCCAGCTACAGGGATGCCGACTTGTCCGGTCATCCGTCGAAACCAAACTCAGGCAGTGGTCCTGTTGATAGGTACATATGCCCAAAGATTGTAGATGTCCTGTATCCATCTTGCTGCAGCATGGTGGCCGCGCCTCTCGCGGCATCTCCTTGCAAATAGCTTCCTCGACCTGATCGTGCGTTGGCATAGGAGGTCCGGAACAGATTTGTGTTCACATTGCTAATGGTCTTCCGCGTGAGCATTTCGAGAGGCAATCTGTCAAAGGTCTTTAGTCTCGTCCGTAGTGTCTGCATACCACAAGGAGGCGACTTCACAAGTTCATGACTATATAAGGAGAGCGGCCGAGCTGATCTCCAGTAGCCAACCCCTACTCGGCCGCTCGTGTTCCAGATGTATATGGATGCGCTCTGGGAGAGCACACAAGTTGCGAAGGCATAAGCATATTTCACAGTATAGTGTTGTTTATTAGTTTACTAGCTCCCGACCGTCGGACCTTGTTTGTTTTCATCCAGCCCAGAATGCGACGCGCAGGGTCCCCGTGCTCGACGCCAGTTGCTGCGCAACGCTGCAGCCGTCATCGGTGCAACGCGAGCCTGGCATCAAGCTTTGAGAGCATTGATCGGAACAGCGTCTCGATTCTAGCCTGGGCACTGCAACCGGGCTGATAGATGCTTCAACCTCCTGCGCCGAGATCCAAGCAGCCCAGAATCCCAAAAAGAAGCGAACCAGCATGCTCAAGCGCAGAGTGCACTGGCCGCATGTGGCAACCAATGCTGAATGCCCCAATGCCCGAACATGACAAGCCCTTGGACACCAGAATCCCAAAGCAGCTACACCTGTGAGAATGAAAAAGTAAATTAGCTTAAGGCCTAGAATCCTAGAAGACCATAATAGGAATCAGTGAGCACAAGAGACCCTCACGCACATGATATGTATGGATGAATTTCTGCACGAACACAATGTGATGTTCTGCCTTGAGCTGCAGAGCAGCTGAGTGCAACACAGTGTCATAAAGTACTCTTTGTGCGTGTGCGTGTGTGTCTACGGAAGGGTGTGTCTGCACATGTATGCATCCATGTGAGCTTATAGGTCGATCAAGAATGCTGGTTTCATGATACTGAACATAATCCGACCATCATTCCTGCCACGAAGTACTCCACATGTTAAGTATTACCTCACAGTACAATACATTACATTTAGTTCTACTACATTATACTATAGTATAATATATGATATGATATTATGGTACATTATAGTCTACTGTATGATGTGATATGATCTTATATTATACTGAATGATATGATATGTATATGAAACGGAAGCCCTTTTTTTCGCCCTTCTCACCTCGGCCCAGGGCTCAAGGCCGCGCGGCTCCCGGCCGAAGCGCGCGAGCTCCCGCTTCACCCAGCGCCTGCTTCGGAATACAAGCACTATAATATCAGTTCATGTAAGATCATGCCATATAACATATAGTATCATATCATGTACTATAATAATCTAACATAATACAATATCATTTCATTTAACATAGTATCATAACATGTACTATAATATCAAATAACTGATAAGATATCATAGAAGATCATAGTCTAATATGAGTACGAGAAGGTTTCAGGGTTTTTATGGTGGACTGTAGGGCCGAGGGTTGTCCCAGCCGCTGTTCCGGGATAGCTGGCGTGCAAATGTGGAAGATTTCTGGATGCCAGGGTTTAGGGAATCCAAGCTTCATCGCTTCAGATTCAAGCGACAGCGGAATGCCTTCCTTCCCTTACATTAACCCATGGCTCCGAGCAAGTTTAGCTTGCTTAAAACTTGCGGCGACAAAATGGATGCTAGTAATTAGGAATCGGGCTTTTGGGCATATCATAATTCAGCTACACTAGCTAACCCTGAAAAGGCCCCGAGAATATGGACTTCCCAGCCTCTTGCAGCGATCTTCTAGCTACACCCAGACTCCAAAAACCTCTTAGCGATGCAGGTGCCTTAACGCGATAGTTTTCTAGGGACTATAAAGCAACCTAGTCTAACTATTCAGGCCCTCATACTAGTCTGTGATGCCCGGGCCTCAAGCAGCGGAAAACGCGAGCAGCAGCCACTATCTTGATTGCATGTGGGCACGATCTCCAAGACCTCGCCGAGATGCTCGACACCCCAACTGATGTGCTTCAGGATCCAAATTAAAATAAATGCAGCATCTCGCTATCCGGCCGGTTTTGAGGGATTTTGTCTTTGGGACGAGATGACATCATTGCCACTCATGTCAAACTACAGCTCTCAGTGGACTTCGCGGGAGCTGTAGGCTGTTTGAGCCAAAACCGAGCCCGCTGTCACACAGCTCGTCCGAACATAGAAAGGCTTGACCGCCGAAGCTGCAGGCTGCACTGCAGCTTCGCCTCTTTCGGTCGGAGCTTAGTAGGAGAAGGACTATCGAGAAGACAAGGCAAGAGACTCTGTGGCGATGCCCACACGACACTCTGAACGAGGATGCCCAAGCTCCCTGCACTCCCTGCAGCGCATTGAAAAAGAGGCGATGCTGGAAGTTGGGTGCCTGCAGTTTGTGGGGCTGGTCGATATGCTGTTGTGGAAATGATGGATCAAGAGTATCATCCTTCTTATCATTACTACCATCAGTATCGGTATTGCAAACCGTATCACTTAGACCACCAACATGATCGTTATGACTATCATGATTATCATGATGACTACCATGGTCATGTCATGAGAAACTATCCTGATTATTGTCGTTGCTGTTATCCGAATTACAAGCATCATTGTTATCAATATTGCCATCGTCTACTGCTCCGTGACCATTGGACAACTATTGTTGTCATTACTGCCATCACCATCATCATCAACAACATTCTTGTTATTGTTACAATCGCTATGACGATTCTTACATGCTCGGCTCGGGCCCCTGCTGCCATCCGCAGACAGAAATCTCGCACGAAGTCTCGGACGTTATCCGGCTGTGCCTGCAGAGGCACGGCATCTCGGGGCCGACAACTAGAATAGAGTTCATGTGAGGGCTCCTTCAAGCATTCTATCGTTGCCAGACGCCAACATCGCTCTAGCGATTGATGAGTCGTTCTACCGGACATACCCATGCGCAAGGACAAAGATCTACACTTTCGCTGAAAGTTTATTCCGTTCTCGCAATCCTGCAGCCTTTGTCATGCAGGAGCGCACGCTAAATTACAAAAGTTCCGGTGCTGACGGCGCTTTCTTAGCAGGTTATAAAAGTTGTCAGCTGACGAAGTACGTTCCGTCGTCGTTTGGGATTTCATTTGGGATTTCATCTTCTCTATATATATATGTATTATACATACATATATAAATATAATCATATATGTGCATAAAAATATACATACACATATATGTATACACATACAGATATATATATATATATATACACACATGTATATACACACACACATACCTACAACACACATAGACACTCTGCACACCACGTCTTGACGGAGATTCACAGCATTGTGCTAGGAGCACATGCAGACAAACGTACATGTGTTCGTAGACCTACATATAATGTGTGTGTACATACGTTGATACATATTTCTATGTATATGTACTTAGATGTATAAGAGCATGTGTGCACGCGCACACACACACACACGTACACGTGGAAAGCACTTCGAGTGGCAAAGCAGAGCCTTCTTCAGCTCAGCCTGGAGCTTGAAGTCCAAGAGCTCGGCAAGGTGAGCACGCCTAAAAAGGGCGAATGACTTGTCAAAGGTTGTAGGGTTCGGCCAGGTTAGGGATAGGGTGTTTAAGATATAGGCTGTGTTCCGTAAGCTTCGGGAGTCCCTGTCTGAGTATATTCCTATCAAAGAGTTCAACAGCCAAGCTTCTGAACAAGAGCTACGTGTGGCCCGATGCGTAGCAATGAGTGCGCGCTCCAGTCAAAGCTGTGGGTGCATGGCATCATCCAGACAGCTGAGGCTGCATCTTGAGCTCCTCCTCCAGCTTATGCGGGTCGGCCACCTGTCAGCGGGCAAAAGAGCTTCAGTCCAAGACGTCAGAGAAAAGATAGCTGAGGGCAACTGCGAAATCGCTTTTCCTGAGCTATCTCAACTGTCTATCGGCCTGTTCCAGCGGCGTGGAAACGACCCGCGTCCTAAGCTGACGGCAGACTGCCTTTGCATTTCCTGTATCCAACGCATTCTGATGACGGACGTGCTGCACTGGCCGCTCTGTAAACTCACATCACCCAAACATGAACAGCCCTTGTCGCGCGATGGTGATATTGCGAAGATGTCCGAGAGGGAAAACATGCACACGCAAACAATTCCTGTGATGCCTGCACCTGGCTGCGATCTATATCTGCAAACTAGCCAGTAGGGCTTACAAACTCTCTTTCGCCACCCTTATACCTAAACCACAAGCACTCCAAATCCAAAGCAGCCTAAAAAACACCGAACTGTTCTGCAGCTCCGAGGCAGCACGATGGGCGAAGATCGCTGCTCGGAGGCCTCAGGTCAATACCAGGCCGCTGCCCACAGAATAGTTCAGTTGAACAGTCAGATGGCCAAGCACTATGTAGATATAGTGGTGCAATTTTGTAAATGTACATATCTATCATGTACGTACATACATAGTATGCATGCATACGTGGAGGTATGCATCTATCTGATGGATGCAGTAGGCTACATGAGTTTTGCCGTCATCCCCCAACCCCATAAGGTAAACAACGGCACAAGCAATCCCATTTCAATCTTTCGACCGCGTGGCTTCTACTGCATGCAACCAACAAACTCAATAGTTGAAATTGTAGTCATGACAGACTAGCAACCAGAGTTACAACAACTCGCCTACTTAGAATACCATCGACCCAAGGCTCCGGCCGCCCGGGAGAGCGCTGGCATGGGCAAGGACGGCACAGCTGCACCTGGACCACCAGGTTGGGAGAGGCCGCGCGCGAGCCTGCAAAGGCCAGCAGGGTCAGGAGACTTTCATGCTTTCATGTGGTCCGGTCTCGAGTTTGGCAAGGCCTCGGGTTTAGATTTGAGCACCAGCGTTTTGAGACGTTCTTGCACGTGTCAGAACTAGAGTAGGAGCCCGAACTTGGTAGTTGGGGGTTTAGGGGCCCGGAGGGCAAACTCCCTACACCGGTGTGCTTAGCTCTTCAGGCTTACTTGCCTCAGGTCCTAGAGTGCTTGATTGGGGCGGGGACCTGAGAGCTTATACCGAGGCCGCAAAGCCAAATCGACAAAGCGCCGGCGCAGCATCAAGCCCCAAAAGAGAAAGGCCTCACCCAATCCTCCAAACCACGACAAAGCCGACGATCATGGTAACAACAACAACAACAACAGCAGCACCGGGCAACGCCTCTGACAGGAACGCGTCTTCGGTTGATAAGGCAATCATCTCTGTAACTACCCAACTACAGGCATCCGATAACTATAGCTGTAGAAATAGGGCGACGCTTCTATAAGAACTAACAACACAGGCAAGACCAGCAACACGCATGCGCGTCAATCCCTCCATGCCGGGACCTGGGCGGCTCTGGAACGGCCTCAGGCATGTTCACCAAACTGCTGGGGAGTTGAGGGGAATCTCTAGAAGCTTCAGGTCCATGAAAAAAGGCCACAAGTGTCAGCATTCACTTGGAGGAGGTCAACTCACTTGGCTATAGCCGCTTTAAAGGACACGCACAGGATGTTGGAGCGTGGTGAAGATTCGGAATATCGACTGCTGCGGCGTAGTTCATTGTCATGTATAGCCATGCAGCAATTGTGAGACAGTCCCGCGCTGGGCTTCGTTTCTTCACAGGTTCAGGCTTAGAATCATGGAGAGATCTATAGATCCTTATGGGTACCCTGAGTTCGAACACCATCCTCGGAGCCAGGGAGGGGGTTAAAGAAATGCCCTACTCGAAGGCCTCTCCATGCCTCTCCCCAATAGGCTCTTGGTTTGAAGTAGGGTGCTGTGTCAGAAACCATAGGACACCTAAACACAGTCTAAAAATCTAAGTAGCTCCTCACAGCTTGACACACGGGAGTGTCAAACAGCCGTCCCAGCTGAGGAGCTTCTTTTGCTCCGCGAACCGATAGCTTGAGTCAACTTGAGCCTGAGCACCACTGACCGCAGCCTCCACCTTCCAGTTGTATCAGTAAGATGACGACGTGCAGGTTGTAGTCGTCAGCATCTCTTCTGCGACTCTGCAGTAGCCAGCGGCAAGCCATTCGCTGGGAGTTCAGAATGTTTCAAAGTCCTCCAAGCTAGTGGCCGTTTCCGTGGGCTCGATGGGTTCGGCAGGTTGTGGAGGTTTCGGCTTCGCAGGGGCTTTGGCCGCAGCCTTGGCTTCCATTTTTGGAGCGCTCTTCTTCGGAAGCTCTGCAGCTTTGCTAGGCGCCTTCGGGGGGCTCGAGGGGCCCGGGGCCGGGGCTGGCGGGCCGGCGAAGCTCTTACGAATGTAGCTGAGCATGCCAGTGGCAGGCGCAGGCACTGGCAGGGAGGATTCTGGTGCCTTGGCTTTGCCTGGCGCTTTGATCACGGGCTTGGGCTCTGCTTTAGGTGCGGCGGCCTTGCTTCCGAGCAAGCCGGTCATGCCACCCATGACCTGCTCAGTGATGCTCTTCCGAGCATCTTGCGGCTTCGGCTTCGGCATAAGGGCTTGCTTCGCCATCGGCTTGGGAACTGCATTTTTCGGCCCCGGCTGCACAGCTTTTGCCGGTGCTACCACACTCACTGCTGGGGGTGCCTTCACAGGTTCAGTGGCCGGCACAGAATCTCCCGTCGCTGATACCAAGATTGCAGAAGAGACCAGCAGCCTAGCTGCTTGTCTCGTTGCCTCGTCGCGCGTAGGTCCTGTTCCCTGCGTGACGGCAACTACCACAGGATCCGCTGCATCACGCAGCTGGGTTTGCCGGTGCTGGAACTCTGCAAAGTGTTGCTTGCACACCTGCCGGCAAAGTTCTACGGAGTCGGCCATGAATTGCTGCACCAGCGACTCCATTCGAGCCTGGAGCTCCTTCTCAACAGACTGGGACAGGCGAGCCAGCGCTTCATCCATCGCGATCAGTGCTTGCACCGGGCAAGCCGACGGAAAGTTGACGGGTCTGGATCAGCACCAAAAGTCAAAATGATCGAATCTACTGCAAAGACGCTGGACTATGACAAACAACTCTGGGATTGCTGAGCCGAAATGGGCCGTCAGCGAGCCTGGCTGCTCTCTTGCCGCACAGCGAGAGCCCACGGTTGTCGCACTTCGCACCAAAGCAGGTGCATCAAGTCTGAATCTGTCTGAGGAGTACGGCTACCCTGAAGCCCCCCCCAATCCCTGCATTCGAGAACAATCCAACGGCACCCGTATTTCACACCACCTTTCCAGGGTGGCCAACTGAACAGCAATGACCCTGCAGAAGCACAGAAGGAGCTGGGGCACCAGCTGCGCCCGGCCCGAATCCCAATTCCTGCATTTTCGGGCTCCCCTTCCCGGTACTTAGTTTGGGCTTTCCTAGGAGGCCGTCGAAGCTCCAAGAACACCGACTCTGAAGGACCCTGCCAGAGCGAAAACCATGCAAGAACCAAGAAGCATGAGTCCGATCCGCAACGAAACCCGACATGTCCCCCAAACCGCAAACCCGTGAAGTCGAAAACTACGCAATTCCAAAGGGCGTCCACAATCCTAAACCCTTAACCCTAAACCCTAACCCTGAAACCCTGAACCCTGTAAACCCGAAGCCCTAAGCCCTTACCCTAAAACCCTAAACCCCCCAGCCCTGAACCCCAAACCCTTAACTTTAACCCTGAAGCCCTAAACCCTGAACCCCCTAGCCCCAAACCCGAAACCCTTAACCTAAATCCCAAAACCCTAAACCCTAAACCCCCTAGCCCTAAACCCGAAACCCTTAACTCTTAACCCAAGCCCGAAGCCCTAAACCACCGTCCCAGTTTTTCAGAACGGCTTAGGCAGGAGCCAGCCGTCGAGCAGCTGCTTCCGGGTCAGTCGAGCCCCTGAGACAAACACGACCCATATGGGTAGTTGTCAAAATTAAGGTACCTTTTTGGGTACCCTAAGTATCAGGTGCCGTATAATATTAGGGACCCAAAAAGGACCCTATTTTTGACAACCACCCATATAGCATAACATGTTATTAGTGCAATATACCATTTTAGTATCTTGCAGTGTATTATAGTATGTTATGCTATAGTAAGCTTTGCCAGCAAGCATAGAGCTCTTTTTAGCGCCGTTGCGATATTAGTAATGGTAATGGTTATAGTCATAGTGCTCGTCATTCCTTTCAAAAGGGCAGAGTGCAGCCAGCCATTCAGAAGGAGGTCGAATCTTCCGCGAGGGTTTGGATATTCGGTGCGTTAGCTCTTGGAAGCTTGCGAGTCAAAGGCACAATAGAGCACCGAGCACCGGGCCTTTGGATGACCAGTGGCGACTGCTCAGGCGTGGGTGCCTCGCTGAGGTCGGATGCTGGGAGTGGACACAATGGAGCACTGGATTAGAGGCTTCGGGGTTGATTGAGACTTGATGCTGCAGACTTGGCGACTTGTTGTTGTAAGGCCCAGTGGTTGGAGTATGTTTGCGAGCCTCGTTTTCGGGCTTCAGGGTCTAAGGCTATGGGCTTTAGGGGGCTTTGTGCTGGTATGGGGTGTCACACACACTTTTCACATGCGTTCGGAAGTTGCAGCTTGTGTGAGGTTCCTGCGCTGTTTGCGGATGTAGCAGCTTGAAGACTTTTGGACACGAAACCTCCAACTTACACACGTTAGGAGAACTTGGCATTGAATTTGTGGACTGCTGGAGGGGGCTAGGGCTGCATTGCCATGTCTACCCGCAATCCCAGAGCGTGCAATTTGAAGCTGATTCAGAACCCTCCGCAGGTCGTACGCACAAGCAGCAGCATGCACACATAAACTCAAGCCGCAATTTGATACACCCCGAGCATATGGTTCAGCACCCTCAGACAAACAAACATCTTATGGCCATGAACCCATGAAACACAGGACAGGGAAAACGCCTGAGAAGGACCTTTGAGGCTTCACTGATTCAAACCAGCCCGAAACCACGAGCCCGTGGCAAGTTGATTTGCATCCTCCGGGCTGGCCTCAGAAAAAGATTGGGGTCACGGATTTGGGCTGGCCAGAGACGTGTTCAAGGGATTTCAGGGGGGAGGAAAGCTTCAGACTTGGAAACTGCTGTTATCAGAATCGATCTTATTCAGCTCGAGCTTGAATTCTGACCTTCCGCACTGGTTGTCAACGAAGAGCTTGTGCGAGTGCAGGTTGTCACGTGCAGGTTCAAATTCTCTTCGGCTGAAGTGGCTCAGATGGCTGGAAAGTGACGGCTCAGCCCTGGATTCGGGGATGGTAGTTTGACGGGAACATTCTGCGGAACTGCGCAAGCTTTGGATTAGAACTGAGTTCATCAGAGCAGTCTGTTGAGGCGAAACTGCAAAGCAACCTCCATGCTGGAGGCAAATCATCACTGCGCTTGTCTCATGCGCAAGCAGCCGAGCCCGTGACATCTGCCAAGGGAGTTATCGCCACCGTGGAATGGACATTGGGATCCTGCAACCAGCTGTGCAGGAGATACAGAGAAGTGCGTTTATTTAAGTACATTCGGACCATCTCCGTGAATGTCGCATAGAATGCATCCGCCTGCTGGGCCTGCTTGGCACCTACTTACATCAAGGCTTGTCAGGTACCGAAGTCTGTCTCGTTTTCAGGACAGAGCTAGCAGCTAGCATGTCTGTAGCGCTGGGATACAAGGGCCTCTCATCAAGCTGGGGTTTCGGGCCATTCAACCATGGACGAGCACTACACCTCCAACTTCCGAGCCCAACTCCGAGTCAGAGACACTTCCTCAAGCAATCGCAAGACCGAAGCGACTCGCCACCCGTCGGCCAGTCGCATGGGGTCCAGCAAGTAAGAGTAGAGGAAGGAAGCCAAGGCTTGGGTTGGTGGCCGTCGCCACCTCGAGCGGATGGCGTTGCGGCGTTGAGTCAAGACGGATCTCATGTAGCTTTCGGGCCATGCTAAGCAGCTACACTGCACTGAGCCTCAAAACTGGGATCATCAGGTTTGAGATCTGGTGAGAGATGAACGATGCGTTCCGAATTGATCCACCTGGGGTCCCGGCTGCATTAGCTTCAGTTCCTGCCGACAGTTGCGTGCGACCCAGCTTCCAAAACTGCTGCCGTTCAGGCCGGCCCATGTACCCAAGGAAGCCTGTGGAGGTTGGTTCAGTTCATATTTGAAGCCCTTTGGGCTTTGGTCATCTGTCTTTTGTCTTTTCGAAGGGCAAGTCTTCAAGTCCATGTTCCTTCGGCGACTTGCCTTGCGAGTGACTCGCAATGGCTGGGCCGGCTGGCGCAGCGACTCGCGGTCTCGTTGCGAGAACTCTTCGTGTACCAGGCGAGTGCTTGATGCCTTTCCTTGGTGAGCCCAAGGGGTGTTGGAGTCAAGTGCAGTGCTGTGTCCGGAGTTCCCACGTCCACGTCGGCTGAGCACATGACGGTGCTCTAGCGCGGTCTGTGTCTATGGCTTCTGCAACCAGGCCCTAAGCCCTCAGCGCTCTGCAACGAGTTTGCCAATTTGCTGACGGAAGCTGCGGTAGCACTTTCAAGCCTCTTGATGCAAGGGGAGGTGTCCTGAATCATGGCCGCCTGCCGAAGCTCATCAACAAGAGCCGGCACCTTAGGTGTATTGTGGAGCTCACTCGATGATTCTCACGTCAGCCTAAGAGCGACGGGGGTCTTGCCAGCTCGGAGATTTCAGAGCTGCTTTGCAGCTGGAACAACCGTCTCTTAGTTCAAGCACGTCGACACACCACATGCAGGCCCGAAGCCTGTAGGACATAGGACATAGGGCCCCAAAACTTTCTGGTCCCTTTGAGGTGCCGGCACCGTGCAACTCGCAGTATTGTGGGTAGAAATCCTGTCGAGGTCAATGTGTCGCAAGTCGTAACTGTAACACACTCTACGAAGCCATGACAACACAACTTCGGCTAGTACATGATGTACTATTGTAGCATGGGGCTGGATCTTGTGCAATATGGCAAGGTGCTGCATCTCATTGGACATCGCTCTCGGGCAGGATCACTTCCAGTCACATAATACCTCTCATGTCTGCGTTTACCCGTTACCCACATGGACACCCGGGTGCAGAATGAGAGTCAAAGTAGACTGTCGAAGCAGGAGGATGAAACCCGATCCTTTGCTGACGCCATTCCACAGGTCAACTCGAGGCCTCTGCTGCCGATTCGAGGGAAACGTTCGTGTGCTCTTCGAGGAACTTCACGTAGGACCTGCTGTGGTGTGGGTCAACATGCAGCAGAACTGAATCTAGTCCACGTGTGTCGAGTCGAGCATTGGGGCATTCCCTGATCCCGGGATCCGATGCAGCCTTCTAACGAGACTCTGGATCCTTGGGCTGGAAGGGGGCACGTCTCTCTGAACAATAATAAGTTTACCCTCATAATCGTCATCACCACTACGATCAGGACACTGAAGTGGAAGATATTCGAAGATCCCGGGGCCATGGCTCGAATGTTCGTTCTCGAGAGTTGCATGCCAGTGGCTTCCCCTTCTTGCCCGCGAGGAACAGCCTCAAGTGCGCGCTCGACCATGAAACAGCAGTAAGTTCGACCACGAGTGACGACGATGATGATGATGAGGACGATGATGGTCATGCCACTACTTATTGTTTGATGATTGTGATGATCATGCTTCTTGCCCAGTCGAAAACGATTCGGTGTCAAAGAACGCACAGGCTGAAGCCGAACATGGCCTTGTTTTACACGCAGCTGTCACCACCGCATGTGGGTCATTAACCTGCTGGCTTGTCAAGACGAAGAGGCAGAACTCCAGGCATCCGTAGGCACGGGAAGAGCTTCGGCCATCCCAGTTTCAGTCGAGCTCCCACCGAGGAAAAGCGGCAGCATTGCTATATCCAGCCCTGTGTGCCGTTGCAAGCCTGCAGCGAAATTTTTGCCCAGTATGCATACCTTGTCCTGCAGCAGCTTAGGCAGGAAGGGCCTAATCAGTCCGTAGAAAGTGGCAAGGAAGGCGGGTGCCCGCACCACCGTCACAGAGGCAGTAACCTCAGGGAAGTAGGATTTGCCAAGGCTGATGATCCTCCGCAGAATCGGTATATACCGCGCATTGTCGAAGCCGAAGCCATCACAGTCTATGATGAGACGGGCACGAACCAGCTCGCCTTTTCTCATGGATGCTGCCCGTGAAGCTTGCAGCGCATCCTGTTGTCAAGTGTTGTCACGGATCAGGATGCAATCAATGTTTCTTCTGGTGATGGCTTCGTGTTCTTTAACGGCTTCTGCCATTACCACGACGACGACGACAGCGACTACGACGAAGACAAAGGCTGTCTCCTCCTACTCTCCACTGCTCTCCTAGTCCTAGTCTCCCACACTCCTAGACCCTGGACTCCTTGCTCTTCCTGGTCTTCCTCCTCCTGATTACTATTAATCGTTGTTATTAAAGTTATTGCTTTACTACTACTACCACTACTACGACGACGACGACCACGACGATCACTCCTGCAAGCCGGGAAAACTACAAAGATCCACTGATCCCGAGAATCTACAGACTGAGAACGGCACTCCAGAATGCAACCCCAAACTCGCTCGTGTCCTCCAGGTGAACGACGAAGGCTTGGATCATCAGATCGACCATGTCTTCTCGCACTATCCCCTTGTAGTCTGCGCTGCCGGCCCGCCATATCAAGATGGGCTCGTCTGCCTTTTGCGTGCAGATTCGACCGAAGAATGCATGGCGCATGGCCAGCTGAGACCGAGGGGTGCGTGGAGCGCACACCCAAGACCAAGTGGCAGGGTCTGTGGCACGGCCGGAGTCCGGTTTGTAATGCCCAGGCTCGCCGTAAGCATCCATCACTAGCGGGATGGAGAAACTGGTACGCCATGCCAGGGTAGCATTGTACATGCCAGCGGCTGCTTCCACGTCGCGTCTGCGGGCCCTGGTTGCAGGAATGAAAGTTCTGGAACATAACAACGATCATGGTTCAACTACAACTTGCTGGCTAGTACGACTAACTACGCCTACCGCGACGACGACTACTTGTATTGCTACTAAGCACCACTACTGAACACGATGTACCACCACTGACTACGACAACAACAACGACGACGACAACGACCACCGCCACCACAACCACCACCACAGCAACAACAACAACCACAATCACCACAACCACAACCAACAATCACCAAACAACGACCACCAAACAACGATGAACAACAACCAGCGACTCAACGACCGACAATCAACAGGCAACGGCCAACGGCCAACAGCCAACAACCGACAACCACCAACAAAGAACCACCAACCACAATAACAACAGCAGCACCAGCAGCAACAGCAAGAACAACAGCAACTGAAACTGCGACTGCCGCTAGTATTGCTGCTGCTGCGACTACTGACTGCGGCTGCTGCTGCGACGAGGGCGGCATCGACGGTGTTTACCAGTGCCACCATGATTGCGACGAAGACTTTCACCGTTCACCCGAACTACAACGGCAATAACCAGAGTAACAATACAGTAACAATGGCAGACTGAATACATCATGACAAATCTGCTGGCTACCTCGAGTACTAGCACTGCTCATGATTAGCTACTACAGTACCAACATCAAGCCTGTGCACAGCAACACGTCGTACCTCTCTCCCGTCAGGCGTGCTGCATCGTGTCGGGTCCACCAGTGCCAAGGGACTCCGAACTTCTAGATACCGCTCTGATTCTGGCACTATGCGAAGCAGATGCATTCATGCATGGGATTCCGGATGGATTCAAGCAGACAGTTGGGCCTCGATTGAGGGAGTGGGTACCTCCCAAAGAAGACCCGCAACCGGATTCAGAAGACGTCGGCACAAGCTCAAACCATAAACAATCTAAGGTGCCTGACCCGTCAGGATCGGGGTTCTCCCGCCCCTCCCCTCTCCCCTCCGCTCCCCTGGGTCGCCTGTAGAACCGGAGCAGCGTCAGTGGGTCTGCGAGTGGCTCTGGGCCTTCCGCCGCTAGCGCCTCAAAGCAGCGACCCTTCTGAGCTCCGGTCCGACGGTTGTTGCTTCTGGCTTTTCTGTGAAGGACCCGAAACGCTGTTGAGCTTCTGAAGGTTTGGGTTTAAAGGTATTCGGAGTTTCAGATAAGCTTTTCGGGCTGAGTATCGGGTCGGGCTTGGCAGCCTAATCCATCGAAACAGGCGCAGGCGAGTATGCGGGTCACGTGGGCTGCCCATTCCTGATGAGATGCTTCGTGGAGCTTTCCAGATGCCCCTAAACTGCCCTCTGCCCTAAACCCTCAACCCCATTCAAGGCCCTTTGTAACCTAGGTCTGTCAAGGGCTGAACTCCCAAAGTGGCAAGTACCGACTCCAAAGTCAGTAGAATCAGAACCTTTCAACTCCTCTCAGAAGGATCCTTGTTCCGGCGGTTCAGGATCCGACACCCTGGAGTAAACCGACCCTGAATCTTTATGTCAGTTTCGGAGAGTCTTGGGCAGGTCCCTCCTCGGCCAAAGCAGCCACTCCTGCCGCCTCTCTCGTCGGGACGCCCAGCTCTACCAGTCCTTGTGGCTCTTTGCTTACCTTTGGTTAGTAGGGAATGGAAGAAGGGTAGTAATAGTAGTTATAATTGTACCCCATTCCTCCATTCCCTACTAACCCAAGGTAAGTCTGTGGTCTGTCATGGAATGGGCTGGGCAGGGTAGACAATCTATGCCCGAAAACCCGAACCATGTAATGCACCATGTTACAGTAGGTTTTCGGCGCCACAGATCCAGTGATTGCTAGCCAACGCAAGGGCACTGTTCACCCCAAGTCTAAGACCAAGTCATGGTCAGGAGGCTGCCTGACTCTGGCTCCATTCCCTGCTCGGGTGCTAGGCGTGGCAACCGTCAGACAGCAACACATTAACGACACAGTTCACACCCTCCTTCCCCCCCCCCCAACAAACGGCCACGTCGCGTTTCTGGCCCTGGCCGCCAGGCGCTGAGAAGCCTCCGAAGTCCTTGCCCGGTGGGCTACAACCGGGCTCTAGAGATATCAAAAAAGCACGCCGGATAAGCTGCATCCTCACCAGCTAAACGCTTCACACCTGTACGAACTTGCAAAAGGCCTTTGCGAAGTGCACAGTCAGCGCAGCAGGAATCCAATGTAGCCAGCGCCACCATCGCCGGTAACAAGGCCATGTCATCTTATGTTTCATGCTACAATGCCGCTACAAGGCTTCACATGTAAGCTGTTCGTGGCCGCGCGGAGTGATGCATGAGTCGATTTTGTTTTTTGCGCGGGCGGTAGCGGGTCCGGCTCGGTGTTGGCGTCTATATATATATATATGTATATATATATATATATATATAATATGTGTGTGTGTGTATCTAGCGGTTAGACATTGTTGCGGCCAGCATACGGTTGCACCAGACGGCTAAGCTTGGGTCTCGGCCTCCTGTCCTTCTCTTGCTGCAGTTTGCACCATGCCATCAGGACACTGGAACTGAACTATACTTGCAGAGAAAAAGCGTGCGACGGGTAGCATGGACGCCAACGCAAAAGCTTGTCCCCGCAATTCGACTAGCTGCTCAGAGCTTCGCTTGACGTTCGGTATGAAGGACTCCGGGAAGAAGCGGTTGGGCCTCAGCTAACCAAGCTGTGCAGAGACTGTGGAAGACAGATCCCCAACATTTACATGCTTAAGGCTGTGGCACATCGTTCTCGTCGGAGTCCATCATAGCAATCCGGATGTTGCTTGATCCCTGTGCGAGCTGCATTGCGTCTTTCCGCTTAACAGACCCGAAATCGTGTGAGGGACCTGGACTCGGACAAACTTGCAAGGAATGTGAATGTGCTTCTACCAGATTTAAAGGTCCGATGCGAACGCCACAGAAATCGGCCCAGTCCAAAGTTCCACATTGGAAACGCTTGACGGCGAAACAGCTTTCCTGCATCCTTGCATGTCACATGTACAAGAGACCGGACTGGAGTCTGGAGCCTTCGCGGCCCAGCCGCAGCAGAAGCAGCGGCAATAGAAGAAGAACAAGCGAAAAACACATGCAGTGGCAAATTTAGCACCGTGCAGCGTTAGGGAAAACGTCATCGTCGCCGCGTCTGGTGGTCGTAGTCGGCCGTCGTCGTCGTTGAGGTGTCCTCGTTCCGCCGTTGTCTTCGCTGTAGCACGGAGGAGGATGCCCTCATTGCAAATGGAGCCTACTCATCTCCGAAGAAAGCTTGGAAGCAATGTAACATCAACACCAAGCAGCATGCGGCAAAACCACCACCACTACTAGCACCAGCATCATCATCATCATCAGCCGCAAAACCATCAAAGTCATATCATAACAGAGAACACACCAGCGACGATTGCGGGTAACAGGACGCTAATCAACATGTTGCGGTTGCTCCTTCAGCATCTTCGCAAGCTTTCTCCAGTGTGGCTTGACCTCTTGGCCTCGAAGCATAAGCGCTGAACCCTGCTGAGCGGCTTCAAACTGGAGCTGGGCCCGGGGTTAGAAGTAAAAATTAAGGAAGACACGAATCAAACTTGACCCAAATTCACTGGGAGCAGTCTTTTAGAGCCGCGTACTCACTACTGCTACACTGCAAGTTACCACGAAAGCCTTCCTCAGTTGAGTGTCGGAGCTCGAAGAGACAGATTCGAAGAGAGTCTTCGTTGAAAGCTTGATCCTGCTCTTGGATGCATGCTGCACGGAGGATGATTGCTTCTGATTCAGCGCATGTTGCAAAAGTTGGTTTCGGAGTTTGGTCCGATGTTTCCGTTTGGACAAAGAGTCTCCAGGGCTTTGCCACGACGACTTGTATCCCCGCCCAAGTCTCATGCACGCACGGAAGACACTACTACCTTCAGTAAACGGAGACTCTGGAATACTTGCAGGCCGCAGTCCAAATCATCCGACAATCGAACCACCACCATAAAAACTGCACAGGCGCGTAACGCATTCAAAACACTCATGTCCTAAGCGTCTTGTAAAGAAGTACGTACATCGTGGGTTCAGGAATCCGGAGCGAGCGATCAAGAGGGAACAAGTTCGAAGGCTGTGTGTGCGGCCAGCAAAAGACTTCTCTCCAGATTGCGAGGATTCGATGACTTACGTTCATTCTCCTCATGTCTTCGCCTATGTATATTAAAGCTACCCCAAACGAAACCCCCTGTGCTGTTACCCTCGAAAGGCAAGAGCGCGGTTTGACTCGCCCTGAATCTTGGAGCCCCGTTGCATACCACGAGCACTTGAACCCTCAAGCACTCCCAGGGGTAGACAGTACGCAGCCAGGCGCCGAGCAGGCTTCGCACCAGGGCGCGTAGATGAGCACGAAGACGTGCCTCAAAACCGCGGCACCACGAGCCAAGGAAGCTGCATGTCAGTTGTGGGTCACTGAACTCGGATGAAGATGAAGGACTGACTTTTCGCTCTCTTGCGGCCCTGAATGTAAATGGTGCTTAAGTAGAATTTTTTTGGAACGGGTACTTGTGCCATCAATCTCCACAACATACATCGCCGCCGAAGTCCCTGACTTCCCTGCTCATTCTGCAGGGATTCGTCGGATAGTTTCTGTGTACAAAGCGCACCGCCATGACAACACCGAAACTACAACTTTCAATTTTTTGTAGCAAGAGTTGTGGTAAACTTAAGACTCAAGACTCGCAACGATCAGAGCCGGTTCCGAAAGCTCTGAGGCTAGGGCTCCTTAGACTCCAGCACGAGGTCCTTGAAGGAATCGCCCACCAGGACCTGAGGCGACCGGAGGCCGACCGCCGAAACTTCAACGAAGTCAGCAAATCCCATAGCGCGGGCAATATCAGGACTCCCAGCCGTGAGGCCCTCATGACGTGGATCCGCGTCGTTTGGAGGCCTGCTCAAAAAAAGTGCTTGCAGTGTTTTGGGCAGTTTCGTTTTCAAGGTTGAGGGCTATTCAATCAAAAATGGAGAACACACGAGCTTCTGCAACGAGCAGTCAGACTCGAATCCTCAGCCCTAGAGCGACCTCGGACGATCTTACTAGTATTTCTGCCTGGGACCATGGGTGTACGAACAATCAGTCCCAACTGAAGCCAAACCTTTAGCGCGCTGCCCCAAAAGTTGGCAAACTCGAGGGCTCATGTTTCAGCAACGCCTACATCTATGTGGGGGTTGTCAAAATTAGGGTCCCGTTTTGGGTCCTTATTATAGTACGGCACCTAGTATCTAGGGTACCCAAAAAAGGGACCCCAATTTTGACAACCGCCATGTAACAATGTCTCCAAAGTGCGCCAACCCGCAGCCTCGCCGCACTCTTCTGCCGGGCTGTGTGGCCTAAGCTCGGGACGAAGGGTCGAAGTGATCGATGTTACGAGGTTGGCAGGGGTTGGAAAATTTGGGAAATTGGGGGTCGCCGAAGATTTGGGTCATTAGGCGCCATGATGCGAGTCAGACATTTTGGCATTTGGCAGCTTTTCGGTACCCTCCTTGGGGTCTTCTGAACGACCGACGATCACGTCACAACCGGTGCTGACCTTTTGGCACCTGTGGCAGCTGGCTCCTGGCACAACCTGTCTTCGTTGTCACAGCCAGCATTCGACACTTCTTTCGAGCAGAATGCAACCCCCATCTCTGTGCAATTGCCTCTGGCTCCACAGCGAACAGCTTCTGCCGCACAAACGCATCTTGAGTTCGGCACGTTTGCCTTGTCCAGCAGCTCGACGCATTTTACAAAACAACCCCCGCAAACTCCATGCTCACCATCAGACCCAAAACTCGCGTCACAATTGCTGCTGTGCTGTTCGCGCCCACAGGCGGCTACAGGCAGAAAGCCGTAGGGATAATATATCTTGCGCTTACTGCAGCTCTTTAAATCGAATGCTTTCAAGGCCTCACCCAGGTGGCTGGAAGTGTTCGGAATCAGGGAACCGGATGGGCAGGAGACCGGACTGGTGAAAAAGGCAGTAATCACATCCCTGAGACAGTCATCGCTGGAGACACAATGCTTTCCAGTTTGAAGCTCGACTTGTGCTTTGCAAGTTGGCAAAGCTTCAAAGGTGGCGCGGGCAGATCGCAAGGGAGTCAGCCCATCCAAGTCGCCATTGGTCACGAGAACCGTGACATTACTCCAGGGATGACCGTCGCTATGGACAAGTACAGAGTTTTCGCGATAGCCATACTTATTGAACACGTCTTGATACCGGCTCATCAACGTCACGAAGTCCGGTGCCCAGAAGACGTACTCGTCGAAGTAGCTTCGCCATGATTGCAAGCTGCAGCTCCCGTGCTGACCACCCTCCGAACCCCAAGCATGTAGCTCAGGAGGTCCTTTCCTTGGTTTAGGCAGGTGCGGGCTTTTCTAGGTGCTGCTTGCGTCTGCTCGTTTGTGTGTTCTCCTTTACAACTAAGGTCGCTTCCACATGTCACCGAAGCTGACGACATGGTGAAGAATCGCTGAAAAGGAGGATGGATAGGTACGAAAGTACTCTTCAGCGAGCTCAACACCGTGGTCGATTGAGTTAGCAACTTCCCAGAAATCACTAGGGATGGTCGTACCAATCGCGTCTTTGATACATCGGCGCAAAGTGAGAACCATCTGGACGAATGCTTGCATTCCGGAAGACCCTCTCGTAACATGTATGTAGCCCATTGCACCCAGAGCCTCCTTGGCTGATGTTTTCGCTGTCCATCCAGAGAGTGCGGCTGACCTCACAAATCGTTCCCAAAGGTATGTACCACAAAAACCTGCTGAACCATCGGTAACGGCTTTGTCAATCTCCTTCACAGCTTCCCCAAACCAAACGGCAACAGAGCCAGTGGCAGGTGCACCAAGCTTGCCACGACAATCTTCATCGCAGTACTGGTCCAACAGCCGCTTCCCGGCACGGTTAGCTGCCAAGGCATATTGGCCGAAATCATAGTCTCCACTGCAAACACCATCGATGCCGACATGTGACACGATAACAGGAAACTCCTGGCCCTGGAGTTCCAGGAAGCGTCGAGCCCATACGGTTCCATAGGAGACGCCTTGGATGCCAACATCAGCTGCGCTTCCTGTTTCGGCTTGAATTGCCATGATGATGGAGGCCAAATCTCGTGCGGCGTTAGCTGCAGTGAAATGCTTGGGCGCACCAATGTTCTCTGAGATTTCGGCCAGGCAGGCATCAACAGTTTCTGTAGACACATTACCAAGACCTACCCACTTCATCCACGAGTTGCCCCAGGGCAAAGTACCGGACTTGCGGGCTATGGGGCAATCCAACACTGTAGACCAACCAGTGCCACGGTGGTCCAGTGTATAGCTAACCTTTCCAGGGATTCCATCCAAACCAAACTTATATAGCAAGGGATGCGAAGGCGCACCGGGGCCTCCTTGCATAAACCAGAGCTGGCCGTCGTCTGCGGTGGCAGAACGAGAGCGTTTCACCGTCACAGTGATGCTTCCCCCCGCCAGTCCCTGGCTATAGTCAAGTGGCACCCGGTACGTGCGGCACATTTCGGTTGAAAGACGTCTGTGTGGTGAGGGGGGGTTCCAACCCGCTCCCAAAGCAGACTCAGTTGTTGCCTCCCAAAAGGGGCAACTCCCCCAGTCTGCGACTGGCTCCGCAAGGCCCACGGTGATCAGAGGTACCGGTAGCGAGGAGTACGGCAAGTCCTGGCAGATTTCGTTGCGATCTGGAGGAGGCTGTGGAGGTGGGTTGGCACCGGAGCGTCTGATAAGGGAAACAATCAAGACGGCGCAGAAACCCAGACTAACGATGACAACGCTCACGGCTATTGCAACCTTCATCGGCGTCCATGCCCTTGGCTCCACTCTGACGGCTCTTGCACCTTCTTCGACTTGTAAAGACTCAATAGCAGCCATAGCATGGGATGTGCGACAACTATGCCACTGTACTTGGAGAGGTCTGAGCCTTGTGTCATAATTCTTGCATCCTCATGCATTACCGGTCTGATCAGAGTGCTTATCTCCGTCAGTAGTGTTACTTGGCCACCATCCCGGATGAGTTTGCCACTAACGCTACTAGTAGCAATGTTGTAGTCAACATCTGTTGCTGCTGCTGTTGCTGCCGCTGCTGGTGGTGATGGCGGCGGTGGTGGTGGACGGTGCTATTCTTGGGTTTCTTTTGCTGTGGGTTGTTGCTGCTGTTGTTGTTGATGCTGCCATAGCATCATTATGTATCCCTGCTGCATGTCATGTCTTCCTCCTCTTCTTCAACAACTTATCGCGAGATTACTCTTCTGATGCTTACCAAAAGTGCTGTTCCTCAAATCGTGAAGCAAGCGCCGAGCTCGAAACCCGCAGAACTAACACTAAATCCCAAAGCCGCAAGCTTGAAGTCCCAGACTCCGCACCGCCGAAATTCCTCCAAATGTTCTCCCAAGCCCTGGCCCTGACGTACCTAGTTTCAAAACCACAAACCAGGCACCAACTGAATTTTGGGGGACTGGATGATTTCTTCTGAATGATTTTTAGTGGTATCCCCACTTACAGTCCCCCTCTCAGTAAACTGTTGGCTCACGCAGCTCGGCCTAAGGCCTAAGTTAACTTATCTGTCTGGACTGCCAAAGTGCTTGGGCCCTTTCCCGTCGCCGGATCCCGAAACACTTATTATGGCCCCAATGTAGTTTAGCTCGGCTCGTGGCAACTCCAGCAGATTCGGACGTCTGCAGGGCTTCTAGCGCCACACGTCCGGCAGCCCCAGACCTAGCTGCAGTTTATCATCATGACGCACTGTGCACTGCATTTGCTACAAGTATTATGGCTCCTCTTTGTACTGGGTCAATCACCGTTCTGGCAGCAGTACTATTGCTGTTGCCGGGGCGTCTGCTGTTACTGCTCGTATTACGATTAGTATCATCATGATTGCTATGCTTCTCGAGTTGGGGTTCGGGGATTTAGGGCTGACAGGGCTCAACATTTGAGGTTCCGGGTCCAGCAGGCTTTTTTGTTTGTGTTTTTCGGTCATGGTTTCGTCTTGCAGTTCGGTAGTTTTGGGGTTGTTGCGTGAACATTCAAGCATCCCGCGCTTCCAGCCGAGGTTGCTGGTTTTTAGGGCCTGCAATCTCGGGCCAGTGTCGGGTTCAGTGCCTCGCAACTGAAAGTGGATTAGGTGCTTGTGTTGAGGGGGTGCCGGCGAAGGGATGTTTGTGTCAAGGAATGTTTCAAGTTCCGTTGCAGCATATCCGCCGAGGCTTCGGCATCTAAATCGACCTTCCCATCCTCCCACCTCCCCTTCCCAGACTTGTGGTGGCGCGTCGCAGCCAGCAAGTCTGCATTATCCTGTGCCATGTTTAGATCCTCTGCGGCGGCGGGCTTTGTCCGAATGGGACGGTTTTACTTGAAAATGCGTTTGTCAGCTCTCCCCCAAAGACTTAAGTAAGCGGGTTGGCCCCGAAAAATGCATTCTGCAGCGCGCAGGTTACCCGCGGCGTGTCCACGTAGCAGGAAAAGAAAGCTTTGCTTCTCGGAGTTTTGCTAAGGTCTCTCAACGCCCGGGACCCGGGTCCCCTCTGAAATTCTTCGTAGCCGCAAGCTTGATCTTAAGCGGACTAGGTCAGACTGGGCCAGCTGCTCCCTTTGGTAGTTGCTGTCCCCAAACCTGCAACGACGAGCTGACGAGGGCCCACTACTGGGGATTCGGAGGCAATCGCAGCTTCGGGCGCTTCACTTCGGGTTTTTGCGACTAAATCACAGCAGTGGCTTTGGCTACCGCCCCACCTCCGCCACCGACAGAAACTTCCTGGGCAGAATGTTCGGGACTTTCATGTTTTCGGCTATTCGAAGGCAGAAACTCTGTGCCTTCTCTCACAAGGCCCGGCTGAGAATTCTGATGTAGATTTCAATCTCTTAGTATCAGAATCAATCTGGTTGTAACGGAAGCTAAGGTCTCAACGACTCCATCCGCATCTGCCGCAGGTGGCCACCAAGCCTCCACTCCCTCTCGACCAGCTTTCCCGCCTCAGCAGGTGCCAAAGCACAGCCCTAAACCCAGAAGAGCATAGGCGCTTGGGCTAAGCTGTAAGGAGGCGTGAGACGGTATTCTTAAGGCCAGCTGCCCGGCGACGCCCGAAGAGCACCACGCCTTCAGTGGGATCGATGCCTCGGAAAAGCAACGAAGCTGAGCCAGAAACCTGCAAAAATCGCCCCGAGGCAACACTTGGTCTCCGGCTGAAGAGACCTTCAGGAGCGAAAAGGCTCGGATCTCTCGCCTTGGGCGTCTCAGACAAAGCTCTGGCAAGCCGTCATCTGACATTGCATGCATGCTTGTATATGTGCACGGAGCGGTGCCTAAGCGATTTACATTCTGTACAAGCATAGCCGCCGATGGTGATGACTCAAAAGACTTGCGAGCGGGAAGTCTGCAAACATTGCAACCGTTTCGTACAATCACAGTTTAGCCTGACGTGGATGTACAATCGGATAAATCTTTCGCCCCAAAGCTGCTAGCCGGAAGCTGGGAATCAACAAAGCTCCCGACCACGAGGTGGTGCTCACCGTCAAGGATGATTTGCATCTCCTCATGCAAGGCTTGGCTTTGTGGAGGCTGACTGTGGCGCCTGATCATCAAAAGGTGATACCGGCCCGAAGAGCTACCCATGTGGACAAGATCTTTTTTAGCGGCATGCCGAAGTCCTCGAGTGCCCTGGAAAAACCATCTAAACGGAAGCTGTATCCTGTAGCCCCAAGCTTCCCTAAAACTCCTGCCGCTTCTCCAAATCGACGCAGATCGTGGCAACATGCCATGTGGACGGCTGCACCTTGACTTGGCATGTCAGGATTTAGGCATGACTTGGGGCTCCAGAGTTCCCAAACGCTACGGAGTTAGCTGAAAGTGCTGCGATCCTCACACCTCAGTTCGGGCTGCATTTCTGTGCCCGGAATGCCCGAGGCTCATTGCCCGGGGCAGCGGCCACGTTTCCACAGGTGTTGGAGAACTGCTCATCCTCGATTGAGGACCGCTAAATCAGCTAGATTCGAACAAACGTCTGCGCACAACCACAGCCCCACTGCGAGTATCCCGGATTTGTGAAGATGCTGTCATGCGCATACACTACTGCACAATAACTTACTGTAGAATTTTAGTGTAATATGCACAATTAACCATCATATGCCGTAATATACATACTACAGTTGACTAGAGTATACCAGGCTGCAAAATGCTGCCATAATACACTTCCATCTACTGTAACATACTAAAATACCATGAAAAAGTACAGTACATTACTCAACACTATAGCATCATAAGGACCATTTTTCGATTATGGCCTGCTTTTGCCGCTGTATCCGCTCGCATCCTGGCCTCCTCGGCATTGGAGTCCGAGTCGGAGTCCGACTCTTCACCTGCACTGCACATGGTATACCGTATATATATATATATATATATGTATATATATATATATGTATATATATATATGTATATATATATATATATATAGTAGGACACGACATGCTGTAGTCTATTCTGCTCACAGCTATCGTGTGTTCTACTACGTTCTAGAGTTTAGTATATTGTCATATATTCTGGCCACTGGTATACTGCAGTAAAGCTTGTACTGCAGAATATGATATGGATCTGATATGGCATACGTATTTTCGTGTATTATAGCCGTGCATCTCCAAATCGGCCAGTTGCATGCGTCGGTGCCTCCCATCCACTTCTGCGGCGGCTCCAAGCGGACACCTGGCGGTCAGACCGACCAGGAAGCAGGAAGCGTTTGGTCAATGCTTCTGAGAGGTCTGCCGAAACACAGCTTTGACCCGCAACCATGAACTCATCATGACCTCTCCCAACCCCAAATCAGGAACTGAACGCCAACCGCTTCTGTCAGCTTTCGGGGCGCCCACGCGTTCCGCTCCAGCCCGTGATGGCCAGCTTGACCTCCTCGTCGTAAGGCAGCTCCAAGGTCTTCACCTGCAGAGTCTTTACATGTGGGGTTAAGGCAAAAGGGACCCGCAAGTACACAGGCAGAACTCCAGGGTGACCTGGAAGCTGACGTCTCAAGTAAAGCAGGACGTCTAGCCTAACGGCCAGAACGCAGCTGCAACCTGAATCCTGAGGCCGCATATTTAGAGTCAGGAATTTGGCCTAGCTACTCAGCAGAAGCCATTTGTAGCAGCTACAACCAGCTACAACTTCCAGGCAGTCTCTGCGCCTCCTGCAGGTTGTCCTTTTTGCTCCCCACGTGGAAGGACACCTTTTCGGGTCCAACTGAGGGGCGCAGAAAGCTCTGTCCGCTTAGGTGGTTGGGGGGCGCTCTCACTCATCCGGTAATCACGGTAACAGTTTGGGGCATACTCTGCTACTGTGGGTTGTACAGGAACAGTATTCCTAAGTCTTTAAGCTCCTCAGATGGGCTCTTGACTTAGAGAATCCGGACACCTGATTGGTTCCGTCCTAAGACGCTACCAACCTATGGCATGAAGTCTCAAGTCTCAAGCTCGCACCTCGACCGACAGTTTGGAAGCCGAACGTAGCCGCTTTCGAATCAGTGGATAGGCCGGAAGATTCCATAAGACTTGTCTCTCAGGCCTCCATGCTCGAGACCAATTTTGAATGCAGGGTCATGGTTGTGAGGTTTGGGAGGACAACCCTGGACCTGCACCGACGGACTCTAAATCCTTTCAGCTTCAAGCCCCATCGGTGCGCATTTTTCGACAGCGGCCTTCTTGCGGTCAACGTCACAGATGATCTCAACGAACTTCTGGTAGATGGGCCAAGTTGGCCTAGGCTCAGCTCTGAGGGGATGGGGTTGCGGATGACGTATCACTCAAACACCGGTAATGATGTTGCTGTCAGTGATTGCAACTGCGGTGTCCTTGTCGTTGTAGCAGCAGCAATCAGCAGCAGCAGTAGCAGCAGCGGCAGAAGCAGGTCGAGTAGTGCGTAAACTACCAAGAAGGTAATTATAATATTGAGTTGATCTTAAACTATGTACGCAGTATTACTCAAGAAAAGCATCGTAAGAGTGATAACAAAGAGTTGCTGCTCGTCAGTTTCGGGTTACTCCCCCCACCACTGATGCAGTGGCATTGACGTGTTGGCCAATGTCCTGAGACTCTGTAGACAAGCCGCATCCGAATTGCAGTACCAACGAGAATCTCAACGAAACTCCAACATGACAGGTCCTGGAACTGTCTGGCTTTGGCGATGGTGATGTATGATGATGATGACGATGCTCGTCCACGTTACTGATACTGCTAGTGCTCGTAATTGTGTTCCTACGTACTACTCTGTGCCGGTAATTGTGGTAAGTGTGTCTCATGCCCTCGTGCCCTGAGCCAGGCAATCTGAGACAGACGCTTTTGCTCGCCTCCGCTTTCTCCGCCGCTGACATTCTCAGATTTCAGGCCGCACCTGCAGTCCAAGATGTCGACTTGCACACACGGAGGCTTTTCGGGGCATGCATGGGGACCGATTCTTCTAGGAAGGGTGGGGGTCTCACCGAGGAAGCGCTTGGCAACAAAGACAACCAGGTCAGATGCTTTCCTGTACTATGGTCGACCAGGCCCTCTTTCAAGTTGACAGCTAATGCTTTTAGTACATGTTGCTGAATCCACATGGACACCCAAACTTAGGCAAAGCGGCTACCTGCTTGCAAGCACCGGAATACGTGGGCCCCATGCTTAAAGCTGGGCCAAGGTCGGCTGTACCATTTCTGTTTGGGCTTTTGTGCTGACAAGCCTAGAGCTTTACCACGGCGATTCTGATGCAATGCTTGCTGAAGGCTGCAATCGTGGTTTAAGTGGCGCACTGTCCGGTGTTGAACAAGTATCCCGGCTCCTGCAGGTCCAGGTGAGAACAGCACGTTATGCGAGACCATCAATTTCTGAGCCCAGATCAGAACATCACTCGCTTACGACATGCGCAGTGGCTGGACACGCCCGAGTTCAAGACCAGAAAAAACGAAAGTGTCTCTGTCTCTGTGTGTGTCTGTGTTCGCGTGTATGTGTTGCTGGTAGACGTATCAAGCACAGAGGCATCTGGCATCGTCGCACTACCATCACCATCATCTTCCCAACAGCTTGGACACAATAGTACCGGTAGAGCGCAGAGCCACTGCGAATCACCCTCAGGGGTGCATGAACTTGCTGTGCAGGGCCTGAGCTGCTTCATCCGGGCATAGTAGCAAGGCTTTCAGAGAGGGAGTCGAAAGAAGCGAATACCTACGTGTACACCCTAACACAACTAAGGCAGCCGCAAAGGAGGCACTCTTGTAACTACGATCAGCATATCTTAATAACTGCAGCAAGGGATCATTTTATTTTTATCTGATTTGTGCGTCATGGCATGGTCGGGGTCGGGGGGTCATCAACACGACCAGCTGCACGACTTGCAAGAGCAACATCAGAAAAACCATCTGATCGCGCTCATGTTGCAGCAAAGACTGCGCACACTTAAACAAGAACGAGAAGACCATGGCACAATCCGAGATCAATCAGGTGCCACGCATCATGTCTGTCTGTAGCCCACATGATAAATGCTGTCTTAATAAGCCACCATCTGGCTCGGCCTCCACCTCACTGACGGGCACAACACCGACCTCGACGGCATCGTTGCCCTGTGCAAGCATAGGCAAAGTGCTCTGGTACATCGAGGAGCCTCTAACTTCGAAGTTTGATAACACAAAAACCATGTTTCAGCAAACACCGTCTTGGTGACAACTGTGCAAAAGTTCTACCGCGATGACGCTGATAACTTCGCTGCAGCCTCTTCAATCTTCAGAAGCCAGCGCAGAAGTCCAGCACCTGAAAGATAAGTTTAGCATTCTCCAGGCTCAGACAACGAACAACGGTGCTTGCCATATTCTGTTACAGCAAGGAGGGAGCCATGGCTGCAACGCAGAGATGTGATCAGTGTTTCCTCAACTTCGCGAGGATGAGCTTCCGGCTGGCCGCCTCCGCGCTGACAAGCAGGTCTGGCCTCAAGCAACAGCCAAACAAGCAACTTCGCTTTACATGATGGCAGGATGAATGCTGTTTGACCTTGCTCGGCACTCCACAGAGATTACAGCTGGTGCCTCCTGCTTGGGCTCCAGGCCCCCCCTGTGCAACGGCCTGATCTGAGCCTTGCAATTGGAATTAGCTGGAGGGCATCCGCTTGCAAGCAGACCGTCTCCCAACGGCTCAACAAGTATCGTGACTAACATGGTCAGGCCCTGAAAGTCAACTCACAGCTGTGGCCGGTGTGGCCTGTGAACTGCCAGTTGCGAGTCTCGCAGAACCTCGGCACCATGTGCTGCAGGCTTCAAGTTTTCGGCAGGTGCACGTGAAAGGTGGCAGAGAAGACCGTATCATGTCTGCACATTCAGGTCTGGATCTGGATCTCGACCTGTGCCTATGCGTGACGCAGGACTAGCTTTCAGCCGGCTGCAGCACTTTGGAAGCATGGCTTAGTCCTAAGGAAGTGAAAAAGCTGAGGTGCGTTTGCTTCAACATCTCATGCCTGATTGCTACAGTATCATTTAGATCACAGGGAAGGCATGCGCACCCAGAGCTACGAGTAGTGTGCTTCAAATTTGCGGCTCCGCAGTGGACATCTTCTCGATCTGGCAGCAAGGCGCGACTCGACGGAGCAGTCTTATGCGTTCTACAGTTCTACAGGCTTGCTAGTCGGTTTCCAAGCGAGAGGGCCTGGAGGAACTCGGCGACCATTTGGTTGGCCCAGGGCTCAAACTGCTCCATGCCTCCGCGTGGTGGAGTCTCCTCCTCAGTGTCTTGTGCTTTGGGCCGGAGTTGAGTCAGGAGAAGTCCGGTATTCGCGGCCCTAGGTTCAGCAATCGGGGTCCACCTGATACCACGAACAGTGCAAAACACTCATGGAAACAACGAGATACCGTCAAGTTCTTCGGAGCGGGCCGTGATGCTGTGGATAATGGACTCGCAACTAGTGCAGTATACAATCTTCAGTTCAGCAAGATTGTAGAGACGATACCGCGGCGTACATGGAGCCGTTGTCGCTAAGCACAGGCATCAATCAAACCTTGTGACACGGCTGCGGCTTTTGCAGCACGAAGACGAACCAGCGCCTGCCTGCTAAAAGCCTCCAACCATAATCGTGGCAACGCACCTGAGAAAACCACCTCGTGAGCCTCGTAAGGCTTTCTTGCAGGGAATCTGTAGGACCGTAGGAACGGCGCAAGGCACCACCGCAAGTCAGCTGTCATGCCGCCCTTAATCCATGCCTGACGCGAGCTATCCAACCAAGAGCATCAGCTGTCTCTAGCCCCACACCAAGATCTCACCGCGACAAGTTTCCACATCTTCAGCCAAAGCCGGGTCGATGGGGTACAGCCGAGGCCAAGCAGAGAGGGAGGCGTTTCGAGCAGCCCACCAAGGCGTGACCTGAGCCGTCCAATACATGCGCTGCTGCTGGCTCAAAGGCTTCAGGGTCAAAAGTGAGGCTGAGGAGAGTCCGGCTTTCAGCGGCAACTCATGGTTTGGAAGAGTTCGGTAGGCATGGCCCCGGAACGTGCCGCGAGCGTCTTGCAAGAACTGAACCAATACACCTGCACCCTGAAATCGAAGTTGCAGCGACCGCTTCGGAACTCTAGCCGGCTAGATGCCGATGCCTGGCAGCCTGGGTCCCCATTATCTTACGATTCTGATTGTAACGCAAGTTGCTATTACTCGTGAAACTGCTTTTTCTGCGACTGGTCTTACATGTTATCATCGACCTTGCGCCGCTACTAGATATGGTCTGTAGTCACTCTAGTCTTGCTCGTTGTTGCTGGTGTTGGTGGCAGAAAATCGAGACGTGCGTTGCGATCTCCTTGATCAGCATCCTACACAAGCTGACGATGCCACTTAACTTGCCATGGCCGGGAAATCCCTAAATCCTTAAACTGCCCCAAACCCTAAACACCGTGTCTGGGCTCTCTGCCACGTCTCGGTAAACCTCTGCGATGGCATCGGCAAAGCGCCGACCTAGCTCCGGGTCCTGCCATGATAAAGGCTACTACTATATAGACTCTATCTATAGACTTAGACCTAGATCTGTCTGGCGATCTGTCTATTCGTTTCTCTGCCCATCTGTCTATCTATCCAGCTTTGATTCTTAGGTCTTTCTATCTTTCCATCCTTCTACGAGTAACTAGACAAGAGAGAGGGAGAGAGAGAGAGAGAGAGAGAGAGAGAGAGAGAGAGAGAGAGAGAGAGAGAGAGAGAGAGAGAGAGAGAGAGAGAGAGAGAGAGAGAGAGAGAGAGTGAGTGAGAGAGTGAGTGAGTGAGTGAGTGAGTGAGTGAGTGTGTGTGTGTGTGCGCATTCCGAAGCCCGGTCCGTGACCAATTGCTCTCTCAGTCGCGGCGGCATCTCAAACCTTTGCTTCGGGATGCAGAAAAGCAGCGACAGCATCTGAAAATGTGGGCTTCATGACCAAAAGCCCTCCAAGTCCAGCAGAGAGGAGCTGGACTGCAGGGATGCCGAGAAGAACCGACTGGTGGGAGATGGTGGTCACGGTGTCTTCTCCCCAGAAGCCGTGCAAACCTGCGCTGTGCAGGTCTCATCAAGCTTGCCCCGCCCGTGTCTGCATGACCAGGACGACTCGTCCCAGCACGAACCGCAAACAACACAAAATGAGGTGCAAGAGCCGCTCAGGAGCAGGGGTCCGCATCTACTTTGATCTGCTTCCCCTTCAAGGACAGTACACGACAGTCAGCCAGAACTTTGTCCAGCTTGGCACAGAAGTTGTATTTCAGGGCCCTCACGAAGCTTTGGTCCGAGGCAGGCCACACCTGGATACATTTGCCCCGGAAGGCGCAATAGATTGACATCTCGATTCAGTGTTCTAGACAACCCTCCACCCCAAGACTTCTTGTAAATTTCGCGGCCTCCTCCAGGGGCGCTGCACCCAAATCCAGGTGTAGCTTCTCCGAGACTTTGCCATGCAGATCCACGTGCAGCAAAGGTATGCCTTGTTTAGTTGTGAGATTCTTCGATCTGGATGAAGTAGAGTCAGGTTCTTGCGAGTTGCATTTTGAAAACAGTCTGCTGAAGCACATCTCAAGCGCCCGCCCCTGAGCCTGGCCCGCCGCCTCCCACAGTAGATGCCCAGCGGTGCAGTGCCCGATGCCAGGGCGACAGACGGAACTGTGAGGCCAGGAGGTAGTTGGGATCCAGTCGCCTCGGGGCTCCGTCTGTCACGATCAGGTTGCGGATTCCACTGAACTGACGACAAACGTCCCTCGCCCAAACGACATAAAAAAAAACAGCAACGCCGTATACGTTCTCTTGCATACCTTTCTTGTCCCAGCCGCCCGTGGCCGGGGCCCGCCGCACGATTCCAGACCATCACGGATGCCGGCGAACCAGCCCGACAGAGCTCCCGTGCCTGGGATGGATCAGAGCAACATGAATGCGAATTGTCAGTATCTGAAACCATATCATATACAAGCGCACTGCGATATCGCGATTATTTTACATCAAGAAAGTCGAGGAACCACGATCATGGATATCTCGGCCGTCCAACGCTCACGCTTGTGGTTACGAGTTCGCTCCTGGGTCTCACCGCCGCCACGGACGATCTTGATGGAATGCGGTGCGGTAATCAGTACCGGCCCCCCGAGGCAACAGATGTAGTCGAGGCCACCCCTTTTAAGAATAGGCCCCGAAGCTGCAGGAGGAGCTGCTTTAGGAGGTGGAGCTTTCGGAGTTGCTTTGGGAACTGCCTTGGGCTTCGCCTTCGCCGCGGCTTCCGGGGTCTCCGTCTTGTCAGGGGCTTGAGACATGGTCTGACCGATGTCTTCTGCACCTTTGCTCAGCGTCCGCGCACGGGCTGCGCGTTGGATGGTAACGACGGAGGCCTCCAAGCGCTCGTTGGACACGACCTGCGGCTTTCCTCCGCAGCAGTCACTGCAAGTCCGTGCGAGCTGCGGTGGTCCAGGCTCGGCACCAGTCTCATCCGTGCTATGAAACTGAGCCAGGCACTGCATTCGCACCATGGACATCTTGTCCATGATGGCATCTTCCTCCCCATCGGTTTCGATATCGGGACGGTCGAAGGAGCACGGCGCTCCAAAGACCCAAGCAACTAACTCCTCGTATGGGATGCCTTTGCTCTCGTGGAGCCTCATCTTTGCGATCAGCTCTACTAATCCACGACCGAGCTCCGCCTCCTCATCCAGGCTACTCAGCAGCGCTTCTAGCTCCGACGCATCCAGCAGACCGTCTCCGTTAAGATCAAACTTCCGGAAAATTTCGACAATCTCTGCCTCCGTTGCCTTCGGCGCTGCCTCCTTCGGCGCTGCCTTTGGCACTTCCGATGCCTCCCGAAACACGCTGCTCGGCTGCGTTGCACTCGCATCTGGCGCCGCTGCTGTGGCTGCTGGCTTCGTCGTGGCGGTCGTGTCGGGCCGGCCGGCTTCGGCCGTCCAGCGCACGAAGCTGCGGAAGCAGTCGCCCAGCTCTTTGGTGCCTTCGATGTGCGGTGAGACTAAGAGCACTCGGCCTTTACCGAGAGGTCCACCGAGAAGAGCCGGAGAGCCCTTCATCAAGGGTGGATACGTACCCCGCTTCCCGCGCAGCTGCGACTGAAAATCGACAAAGGACTCCACACAGGAGTCCAGGATCTCCAGAAGTGGGCCGTTGGCATAGCGCACGGCGAATGTCGCGGGCAGGGTTTTGCCAGCAATGCGCCTTCCAGCATCAGTTGCGCTCAGCTCACATGCATCAGTCTTGCCACGATCCCAGTGGTCAATGTCCTTCGAGATGACATTGCAAGACTACTAGAAGTGCAGGATCGTCTTCCGCTGGCAGCAGGTTCATCTGCTACTGCTACTGCTACGCTGGGCCCTTAACTAACTCCCGTCCAGAACATTCACCGGAAGCAGGTCGTAGCCCCATGAGGTGCCGAGGTATGCCCCGGCGCAAATGCCGACGTAGCCACCGCCAGCCTGCGTGGCTCGCAGGAACCAACAATAGAGCCAGGGGTGTACATGGGACCATTATGGCAAGTACCGAATATTTGCGGGGCTGAGATGTCTTCGGGACTCTAAACATAGAGACCCGCCGCCAATTTTTGTTTCGGTAACCAGGCAAGACATGATACCTCAAGTCTACAGTACCGTGATGGTGTACTTGGGCAAACTTGCCAGGTCACTTTCCGAAGTGCTCTGGAGGCTTTCGGATCTGCAATGCACTCATATAGCGATATAACGCTCTACTTGCATGTCTGCCGAGTCTGCATGGTGGAGAGGGGAGCAGAGGTATGTGGCTCCGTCCCGAAGCCGGATCCGAGCATTGCTACCGCCTTGACGAAGTCTCGAATGCGTTCGCCGCCGAGATCGCCCAATGCTGCCTTGGCAAAGAGCATGGGGCAGACCCCTCTTTCACATCTCTTTGTCTAGAAAGTAAGTTTAAATAAGTCTACATGAGGATCTTCGGTTTGCCAGTGTAGACGACTTCTGGCGTGCTTGTCCGATCGCGCTTTGGGGGTTTCGGCTCTACATAGTCTCCCTCTGAAACCGTACCACCACCCAACAGGGCAGAGATCAAGACCTTTGGAGATTGCAGTTGAGGGTACCTTTTCTTCAGGCATATATAACTGGGCTGGGATGTGACGGCTTCAAACTGGGCTCCATTGCATGAAGCCCGTTGATGCCAGTGCCTGTCGAAGAGCAACCCAGCTCAAACCTGAATTCATCTGAAGCCCGCGTTTACTCCCGCTGGTGCAGAAATCGCGCGCACAGCGGAGCGGACTGTCTCGATTTGGTGCTGAGAGGCAGCGAAGTTCGGCGCATATCCACCGGGAACAATGAAGACGTCATAAGCACTCGTCAGCAATGCACCCTGGCGAAAGAGCTGCACATCACTGGACCATCTTCCTTGAAGGCTCAACCAGCTATATAAGCATAGATTTCACACATCCTTTTCTGCGCACGCTGCCTGCCTTGCGCACTTCCTCCGGAGTCAGCCGCACGAAGGACCAGCCGGCCTGACGTGGCATCCAATCGCTTCTGACGGTTCCGGTATTGGGCGGCAGGGTGCCTACGTACTTCGACCATGACCATGGGGCAGGCCTTGTCAGACTGCTCTCCGCTCTCCTCCCTTTGACGCATCCGGCACGCTGTAAAAACGATCAAAGCCCGCATGGTTCTGCGGGGTGTCGAAGCTCACGTTGGAAACAGCCCTTGCTTTCTGCAAAAGTCTGGGACAGCTCGATCAAGCAAAGGCCGCAATTTGTATACCCAAGTACAACAGATGATAGTTGCCAAGAAGACGGAGATACGCAACCGCATTCCACGGCTGCTGCTGCCTATTTCCTCCAAGAGTGTGGCGTGAACTCTTCATGTATCTGCAATGAAAGCTCATGCTTCCTACAGAGTAGCTCACCCTGGCGCACTTTAGCAGCATCAGAACCCGAATGCAAAGAATTTCCATGTCCCATGAAGGTTGAACCAAAAAAGTTGGCAGTCAAGGCCGGCCATGATGATGCTGTTTCCATCTTTCTTCTTGGAGTCTCTAGAAACCAACGAGGGAGCATCATATCTACTTCCGACAATCTCCAACACTTCCAAAATTCAATCTCATCCTAATCATGAGACCTGGTGTGTCGAAAGACTGAGCCACGGCCACAGCCACCCAAGAAAAGACTGACGCCCGGATCAGGCATGAAATTACAAGTCATGCTTTTGGGCGACCAGATAGCAAAATCGCCTCTCGCTGCAAACGGTCGCGGAGGCTGGGCTTCGGATAGCCGGGCTTTGATCCGAACCTTAGATAGTTAAAGCAGCTGCAGGCTACCTGGACCTTCGAATTTAAGGCACTATGTGGGTGGTTGTCAAGATTAGGGTCCCTTTTTTGGGTACCCTAAATATTAGTTGACGTATTATGATAAGGACCCGAAAAAGGACCCTAATTTTGACAACCACCCATGTGTGTGTGGCCGATCATTAAGGTCTTTGGGCTAACTCTCTTTTGATCCCTCCTGTCTTGTAGACTTGAAGAAAAGCCCGACCTGCCCTGAAGTTCTAAGCCTTGCATTCCCATTCTGGCCTATGTTCCATACTTTTAACCATAATCGTTCTCGTCACTCTGTTTGATGGCTGTAAGGAAGATTTATGATCTGTAGCTCCCAGGGGCTCGAAGATCCCAAATGCACCTTAGAACCCCCCTTCCACCGCTTCGCATGGGCAAGTGCGAGCGAGATCCACTGGCATGATGATTCGATGACCGAGAAGCAGCTCGGTTTCTCAACTTTTGGGGTGGGATTTGAGAACATTCGCGACCCTGTATGGTGAGGTTGAAGTGTTTAGCATTTTCAACTCCTTGGGGTTCGAAGCCTCTAAAGGGTCAGGCCCACAGAGCTGGATTTGAGAGTTCAGGGTTTTATCGTCGTTGGGGAAATCAGGTACCATTGGCTTTCAAGTTCAGGGCGTATGTAGTCGCACAGGTGTGGGTTTCCAAGTTCCAAAGTTGGGATGTTATATTCACGGTGTAGGCTCGGATGTTGTTTCTGTTGTGTGTGTTTAAGGCGTAGGTTAAGTCAATGGCAAAAGGGTTTGTGTAGGTTTCAGGTTTTAGGTCCTGGGGGTATTGTGCTGGAAGGGTCGCAGATTTGGGGCTTGGCCCAGGTTCCGGCTGTCGTGCGCTTTTCGTCGACTGGCAGACGGCCTGAGCCTCAAACCGGTTTTAGTATATCTCAAACTTTAAACCCTTCAAACTTTAAACCCTAAATAATAAGCTCAGGTTAGATTCGTTCGATAGTCGAAGTTCCTGACTTGGGTTTAGGCGCGCACCCTGAACCCGATAAGACTCAATGCACAAACACACAACAACTCCGGTCTACAACGGCTTAGCGCCGATTTCTGCTGGTTTTAGGGTTTAGGCTTATGGTGGAAGCCAGAAGGTTGGAACGTGTCCACAGGAGCAAATTGGCCCCAAACCACAGGTTCCAACTTTGATCTCGGAGGCTAAAGTTGGAACATGGTCAGAAAGCCGCCAAAAGGAAAGCTGGAACCTGTATTGCAAAGAGAGAGGAACTGCAATTACCACGAAAGCTGCAGTATTGCAGAAAAAGAGAAACTACAATTGCAACGACCGCTCCAGTATTGCAAACAGCAAGAAACTGCAATCACTACGACTTTTCCGTTATTGCAAGGAGAGGGGAACTGCAATGACCACGACCGTTCCAGTGTTGCAGAGAAAGAGAAACTGCAATTACTACAACCGCTCCAGTATTGCAGAGAAAGAAAATGCAATTATTGCGACCTTTGCCAATATTGCAGACAGACAGAAACTGGAACTACAAAGACCCCTGCAGTACTGCAGGGATACAAGCTGAGATACAAACTGTAAATATTGCGACCCTTCCAGCAGGGCAGAGAGGGAAATTCCAATTGATTACTACGGCCGTTCCAGTATTGCAGAGAGATACGTGTACGGGGACCCCACAACCATATCGCTAGCCAGCGGTATGGCATGGATCGAAAGGACCTGAATCGCACACTCGAGCACTGACGCCTCCCCATGCTTGTTTGTATAGGCGTGTTTGTGTTGGCTCAAACCCCCTCCCAACCCGCCCCCCGCCACCCCCGGTTCATAGGGTTGCGGTTGGCGTGTGGGGGTGGTTTCGTTTCAGGGTTTTTTCAGGGTGGTTTAGGACACATGCATGTGCCTAGGTCCCCAAATTTTAGGGGAAACCGGGCTTAGGGTTTAGGGTGCATTGCTCCCCAAGACAGGGGTCGGCGGGCACGTAGGGTTTAGGGCCCAGTGTGTAGTTTTATATATTTTTTTAGGTCCCCTAATCAGGGGAAGCTGGGCTTAGGGTTTAGGTTAGTGCTAGGTTAGGTTGTTTCCCCCCCAGAGGTGCCCCCCCACCTCCAAGCATAATGATGTCCGTATCATCCATGGCCCAACCTTGATGACATTACGCTGGTTTTCCGGCCGGTCCAGTCAGTCAGAATGTTGCTGGAACATAGTGCCAAATTTGGAACTTGCACGCGCTCGCTCATGGAGTGCTGAATGTCAGGGTGCCTATATTCCAACAGTTTTTGGCGTCCACTGTAGTTTCACAACACACAACAAAACCAACAGAACCATTTCGGTTTTTAATCCCTGCCTTGCTGCTGTGCTGCAATCCCGGGGTGGCTCTATCTCTTGTCTGTATTTGTGGTTTGTCTTTTCAGGGTTGTCGGAATTAAGGGTTTCTATTTCACTGCTGCGAAATTGAAGCTCATTCATGGTTGTACTTTGGTGAAATCTTCCATAGTTTTTATACTAATGCATCAACTAATACGAATTATTTAGTTAACACCTGCCGCGCCCCCTCCCCTCCCACATATGATAGTCGCCTCGACCTCTGAAACTATTCATGCCCTGAAAGCTGACGACCCTATATAGAACTCAAGATGAAGTGTACATGGTAAAGCCCAAAGCAACCAATCTTATATCCCCTCCTAGTCTGTCGTTTTGTGCAACAATAGTCTGCTTTTCCTCAAAACCCCCACACCACCTTCGCCCAACACAACCCTGAACCCATTCAGGGCCTTAAGCCCTCAATGCCCTACGAACACTGCGAAAACGTAAATAGGCCCCAAGCAAACACCACTACCCCGTGACTGGGATCTTTCCGGTAGGGGTGTTGGTCTCCGACTTCCGCCCCAAACGAGCCCTGAGGTGAGCACCTGGGCTCCCTCGATGTGCCGTGGAAACTTGGGGTTTAGGGTTTGTTGTTTTTTGTGGTTGGTTCGGTTGCAGAAGAAGTCAGAGTAGGTCTGTTTAAGCGGTTCAAGTTTATTTTTGTTGTTGTCGGGGTGCCGTATGCTGCATCGTTTTCTAGCTTATTTAGGATCAGGGTATGTTAGGGGTGTGCGGTTTACGTTGTCGTAGGCGTTTCGGACTGGCTGGCCATAACCCCTAAAACCCTTGTAAACCTTAAACCTGACATCCTAATCCCGAGACTTTAAACGATCGGCCTTGTTTGCTTCTTTGCTGTATTCAAGGTAAATATAGGTATGGTGTTGGGTACCCGTGCGCCATAATCCCGAGACCTTCTGCTCGCGAAGGCGAGCTTCGCAGACTCATTGTTTTGGTTTCATTGGATTCCTGCCGATTTTCCGGGTCGTTGCACCAGTCTTGACCCCCTTTCGTGTCCGAGTGCGAGTGTGGAATCCCGAAACCTTTAAACCATACAAGTCCCACGCCTGAAAAACCGTGAAACACCTTAACCTTAAAACCCTCCACCCTGAGCTTGAAACCCTGATCTCTAGAAAAACCATGAATAGCTGCTGAGAAGTCGAATAGGTCTATGGTGCTGAAAATTTGATTCCGGTTTCTGCTGTCGGGGTGACATATTGTGCATCGGGTTTTCGATTATTCGTATTACAAATTGGTCAGGCTGTGTTTGGGGTTTGTGGTTTACATTGTCGAGTGCAGTACTGGTTTCGACTGGCTGGCCTAAGCCTTCAACCCTAAGCCTTAAACCCCCAACCTTCATTGATCTCGAGCCCCAAACTTAACGGCCTTTCTCTCAAACTCCACACTAAAACCCATTCGCGATGCGAAGTTCTCGTTGCCACATGAAGTGCCCTTCTGACGTACCGTGCTCAGCCCCAGAGGGATGCAAAAGGCTCGCCCGGCATGAGTCTCACTTTTGCTATCTTGTGCGAGGCGTTGCTTTCCGTCTGTTCATGAAGCACTTCATTGATTGCCATGAAGTTTTGGCCTCTGGGTCACTCATAGGCAGTGCAACAGTAGAGGCACAGGCCCTTCATTTATCGCAGGCCGCCAGCCATTAGAGCATGGGCAAATCAAAACCCAAAGGTGGCAAGAGCAATCGCAAGTCGAAGGATAAGGACAGGAGGCGGAGGAGAAGCTCGTCTTCTTCTTCTTCGCGCGAGAATCCCCAGGATGCGGAGCTCGAGGCATCTGCGGCAGAATTTGGATTGAGCCTTAAACGCAATACGAGTGTCAGTGTTGTCATGCCTGTCATCGCAGTGCTCCTGGCTGTTGCTTCCACCCGTCCAAGGAACGCTCAGTCACTGAAGCTCAAAGCCAAAATGTCTAAGCTGTCAGACCTGCCGCCTGCAGTGCTAGCAGCCAGTGTGAGCAGACTCGTCCCACAGCTTACGGAGAATGCCTTGATGAAGATGGGGGGCAACCTGCTCGAGGCTTCATCTTGCTCTGTACTTTACCAGTGTGCTTGGCAGTTGCTTCCTTCAGCCACTGCTAGCTCTTGTTGCGATTTGTAGCTCTCGAAATGATTTCGGGAGGTGCGGCGGAGAAGCAAGCAGACTTGCAGCCTGGACACCAGTGCCGAGGGATTGAAATTGAAAGTCACGCTGACGCAGAACGAAGCTGCTGCCGAGCAAGATTGGAAGAATAGGCTTCTTAAGCTGACTGAAGCAGGCCGGGGTCATGTTATGTTTAGGTTCTGAGCAGACTCTGTTTCGTGAGGGCTTGGCATTTAGGGTGTTGTTGAACTTCCTTTCCTTTCAACTGTATTCTGTGGCAGTCACCGGCTTGGACGGCATGACGCTGATCTCTCAGCACAAGACTGCTGGTAGCCTTCGGAGGAGCAGAGATGCTTTGTGTGAGAGCCTCTACACCTTGAAATCCTGTTGTGCTGTTCTCGTTCTCAGTGCTTGTGTTTGTTTATCCGCTTCTCCATGAGGACTTTCGATGCAGAGGTCCAGGCCGCTCGTGCCAAGGCGGAAGAGGAGGTCAAGGCATGGACGGCTGCCATTGACAACATGGTCCAGGAGTTGCAGAAGGAAGCTGGCCAGGATGAGAAGAGCGAGCGAGATCCGACCAACCGGATTATCCGTCGGCAGTCCACCCGGAATCTCCAGGTCGACAAGCAGCTGGAGGAGGAGGAAGACTCGCCTGGTTGCCAAACCCCAGACAAGGTCAAGAAGTCATCTCGGGCATCGGACGTCAAAGGACCCAAGGCCGCTGCAGCAGAGTAGCTGCCCTTGCATAGGATGAACACTTGTTGTACTTCTGCGAACTCCTGTGCCACTGCCATCTCTGCGCTGTCCTTACGCAGGCAGAGAAACCTGGTTCGTGGAGGGATCAAAGCTGTCGAAATGGCGAGTGGCAGATGACTGATGACGACGACCTCTTCAAGGACCGCTTCGGCACTGAGAAGAAAACCTCGACCCCGGGGAGCACGCCGGGCAAGACGACGCCGGGAGCGACACCTGTTGCAACCGGTGAAGGAGAGAACTCAGGCTCCGACAGCACCTTGCGGGATTTCTTGAAGGATGACCTCGCCCGCTTCTTTGCTTCCAAGCAGGACGCCGAGCTCTTCCTGCAAGCAGCCACGGAGGATGGCTTGGCGACCTGGTTTCATCTATAGTTTTTCTGACTCTCCTGTCCTTGTCTTTCCATCCATATTGAAGCATCAACTCGCACACCCGGCCGTTTCTTTGCCTGGTTTACCCGAGGTCTCCATCAAGGAGTTTGTGCAAGCTCTCAGAGAGGGATGGTGTCTAGATGCCATGGGAAAGAAATCCCGTGACATTGTTCAGGCTATGAGCTGGATGGGTCGTCAAAGCCTCAAACGGTTTCTGAAGTTTCTGTGTACCGACATGGAGTCCCGGCTCCAACCAATCCGAGGTATTCAATACTGAGAGATAGGGGACCTCTGAGCGCATGTCTTGCGGTCTGTGCTTCAGCAACAGTTGATCTCAGGAGGGTCTCGTGCACCGTGCCGCGAAGCATTATGCCCGCAAGCTCTTTGGGCATGATGATGATGACCATCCTCGGGTTCCTGAGCCCAGTGAGATTCCGCCATCTGACGCCCAGTCGCCTCATGAGGTTCCCCAGGCTCAGCCCAAGAGATCCACTCTGCAAATGGGCAGTGGTAGTTCCGCCGGCTCTAGCTCGGATGGTGACTGATGTGCTCACCATGCATACATGTCGTGTCTCAGCCATCCAGAGCTGTCCTTCTGCTTCTCTTTGCGTCTCTTTCAGTGTCCGATACCGGACACTCGCCTCATGGACGAGGATTGTCATCGCACGAATAGCCCGAGGGTCTTGACGCGGTCCGTCCCCGCGGCAGCCACAAAAAATATTGCGATGACGACGGCCTCTGGAGCTATTTGCTTTGATCCTTTGCTGGCCCATGGAAATAGATGTGTGGAGCAGTGAATGCTGCTTGGCCTGCTCTGCTGCCGGCCGTTCTTGCTCCAAATTTTTTGTAGCTACTGTTTGCGAGTGATGCTTCTGTAGCTTCTAAGCCATGCCCCCATTGCCGATAGATGCCACAGTCGTGCGGATTCCTTGGCTAGAACGCTCCCGATGGAAGCGATACGTGAAGCAGAAAGTAGGCGGGCCTTGGCTCGAGTCCGACCCTGACCGCCGCGACATGATAGAGTGGGCTTTTGTATTCAATGTTGGAGAAATGTGGCACAGAGAAGAAGCTTTGTGGCTGATCATCGACGATCGTTGGGAAACCCGGGTACTGATTGCGAATTACTTCGAGATGCACTACGAAGCACTCCGCTTTGTGTTTCCCAGTGTCATAGATCTAAACTCCATGGATTGAAGCCTGCCGTGTCACGACGGCCAGACTCAGAGACGGGCGCGCGAAAAATTGAAGCATTCGGGCAGCCTGCATCCACTCTGCAAGCCGGAGCAGCCAGTGAATATGATCAGTCCACGTTATGTTTCGCCCCTGGAATCGGACCGCTTCTGGTGATTCTGGCTCCCGGCTCAGGCCAGAATCGTTCTCGCGAGCACAATCGTTCTCGTGACGCAGAATCGTTCTCGCGACCAGAATCGTTCTCAGACCCAGAATCGTTCTCGCGACCCAGAATCGTTCTCGCCATCTAGAATCGTTCTCGCGACCCAGAATCGTTCTTGCCCCCCAAAGTGGCCCAAAGAGGGCCAGAACGATAACGGCCAGAATGGGGATAGTGAGGTTTTTCTCCAAACATTCCCATTAGATGCGATTATCCTACTGGCCTCCATTTCAGAACTTTTCCCATCGTTGGTCCCCGGCGGGGTGCCGGGGCGGCCATGGCGACGAGAACGATTTTGGCCCAGACCGATGAAGAGGCCGAGCAGCCGGTGCACGCTCACAGTTCCTCCCCGGGTCTCCTCTGGCTCTCTGGCTCGCTCCGAGTCCCAGTCTCCCGATACTTCTCTCCGGTTCCACCGAATAGAGAGTTTCTGTCCCGGTACATCTGCCTTTCTCTGCCTGTCTCTGTCTCTCTTCATCTCTTTTTTTCTTCTCTTTCTAGACCTTTCTTGTGTTCCAGTATAATCCCACAATGTCTTTTTCTGTGCCTTCTCCAGATTTTCCTAGATAGGTCCGTACTCGGAGAGCTTTTCCTTGCAATGTGAAACAAAAGCGAAAGTCATGTTGTAGGGGGCCCACGCCGCCGCGGCTTATGATGCATTGAAGCAGTCAGACTAGGAAAGTCTCCTTCGGTTTACGGGATGCAGTGGTCGTGTCTTTAGGCTGTGCTGCTGCCAGGCCTGGTTGAGCGGTGTCAAGAAGTTGCTACAGACGCTTCCTCTGGAAGCTGCAGAGTCCGACAGCAGCACAGCCTTGCTGGAAGTTCGCAGAGCGATTGCTCTCCGACGGCAATCGTTCATGCCGGGGAGCTTTGAAGGCTCCGAGGCTGATCGTAGATCAGCCAGTGACCGCTTCGAGAGCCAGATATGTTCCCTCATAGAGATGTACGGCTCCGAGACTCCTTTTGCCCCGAAGCCTTGGATTCCAAGTGCAGTGCAAGGCCCGTCTGAGAATGAGCCTGACGAGCTACCGAAAGGTGTGGAGGACGAGAAACGTTCCCTTCCACATGTTTTTCGTTTTCTTCCCAACGTCACGGGAGTCTGGACTGTGCTGCAGGCACAAGCGGGATTGGTTTCCAGAGTTTGCGTCTGCCTTGTTCATAGTCCGTGGATGTTCTTTTCGTAAACCTGGCCTTTGTACTGTGCCAGGTGGACGAAGCTTCTGCTGTCGAAGGGTACAGACACTTCATCGCTGTGGCCGAGTGGTACCGCTTCAAAACCCCATTTACGCAATGGTTTACAAAGAACTACTCGGGAAACTTCTTGCCGCTTGCACACATGCTAGAGATCGGTGGTGGCCATGTCCGCTGCTCTGTTGTTTTGTCTGCTGCTTTGTGAATTGCCGCGGCATCTGCACAGATAGAGGTTACCCAGTCACTTTTGTCTACGCCCAGGTTGCCCGGCGAACAACTTACAAGGGTCAAGTCAAGGATCTGACATGCCTGCCGGTGGATGCCTGCACCGTGCCGGGCATCCTCGTCCTGCTGGCGACGCTGTTGCCTACTGCGAGTTTCGGGCCAGAGGGAGTGGCCGAATCTGTGTCGTTTATGGAGAGGCTCGAGCAGCACATGAACATGAACCAGTCTGTGCAGCTGCTGCCCTTTGCACAAACTTTCAAAGTTGATGTTCGCGAGAACAAGCTGCCAGTGGAACAGATCAAAGCCATCCTCTCCGACCTTGGCCTGAGTTGGTCGAGGTAGGTCTCCCGCATGTTTGCATGTTGTGAGTGTCAGCGCCGCTGTGGCCTCTGCTTGTCCTGCAGGTTTGCGAAACGAATGACTGGCAGCACCATCGGCATCATGATGCCTTTCAGTGTGTTCTTGACCACATCCTTTCGTTTGAAGGGAGACCCCGAGTTCTGCAATTCTTTGGGCTTTCGCCGCTTAACCAAGCGGGCAGCTCACATCTGGGCACAGGAGGCTGAGCTGACACTGGAACGATGTGTCGTCGTAGACTGCCCGGACCCGACGCTGGCAACCAAGTACCATCCTTTCATGAAGAGCTCCCGACGCAGAGGCAACAAAACACTTCGCATGCACATGGTGAGCCGCTTCTTGTGCAGAGGTGCTGGGTATATTTCCATGAAAGACGAGAAGAGCTTGGGTGACTTAGGTGTCGTAGATGCAAAGAGCACCCTGGCCGACCGCACATCTTCGGAGTACGTTGGACGCCTTCTGTTGAAGGCGGAGGCCACGGTGAGCGATTGCCTCCAGAGACAACGCCTTCGGTGCTTGAACTTCTGCTTCGACGCGACGTCGTTTGCTGGCGAGCAGGCCTGACGCCTAAGCCACTGAAATCATGAGTAAACCCGAGGCTGAAAACCAGGCCCCTACCCTAAACCTTGAACCTTGCAAGCCTTCACCTTGAACCAAGCCCTCAGCCTGAGTTGTGAGATCGCATCAAAAAAAGTTTACAATGCAAGAGAGACAGAGAGAGATAGGGAGAGATAGAGAGAGAGAGAGAGAGAGAGAGAGAGAGAGAGAGAGAGACGGAGATAGAGACAGAGCTAGAGCTGGAGAGCTAGAGATAGAGAGATAAATAGATAAAGAGATAAAGAATTAAAGAGATAAAGAGACAGATAGAGAAACATAAACGCAGAGCAAATACAAGGTAAGACCTGAGAGAAAGAAACGTGATACTCATAGAGGAAGACATGTTTCCTTCCACAAGCGCTGAGAAACAGAACAGGAGCGAGACAGGAAGAGACGGAGAGAGAGCAACCCAATACAGTTCAAAAACCAACCTGCCGGCCACTGTGAACTGCCATTATTAAAGTCGGTCGCAGGTCTTGTCGGTCGTCTACCGGATGGACGGTCTTCATTTCGCTGGAGCAACGCAGCTCCTGCCTGTGAACACTTGCAGCAAGACGGAGGCAGTGGCAGCAGCAGTTGCATTGTCAAGTTGCTTGGAAGGTGTCCTCCCAGACAATGCGAAGTCCAGGTTCGCTTTGCCCAAGGATGCACATTCTTTTCGAGAATTTCGCACGCCCACGAAGCACTTGCTGTCTGGCTTAGCAAACAGTTTACAGCAGGCGATGCCTGCAGGCTGGACCCTCCAGGGATGCATCCCGCCGAACCCCCTGCTGCCCGCTGCACGTGGCTGTGATCGGTTGCCCTTCGAGGTTGAGAAGTCGCTCCTGAACCCGAAGCTTGCCCAGGACGCCAAGGTCTACTTTGTGTGGGATCCTGAAGCATCTGAAGGACGCCAAGACTTCTATGTTCACGAGGACTTTGTCCGTCTCGTGTTTGGGGCGGACGAAGGGACGGAGGCAGGAAGGCGACACATAGAACACGTATGTAGCTGTTTTAAGTAGCGGGTTGACTTGATCCCACGTTCGGTTGAATCGGACACCCCAGGGATTCGTTGGCTGGCAACACCTGTGCTCCCAGAACCTCTGGGCAGTTTTCTGGCCAGACTTGTTTCACAAAGCCGCCCGAAAGGCGGGCTCCGCCATACGCCGACTAGAAGAAGGACCCCAATTCCTCCGTCGACTGATGACTCTATTTCGCTTTTCACGGGGCCCCTTCAAAAGCAGTCGCTTTGGTCGCACCGTGGCAGAGGCCAGGGATCACTTGCTGCGGTTGCTCAAGGAGGATCCGAATTCAGACTTCGTTCAGCTCTGGCTCACCGGTATGGCGAAGGATGAGGCTGGATGGTGCAATGTCGGAGGCCCCGCCTCCTCGGACTTCTCCGGCACGCACGCCGTGGCTCTGCTGGAGAAACGCAAAGGCCATTCTTGGAAAACACTCGTTAGCAGCATGATGCATGTGCAGTTGTGAGTTAGCCCCAGCTCGCAGGTGTCATGCACTTGCGAGCTGACACAGCGAAGGACGTACGATGGTTCAGCTTTTACGATTATGCCGTCGCATTAGACAAATGCTGGCATACCGAGGCCATGGCACACTGTTTCTCCCTCTTCGTCGAGGGGAAGAATCCATGGGGTTTGAATCGCACTGGAGATGCAAGCGACGACAACTTCTCGGCTCGTGTGGCAGCCTGGCATGTTCGCTCCCCGGTTGTTGCAGCCCTTTTGCAGGATATCATACAATAGGGCCTTTTTGTTGAAAAGTAGAGATACTATCATTCGCCCAGGTGCTTGCTGACGACACCAATCAGGACAAGACACGTGCTTTCATCGTGGTTTTCAAAGCGCTCCGAATTTACGTGGCCGACTGTGTGCCTGATCCGAACATTGGAGGGCTACCCCCCAAGTATCTCCATGTTGTTTGGGTATGTGGCAGCATGAGCCAAACTTCAAACAAAAGATCAAGCCTGAGGCAAGAGATTTTCAGAACAGTGGCTCCGCCTCCATCCGCCACTACATCTCTTTGGCGACGGGCAAAAAAGTTGGCAAGTTGATCGTGCCCCTGGGGCTACGACACAACAGAAACCTTTGTAGTCCGTCTGTTCCCTCAGGACTTTTGTGGGATCCCTACCATGATGTTGCTAGTAACTCTGAGGAAGACTTTTGAGAATGCTGCGAAGGGGAGTGGCCTGGTCTACTGTGGAGCCACAAGCGACGAGGAATCCCTCGAATGGGTGGCGAAGCTTTTCCTGTTCCAGATCGATGCCCTGTGTGATCTCGATGCTGTCTATCGTTCTTTTCCCTGGGCATCTATTGCATGCCTTCACGAGTCCTCCAAGGCAGCAACCCTTCAGAGCATGAGAATGGAGTGGGAGTTTGTGCGAGACTGCATTGACAAGCTGCCTTCTCAGCACGAGCTCTACTGGCTCTTCTCCTTCACCCGCTACCAAGCCTACCGTGATGTGATGATCAAAGCCGAGTATTCTGTCCGTATGCACGGTTTAGGGTTTAGGGGTTTAGGGTTTAGGAGTGTAGGGTTTAGGGGTTTAGGGTTTAGGAGTGAGGGTTTAGGGTTTAGGGTTTGAGGGTTTAGGGTTTTTGCCCCGGCCCGCGAAACACACTCGGATGCAACAATCCACACCATCCCAGGACGATGAGCTTCCGGCCGGAGGCCATGGATGAAGAATGTGGCCTCCCCTTCACTGAGGTTTGCCGTGTGGTGGCAGGCATGACAGGCGAGAAGACGGACAGTGTGCTTTCCAGCTTGCCGTGCGAGCTGACTTTCAACGACTTGAGGGACAGTGGCAGGAGGCATGCCAAAGCTGAAAAGACGGTGCCGCAGAACATCCATGCCATCGCTCAGAAAAGTAGTTCACGCCGCCCTGCTGGAGGGCAGGCCCTCAGCCTCACTGCAGAAGACTGGTCAACTCCTTTGTCGCACAAGTATGTCAAAAGCCGGGTTCACAGCATCTTGAAGGCAACGGATGTGGAGCTTGGAATTTCAAGCGAGGGCCTTACGAAGCACCGGTCCTCCAAGCACTACACGAAGCCGCACATCCTGAGCCAGCGGCTGGATCTCATGAGGCTGTTAGCTCATGAGTATCACGAGCAAATCGCAGATGTGCGGGATGGACAGGACCGCTTGGATATGGTCCAAGAGCTTTTCAAGTCCTTGTGGATTTGCAAGCTCGTGCCGGAGCATGTGTTCGTGTCTTGGAAAAAGGGAGAAGAAGTTGACACACGCTTTCTGGTTCTTCGTGCAGGGCCACATTGTTTGCGAGTGCTCCCGCTCGTGAAGTTCGGTGACTCAGATGACGATGTGTTCAGCTTCAAGGAGATGAAGGTTCCTCGTTTGGGGAAGGCGGTGACGGACATCACGGAGGTGGTCATCTCCCAGACCAGCCCTGTCATCGCTCACGATCAGTTGGGATGGCGGCAAACTTCCGCATGGATGACATTGCAGCAGTATGTTGCTGATGTGTCTATCTTGACCATCCCTCGCGGTTTGCTTGCGGCTGTATGCATAGAGCTGGGCCTGAAACACGGCAAGATGGACTACAAGGCTCGGGTTCATCTGTTCCTCCTCAAAATGGGCAAGTCCGAACAAGAGATCCAGAACATCCTGGAGGAAATCCCTGACAGCTGCCCGCGCAAAAAACGCAACGAGGACAGAGGGACATCGCAAACCCTCCCTTCATGAACAAGTTGCAGCGATAGGGAAACCACCTCCAAAATCCTCCTTTCCGCCCATTTTTGCAGGACCCAAACAAAGACCAGGAGGATGAGCATTTGGAGGGCCAGACTTCCGACGAGGAAGAGGAAGAGCTTTTGGAGGAAATGGCAGAGGATCCATCAGCAGATGATGATGCCAAGCAGGGTTCCGATGAGCCAAAGCCGGATGAGCTAAAGCCGGATGAGCAAAACCCGGATGAGCCAAAGACTGTGAGCCACGATGTTCCGATGGCCGAAGGAGCCAATGGAGCAGACGAGGCCGGGAAGGAATCTCACGACGCTGAGCTGTCATTCAGTCCGGAATGCTGAGTTTCTCTGTCCCTCAAGTCCCGACGTCTGAAGTCCATGTCCTGTGTCTTCCAGTGGTGTCTTTAGCTTGCCCCAATGTTTCTTCTCAGGAGGGCGCTCCTCGTGCCAAAGGTCCGCATGTACCGCATGTTCCCCGTGGAGTTCCCGAGGGCGAAGTCGCTCCAGGGTGTGTTGTGTACTACGGCAATCCGGTGGGCCAGAGTCCATTTGTACAGTGTTACTTGCCAGCAGGTTTCAAGCACCGCTCCAAAAAGAGCAGATGTGTGTCGTATATGGATGCAGGCGGTGTCCGAGGCCCGAAATCGGCGACTCGCTCGAAAGATCAGGCCCTTTCCTGCCTTAGAGCCTGGTCCCTTGAATGGTATGAAAGCCTCTCTGCAGAAGAGAGACAGGGGTTGTTGCAGGTGAGAGAACCGGCCTGCAAAAAGCCTCGCACGCACTAGATCACCCTCATGTTCACACGGTGCTAACCAACATTTGATACTCCGCTAATGATTCAAGAAATCTGGTGCTCGTGCGAGGTTTCTGCTCGCATCATGTGCAGGGGGAGCTGCCGTGCCCACGACAAGAAAAAAGACGACGAGTGAGCCGTGCAATCATGCTGCTGATTCTTTCAGTCTGCGAGTAGCTGCCTGTAGAATTCATAGCCGAAAGCATGACAAACCGATCAACTTCACAGAATGGGGAAGGTAGGCTTAGAGAAGTTACAAGAAGTGCAAGATGCAGGCGGTGCGAGACAGCTCAGGCATGATTCTCTAGTATTCTCAATCTAAGGAGGCACCGATGCTGCTCATCTCTCTCTCTGTCTCTTGGAAGGGCGGGGTGCGTGTGTGTGTAGCATCATAGTATTTCTGCTAATCTTTAGGAATTTGTGTACTGCACAGCAGTGTCTGTGTCTTCCCAGGGGCTTCTTCGGATCGGCAATCCATGCCACACGCAGCGTCGCTGGGCTGTCAGTGGCCCGCGCTGGGCCCGGGCCCCGCAACGCCATGGCAAGGTGTCAGCATCAATGTTAGGGGTTTTCGGTTTGGTTTGGGTTTACAGGGTTCAACGCTTTGGGTTTGGTTTGGGTTCAGGGTTCAGTTTGGCTGTGAGGTTTGGGTCTAGGGCAGTGATTCACTGCCTCAAGCCCTCGCCTGCAGATAATCACTACGAAGCCATGGCTGGGCTCATCTGTGTGAGGTCGCCTGATACACATTACCCAGAAGCGCCGTCCGGAAACGCGCGAAGCAACAGTTTTCATACATTCCACAGAGACCTGCACCCAGTCAAGGAAGTCCCGAAAATCATTCGTTCGGGAGATGTGGTTCGAACCCTGAGTGCTCCCACAAGCAAGGTGCACAGCTAGGGCTGCAGCTCTGTGTCGAACGTGGCGAAAATTGTTTGCTGGCGCTTCTTCCCTGAGCTTGTCCATGCTTCCAGCAAGTTCAGCCGTATGAAATGTAACAATCAACATGACTCCATGCTGCATGAAATGCCATGCTTGGAAGACCGGATATTGGGGTTACACTGGGAACGTGCACATTCCCGATGGATGCAGCCTATCCCCAAAAGCTTCCAGCCAGAAGTAGCCAGCTGTCGGCTGCCGAGCTACTACACTTCACCTCAAGATCCCCAAGCCTGCCCGCATGATGCGAAAAGCTGCGACTGAATTTGCGAAGCAGCAGCTGGCTTCTTTCTTCTTTCGCGGAGGATCCACCGGGCTCCACAGTGGCCGCAGCCTTGGCATGAGCATGCGGGAACTACGACTCAGACCAAAGCAGCAGAACACCCAAATCTGCGGGCAGCTTACCAGCTACACCACAGTATTGCTCACACCCATACCCTACATGCCTCGTCAGGGGTTAAGCCGAGTTGACGGAGGAGTTTAGCTCTCTCAGGCGTTTCGGAGGTTACGGCTTCTTGCAGTTTCTCAGTTTTTGGGACAGCGGGGGCGCACACAAACGAATTCGACGTACCAGATCGGAGACACGACTCCTCTGACACCTGAGGTAAGGCATCTGTGCCCCCTTTTGCTAGTGCTACTTATGTCATAAAGATGATTACAGATCGGGCAGTCCTTCGCCTTACATCCTGAAGCACCCTTCTCAAGGTGCAACCTGTTTTGTCATCTGAATGCCACCGAAGAGCTTCAAAGCTTCATACTCTGTGCCCGCCACCAGCATCCGTGTCTGCACCCAACCTTCGAGCTCCAGCTTCGGGTGTGAGGGGCCTTCGTACGGCAGGATTACTGTATTACAATAGGGTTGGGGAGGAATTTTAGTATGATTACACAGACGGACCATGAAGGGAAGGCTATGATTCAACTTTCGGACCCCTATACGTTTAGGGCTGCATCACAGCTTGGTGGTCGTCTCGAGTGCCGGAGGCCTATCTTCCGGAGAACTTGATGATTAAATGTACAGGCAATGCTGAACGCATGGGAGACGCTAGCAACAAAGTGCCATTGAATTGTCAAGCTCCCTCTGCCCCATGGCTCATCTAGTTAGTTCTAGCGACCTAGGGGCTTAGGGCGTGCTACCCTTGTGCTGCTTAGCTTGGCTTGAGATCGAAAATCCAGCAAGATCCGATTCGACCGCCCCACATCTGCTTGCACACAGCCCAGTTTTGAAAGAAACTGCTCGAAGCCCGGCGCCCTGGAGACCCAGAGCTCCCCAAGCTTTAACCAAACCCTTCTCTCGAAACCCTCTGTCTGAGAGGGCCTTCCATGATCTGAACCCAGTTGTCTTCTGCGGAATGCAGCTGGTCGACCTCCACCTTGTCCTCTGGGGGAGATTCTTCTGTGCACTGCCCACTAGCCTGTACGCATAAGCTGCGCATAGGTTTCAGCCTCTCATTGCCCATGCCACTGTCTATATCATCAGTTAGCGATCGCTGCTACCTGCTACCTCCATCAACACGACCGCCGCCGCGAGCATTACCACAGAATGCATGTAATGCATCATCCCCACCATCATGATCACAACTGTTGCTCTTCATCATCCACCGGCAATGGAGGAATAAAACTTGGCCATGGATTTTAGCTGCAAGGGATGAGCAAGCAGGATTGGCCAAACTTCATGCTTGTGACTTGGAGCTTCGGTGCATAGGAGATGCAGAGGTTCGGAATCTTGGCGGCCAGGTCTTGCAGGTGTTTGTTAAGGGCCCTCTACAGCCTTCTTGTGCAAGCGTCCGGAAACTCCCTTGGCGCTTTATGGGAAGCTCCAGGTCGAATGAGTGCTGAAATCCACCTTGAAACCCCAAACCCTGTGCCCTGAACCGAGAGCCTAGACCAAGCAAGCCAGATGCCCCCTAAAACCTTAAACCCCTAAACCTTGAACCCCAAACCTTGAGCCTTAAACCCTATAAACCTTAGGCCTTAAACCCTAAACCTTGAGCCTTAAACCCCAAACCTTGAGCCTTAAACCCTAAACCTTGAGCCTTAAACCCTAAACCTTTAGCCTTAAACCCTAAACCTTGAGCCTTAAACCTTATAAACCCTAAACCCTAAAGGGCCCGAAGCCCCAAGACCGGCCTCCAGCGGCTTTCGGCCCTTGGAGGTGCGCGAAGGCTCTTCGAAGACAGGCCAGGCCTCTGCGTCCGAAAGGTGTTGACAGAAAGGGGCCCGAACGGCTTAGGGTTTAGGGGTTTGGGGTTTAGGATTTAGGAGTTTAAGGGTTTAAGGGTTTAGGGGTTTAGGGTTTAGGGGGGCCCGAAAATGATCAGTGCCTCACGGGGATTTGCGGGGGTTTATGAGGGCTTGATACAGTTTACACCACACCCCCCCTCAACCCAGAGCTAAGGTTCAGGGCGTAGAAGGCTTAGATGGGCTTTCTTAGACTGTGTTAGGTTTAGATCGTCGTGAAGCCACCCTGTTTTGGCAAGAGCCCTGGTAGTTCTCACCACTACTGCCGCTGATCTGCCATCACACACTGAAGTTGCTAGCTTGGCCGTCACATTTGATTGCTGTTCTTCTCGTTATTGCTATTACGTATTGTTGCTGGTCCTCCCCCTAGCTAAACCCTGAACCCGCGGTTGAATGCACTCAGCATTGCTTCGCTTAATGACTGAATCCTCCCCTGGCCTTGACGCCTTTGGGCAGCTGGACTTTCCACGCTGGCCGCATGCGCATCGCCTCGCAAGTCTGTCAACTAAGGGCCTTTTGAAGTGCGTATGAGCCAAAGCTCCGGACTTAAAGCTATACATCCTACACACCTCAACCCGGAGGGGTGGAGGATCGCGCAGCCCTCCCGAATGCGAAAACTACAGAGTCACCGTCGTAATCACCGTCCATATCTTCAACTTCCTCCTCCTCATCATCAGCATCGTTACCATCAAACCCCGGCGAACCTCGTAATTTGATTAGGCATTGCCGACAACCAGTATGAGCAGTAGTCACATAACCCGAAAGAGGAAGGATGAGGCTTTGATCACAGGAATCTGTGACATAGTCCAGGCAGGCCTCGCCAAGACCACGCACAGCTCGCGGCTCCTCCTCCCGCTCCTTAGTGTTTTGTCTATAGTTTTGCTCTAGTAGTAACTCTGAAGACGGCGTCCACTAAACCATCGGAGCAGCCCAACTAGGACTCTGATTGTCCCAAATGAGGGTTGACGAGAATCTTCACAACTTTAGCCCTCAAGCCACGAAATGCAGTTTTACCGGATGATTGCCACCAATCTCGCAACTACTGTTGCTACTTGTAGTGTCGGTGTGCCATCGCTGCGATGATGATGACGAGGATGATGAGGATGCTGGTGCTGATGATGATGATGATGTTCTATGGCCTAAACCCCTCAAGTCGAGCCAAGCCCGAGCAGCCCTATTGCCCCGACCTGTGACACTCCCTCCCGCCCTCAACCCCAAAAGGGCTGTCGAGCTTCCACCGATGGGCATGTCTGAAAGAGCCGCTGCCCTAAGTTCACGTTGATCTCTCCTGCCCGGCAATGCAAGTGCTCCTTTCGGGATTTGAAATGGTTGAGTGTTTGGGGGCCACTCTGAGGATTGGTAGCCACAAGACCCACACACTTGCGTTCGACGACTTCTGCACAGATGAACCATGATTCATCAGGGAAGCGACAGAATCCCGAAGCGATTGCACAATCTGCTAAACAAGACCTATCATATGGTATCCATCCCTGTCTCATCAGCTGGATTCCATGAAGGCCCCTTGCTGCCGTGAGTCGGCTGCTTACTTCGAAATTTGGACGCAATAGCCGCAAACGTTGAAAGAAAGGGAAAAAGACTACACGGATTAGCTTTCAACGACAGGTCTTCGGATGTCGCGCCTTCATCGCCTGAAGCCAACACCATGGCCAGTGTCATGTCCTCGCCAACATGTTCTGAAACCTTCGTGGTGGTCTTTCAGTCTGGCAGTCCGTTTCAGGGGCATAGCTGCACAATAAGGACCGACCACTGTGTGAGAAGAACCACGCTGGAGAAGGAACAGGCAACGACACCGACGAGTATATGTAAAACCTGCTGTGCCCAAATGAATATATTCGCATATATATTATATACACATCTACATAGATATAGATATAGGTATACATACAGACGTATGTGTATACATATACACCCACACACACACGGTCTGTATGTGTATGTATATGTGTGTGTATATATATATATATCTGTGTGTGTATGCATATACTTTGCTAAATCCAGGGACAAAAGGAAACAAACCGCACTCCACCGCTATGTCAGCTCGCTCCTCTGCTAGGTCGATGGTAAAGGCCTGGAACGAACGGCCAGGGGCACCAGTCGATCGAACAACACAGAATCTATAGTAACGAATCGACATAAGTACAGACAGTACTACCACAAAAACTGGTCAGAGTAGTCGCAGAAACAATAAACGCTTCCGAATGCTAACTGTTCATGAATAAGGAAATCACGAGGTACTAACAGTAGTGATGGTAACAGGACTCACTATAGTGAAGAAGAACAAGAATAATGATACCAATAGTAACAGCAGCTTCTTGACAACACTCTATAACAACAACTATACTGCCAACGATCAACAGGACTATTAATGATGCTGAGTCTAATGACGATGAACCCATAATGATAATCGATGAATACTAGTAACAGTAGCAGTAAAACTGCTTCATGTCGCGTCGGGCTATTCACCATTATCCACTTTCGTCGTCATAGGCACTGGTGTGATAAGGTTCACTTGCCCAGACTCTCACGAACATGCAATGCATACTTCTGTATCAGCGCCTCTGTAGCACATGCGATAGTAGCCCTAGCAACTGCTCCTACCAGCCAAGGTAGGTAATGACGTGTAAATGCAGATCTTGACCCTCCTTTCAATTCCGCGACCTCGACCTCACACACCGGCCAAGGCAAAGCCCACACGATCAAAGCCGCTTCACGAAGTAGGCCAACAAGCACGGAGTCAGTTTTGAAGCCGTGTTGTATTGACATGGATAATGCAGCTCTGGAGGTGTGCCTGCCCCATCGGCGCGGCCAAGGATCCGTTCAGGGAGAAGGAGAGGTTGACAGTTCCATCCTGTCTTCCGGGGTCATGCTTTTGGGGTTTCAGGTGTCTAATTGCATGAGGCTTGGACAGAGCTTTGCATACAGAAGCCCCGAAAGGTGTCACCTGTCATCTTCTCCAAAAGGTCAACAGACGTGATGGTGAGTACGACAGTGCAGGCATCATCCATCCGAAAAACAGAACTTGACACAACAGAAGGACTAATGAAGGACCCTAGTGAAGCCTCAGCAGCTCCGCACCAGTATGGCTGCTCTGATCACCACTGACAGAGGTCCACGGACGGAGAAATCGAGGTGAGGCCATGCAAGCTGTGAGCAGAAGAAAAAGAAAAAGATCAAACACGAGAGAGAGAGAGAGAGAGAGAGAGAGAGAGAGAGAGAGAGAGAGAGAGAGAGAGAGAGAGAGAGAGAGAGAGAGAGAGAGAGAGAGAGAGAGAGAGAGAGAGACAGGGAGAGAGCGCTTTGTCGTCTTCTGACGTCGCTTTCTTCGTCATTCACTATCCCTGCCGGTGTATTAAACTGACCTTGGCATCAAAGAGGACTCCGATGACATCGCCCTCCTTCCAGGCAGCGCCGAAGGACCTCTGCTCTCAAGCTGGGTTGGGTCCAGGACCGCTACCAGGTTTGCTGCCGCGGTGTGCTAGGGGCTTACTTACATCAACTGCACATTTCTGGGCCCCAGACTCACCGTATTTCCACTGACCCTCCTCACTGAACTCTTCCTCTTCGTCCTTATCATCCTTGCAGTGATGCGGGGTTCTGGGCAACCAACGGCCTCTTGTCTTCTCGAGCTTGTGCGATCCAATCAATCAAAACCTGGAGTGGTATGGACAGGAAGGTCCTCCCCGCCGTCTTCGCCTGGGCCAGGCATGCCGAAACTCCCAAGAAGCAGAAAGTGAGCATGCTACCACTGCTTTGCAAAGGAGGCTTCGCCTTCGTCGTCCTTCTCACCTTCATCCTCTCCCTCTTCTCCGTCGGCCTATAAACACGGACGGTCTGGTGCAAACGGTGCAAGAGGCTGCTAGCAACTCCGAAAAAGTCAAGTGTCTCTCCGCTCCAAGCTCCCGGCCTTCTCTTCGCCGTCCTCCTCGCCTGGCTTCTCTTCCTTTGCTTCCTCTGCGTCTCCTTCGCCCTCTTCGGCATCTCCGTCTCCGTTCTCGTCCTGGCGCAAAGCATCTAGTGGTGAGTGCCTTTAAACAGGAAGACCATGAACCAAACCGCAAACCGGAACCGAACCGCCATGAACCATCTGCCCATCCGTGCAAGCCCCATCCAGCAGCCCTCCCGTAGATGGCCAAACGCTGCCAAAGCGCCTCCTCGCCATCGCCCTCTGCAGCCGCTTCCTGCTCGGCTTCCTCAGCTTCCTCCTCTCCTTCCACCTTCTCTGCCTTCTCGGCGTCCCCCTCACCTTCACCCTCTTGGGCCCCATCGCCTTCCTCGCCCTCTTTCTTCTCCTGGCCGGAGCTTCCTACAGCACATCAAGTCGCGAGCATGCCTGCCCGTCAGCTCTTCCAATAGGTTCGCAACTAGTTTTGCATCACTTTTTGATCCGCCCTGTTGTGGCCAGCTCTCTTGCATGGTGGCTGTTCGGTGGGGTCACGATGAGTACTCAGTAACTGGAAGATCAAAGCTGCTCGAAGTTGCATACCTGCCGGTGAACTCCAGAAGCCAGCAGATCTGGCACAAGCGCCTGGAATGCCGGGCTGGCCAGCTGCACTTACCAGGTCCACAGTTGAGTCCATCTCAAGCCGATGATCTTCCGACTTCCAATGGCCAAGTACGTCGCACTTCTCCAGCCAAGATCGGGGCTGCTTGCCGGCAGGCCTGCAACCCACTTTGGAAGGAAGTCGATGGCTGAGCTGCTGCTGACCGTCTATGTCGCCCCTACAGTACATCTCCAGAACACGAGGCGACCGGAGGCAACGTAACCTCGCAGGAGTGCGCATCGTGGTGGAACACTGAATACAAGCTGTGGGCATCGTGGTGGGTGTTGGGAGTGCAGGCGAGCTGTTAAAACTAGTTAAAACCGTACACACCTAGTCATCTTAATCCGGTCCGTTACGTGACATGCCTACTGAGACAAAAGGACACTCTGCTGGTTTTGGCGCCTGCATCCAAGCCGCCTCCGGAGTGCAAACTGCAAGCCTCCAAACGCTGAGAGACTGACCAGGAGCTTTCTGAACGACTTTCCCGTTCCCGCGTTGGGTGGCGATCACCGTCCCCTAAATCTGAGACCTCCGGCCATGCCTCTGCAAGGGACTCTAAAAGGCTCCGAAAACCGTCCCAAACTCGCAGGAAATAGCTACGGGCAGCGGAGAGCCCCAGCCAGCTCAACGCCGCTACCCGCGCTGGCCAGCCACTGCTCCCTCCCAACAGCTTGCCGTAAAGCTTCTGCGAAAGCTCCTGGTCCTGGCGCGCGCCGATGCCGAACTGAAGCAGATACGCTTGGTCGAAAATCGCACGCGCATCGCCCCGCTCTGCAGCCAGGGCCGTCCAGCGAAATGCTTCTGCCTGGAGCCCTGCTGCACCGGCTGCCGTGTTTTTGTCTTCCATCGCGGGCGCAAGAAGCAGATCGGCCTGCTTCAGCAACCGGACTGACAGCTCGGTCATGGATGGCACATGGCCTGCGGCTGCGGCACGCCGATAGTAGGCCAGGGCAGCAAGTGAAGCCAGCGACGAGACGTGGCTTTGACTCCATCGTCCCCAAAACGATGCGTGTTTGCGAGAATTCTGATCCCAAAGCCATGCCACGTTCAAATGTGCCATCACAAATCCAGCGTCGCTGAGGAGGGCAAAACGCAGCCGGGCACCGAGGACGTCTCCCTGAACGTAAGCACGACGAGCATGGGCAAACAGCAAGTGTGCGCTGGGATGAGCTGCGTGGATCACCTCAGCCAGCTCGCGATATGCGACTGCACATTGAATGTTCCTGTCGGGAATGAAAGGATCTGCTCCCTGGGCAATCAACAAGCCTGCATTGAGTTTGGGCACGAGGCGGCCATTTGCAGCAGCCAGCTTGTAGTATACCAGGGCCGCAGCCTTGTCTGGGCCGCCTGGAGGGTACACTCCCTCCATGTTTCCGTGGGAGTAGCCCATGTAGGTGTGTGCCAGGATCAGCTGTGCGTTGGAGTTCCCGAAATCTGCGGCTGCCTTGAGAAACTGCCCTGCCTGAGGCGGATCCTTGTTCTGGCCGATGCCCAGTCGGAACTTGAAGTGGAGCGCCATGAAAGCCAAGGGCGCTGCAGAGGAGTTGCCCACCATATCTAGGAAAGGGGCGGCCATCTCAACCTTGCCATCGCGGAGGTAACTGAGCGCTGCATGCCAGGCTGACCACACATCACCCTCCTTGGCGGCTCGGGTCCAGTAGCCTTCTGCTCGTGTCTTGTTCTGAGCCAACTTCGCTTCCGTGTGGCCCTGGAAGTGTAAGGCTGCCATCTCTCGCATGCTGTGAGGCTGCTGCATCACCTCAGCTCCATGCTTCACCGCATCAACGTACTCCTTGCTCTGCTGCCAGTCCTCGTCGCTGGGTATGCGCCGCTCCCGGTGCCGCCACACCTTCCACGTCAGAGCAGCCTTGTCCAGCAACGGCTCCTCGTTTGTCGAAGCATCCCTAGCCGGGGTCACCAGAGTGCCAAGTGCGCGGCAGGCCCTCTCAGAGGATACAGCATCCACCTTGCCTCCATGGAGGTCCGGGATGCGTTGCAGCAGTGACTTGTCGCGTACATCCGCTTGTGGCCGTGTCCACGAGAGAGGGACATCGGTCAGTCCACGGCGAACAAGAGAAGCAAACACCACGCTGCCCAGAGGCTCTTTGCGCTCTGCTGCCTCCCAGAATGCAGCCCCGACGTGATCGAAGACCTGGCGGGCGCGTCAGGGAACCGCGTGGCACCGTTGCTAGGACGACCTCTCATGCGTCTTCGTTTCGACAGAGTGGCCCGCCTCTTTCTTGACAATTCCTTGCCTTGGCTTCACCACCTCTTTCCTGGGCTCTGAGAGGAGGGCTTCCGGGTTCGTCACCACCACCTCGGGTCCCGCCACCACTTGAAGCTCCAGGTCAGCCACCTGAGGCTTGGGAATGTTCTTCTTCTAGGTCGCCTTAAAGATCGACGCCCATGTCTTTCTGCTAGACATGAGCCCAACAACCAGCAGCTCATCTCAAAGGCTCTATGGAGAGCCGGAAAGTCCGCGAACTTCCTCTAAAGTCAAAAGTCCGAAGCAAAACGAAGCCCTACACCTTAACATCCACATAACAGATCTTATGTCCGAAACCCCATCCCTTGAACCTAAAACCCAAAACTCTCGAACTTCGAGAGTCTTCGTTTTACCCCACCTCCGGGCTGGCTACCGACAGCAGGAGCCCGAGTAGTGTAAAGGTCCAGGGATCCTCCAGAGCTTCGTCGACGTACTTGGGAGGATTTCGGAGAAGGGTGCCTTTGGGAGGGCCTCTTCGTATGTGGCTTCAAGGGGTGGATGAGAAACCTCCGTTTCGCGATTGGGGCTGTGCAGTGGTGCAAGTAGTACTAATTCAGGCGCGCTGAGTAGGCCGCTGGTGCAGGTTGAGGTTGAAATCAGGGGCTGTAGTGACTATAGTGCTTACAGGATCCAAAGACACCGCCTCCCCTTCAATCCCAGAAAGCAATGCTGCAAACACCTGCTCTCACTGAAGCCTAAGGTAAAAGCATCCAGTCTTGCTTCACTGCTTCATGCTTGCCCCGTTGTCGCAAGCCCATGTCCTGATGGCCCCTTCGAAACGACAGGGCCTTGGCAAGATGTGTCCGGGCCATGGATGCATCACGCGGGAAGCCTCGAAGCAAGAGTCAAGCTGAACAGTTTGAAGATTTAGAAAGCCGGTTGAGTCTGGGAGCATAGAGTGTACCACGTTTTCAAAATGCTTCTATTAATGTATCATTGAATACTGGTACTACTGCTATAAGAGGTTCAGGCCCAGGCTTTCTACCTTTAGCTCATATCGCTTGATCGCATGGCTAATGGTAGTGCAAACTGTTCACAGATTTGGACAAAGGCGAGGCGCATTGGCCATCAACTTACCCTTTCTTTTTCGAAACTGCCTCGCCGAAAGCGGTGAGCACTCTCGGCGATCTTCAACCCCAGAGAGAGAGAGAGAGAGAGAGAGAGCAACTCGCCGCAGTCAAGCCACCTCCTGGCAGCTGCAAATTCCCCTGCGAATCTGGCACCCCAAAGAAGTGGAGCATGGCCAGGTAGCCATGCAAGCCGGAAGCCTCCAAGTCCTGGGCAACGAAGCTGAAGAAGGGAGAGTCAAAGCTATTCTCGTGCCTAAGGCCAAGCAGCTTTAGTTGATTTAGTACGAGTCGATGAACGTAAAAGTAGGCAGCATTAAGCAGCGGCAGTGAAAGCTTGGGGCCTTCCATGGCTGAAGCTTTCGGGCCTCGGGGTTGGACGGAACTGCAGTTTCTAGGAAAAGAACAGGCGAACTGTTGCGGATTTATGTTGGTCACGCGTCAGAATAACGACGAAGATGATCCTGGTAGAGGGACCTACTGTAAAGCTTGGTCCAGAATCCAGAATAAAGGAAGCCAAGTCGCATGCTTCAAGGATGCAAAGTCATGGCCTCAGATTGGCAAACACTCTCTGCTTGACCGTGGAGAAACTAGATGTCAGTGAATGTTTAAGATGCTTGCTTTTCCAATCACTACCCGCCGACTTCTATGCGAAACGATACCAGAAATGGTGCCATGGCCAGTGCCATGGATGCTATAGTAATCATCCTTGCTTCCTCCTTCGAATTCCACGACGACTTCGACTGCAACTATGACTACGGCTGCGACTGCCGCGTGGGACGAAGACGACGGCCACTGCATCTTCTTTCAGATCGACGACGACGTCGACCACAGCAGAGAGGATCCGACATGCCAAAATATGCCAAACGGATCCAAACGGCGCATGCCTTCTTTTGCATCCCCGGCCCCAGGTCGCACGAGATCCTCGAGGAGCCTCTCAGCCTCCCGAGGCTCCAAGGCCAGGGTCTAAGATAGGGGCCTTAATAATTGGAATGTGGTTTTGTGGGCCATTATTATACTATAGCGCATCTACCTGTCCCAAGGTGTTCCAAGTCGGGGCTCTTCCAACTCAGAATGGTAGAATGGTGAGCCACCATTCTAAAACAGTGATTTCAGTGTTGCGGCCGGCCTTCTGAAGGACATCTGCGACGGATGCTCGGCAAATCCAACACCCCACCAAGAGAGGCCAGTGCCAGCATTTCATCACACATAAACCAGCTTGTAGCCGACGGCTTGCTTTCGGGTAGAGTTTGAAGCTGTTACTACGGTATCATGATGTAACAGTGCGATCCAGGACTTCGGGGCCAAGTCGTCGACTGGCAGTTTCAATGACTACATTGACTACATTTAGGACTGTAAAGTGCGAAGCGTGCAGCCGCGCATGGATGTGCAGCTTTGAGCCCAAGAATGTCGCACACTTTTCTTGCAAGGACACTCCACCTGATTACAATGCAAAGGTTTGCCGGGCGGGCACAATGTCTTGGGATTTGTTAGATGGGATCTTGCCTGAAGCTGCAAACCATACGCTGTTCAACTCCAAAGCCCCAAGCAACCGCTTAAACACAAACCGTACCCTGGCCCAAACAGCAACTGGGAAAATTGACACTTTGGAGTTTGAGGGCCGTGGCCTGTGGCAGGGTTTGGGCTTCTACATGTCATAGGAGTTGGTGGGGGGGGGTAAGTTCAGGGTTTGAGGTCCTTGGGCCCAGGTTCCAAAGGCAAGAAACCGAAACCCGGCCTCATCCGCCCCATCCTCTTCGTCCTGGAGATGCTGCATAGGGCCCTTCTTGGGCTCCGGGTCGGGCAACGAAAGCGCATGCTGAGAGAACAAACGTCTCCAGGCGTTCCGTGAGGCAAACCCGAAAGCAAGGCCTTGTCCGACTTCTTCTTGCTCTTCTTTCTTGGAGGGGCTCCTTCTCCTGCACGGGACGAAGCAGTTCGGTTTGCAGGCTTCAGCGCTCTAGCGTCTTCAACGGGGCTTTCAAATCGGGCAGGCTCAGGGTCGCAAAGAACCCCTCTCAGGCTGGCAGTCGCAAATGTCACCCATTGCCAATCTGCTGGCAAGCGGCCCAGGTCCAGCTTTACCTCGACTTGTCTGGGGCTCAATAGGGTTTGGGGCCGTGAATTTAGCGATATCGTCGTTGTCTTGATGCACCAATGCACTAAACGTGTAGAATTTTTGTATTGGCAACTCTTTCAGTTCTCCTCTGTTGCGCGGCTGGTAGCGAATGCTGAACATAGCAGCGGTCCTTGTATGCAATGAACGAGTATTTGAGTCTCTACTGACACAAGGTAATTACATATGAAGGTTGCATGCGTCTTCGACCATCAACCCTGGAAAGTGCTTGGTGCATTTCGTTGGTCTACGTCTACGCATGGAAGCTATATAGTCACCGTCAGGGCAATCGCTTATGTGAACATAATCCGTCGCCAATCACCATCCCTGTCATCATTATCGCCGTTAAAACAACACTTGAGGGATGACAATCAACAGGTGCAAAAGATGGCCACCGAAACAGTGGCATGCCCATTCATGATGATCGTTCTCTGCTCCAAACGTCCTCGTAGTCGTCAGTACTCTACAAAGCGGGGTATTGATTCCAAATGCGTTTCAATGGCAGCACTCTTGCCCCCGATCGCCATCAAGCGCACGATCTTCGGGGAGCCAGTCTTCCTGAGTCAAGATTTATGGTAATCTAGACGTTTCGGGCCGAGCACCTTTGACATGATTTGGACTGATGATGGCTATGGAATTGCGGGTTTTGCTTTGAGACTCGCCGTGTTGCTTTGAGGCCCGAGGAAAGGGATCCGGCCCAAAGACATCGGAGCTTGAGGGTCCTCAGGCTTATGACTTATGTGGCTTGCAGTCCGAGATCTGCTACGTTCTTTGCTCCGAATCCCTGATGTAAGCCCCGGGTTTAGACACTGCGGCCCTGAAATCTCACTTGGCTCAGCCGGCCGGCTGAAGGCCCCATCCAACGCACGGCTGCGACCTGAGACACGGCAGTGCTGCTTGAGCTTTGGCAATTTGGCCGAAAGCTTCAGCCGAAAAACTCCAAACATCATCCCTCGGAACGGTCCTCCATGCGGATCATCTTTCTACGAAGGTGCGCAGGCTACAGTTGCTGCGCGTTTGGCCTTCCGTTACATCTTTCCTGGAAAGTCACCCACTACACTGACATCCCCTGCACGAATGAAAGCCCGGTTCAACCTGGAAATCGAAGGCTGTTCAACCTGAACACCCGAATCGCGACTCCAAGACTGAGGTTCTGACTTTCCAAGCTTACTCACCTCCAGCTCAGCGTACCAGGTGCCCTCACCTGAGGTACTGGCGGCTTCTCGCAGCACACGCCCATAGTAAGTCTTAATATAGAACAAGGACTGTAAAGGGGTAATATTATAGACAGCGTACTTTTCTGCAATATTACTGTTTATTCCGGATCCCTATATTACGCCATTACGCAGCTTTAGATATCTGGAGCGAAATCTCAAGACACTGACTTGCGGCCCTGTCGCTTACCAATCATACTATAAGGCTACCACATATATAAGGGTCGTATACTACTCACTATAAGCGACAAGTTGCAAAGAGGTACTACTTTAAGACTCTAGGGGTTGCCGCAAGGGCTACCATCAGCCGGTGTCCTTCAGCCGGGCCAGGCCCCTGGCGCACGGGGAAGCGCAACATGGCGACCCCCTCGAACCTCGGATCTTTGGCATTCGGGAGGTCTGCTTTTCGAGGTGCTTTGGCGCCTCTTTGAGTCAGAGTCGGAACCGGATGGATCCGGAGTGGAAGATCTTGTGTTTGGAAAATCCTGCTGGTGAGTTTAAATAAACAAATCACTTTTTCAGCCCTGCGTGTTTAAGAGACCCAGTTTACAGACTTTGTTCCACCTCAGTAGCAGCACAAGTAGTCGAGGGAGCACCGAGGCCAGCGCATGTCACCAAGGGGGGTGAGGAGCTCCTTGTCGTCTTTGTTCACAACCTTCCGTCAGACCGCGCCAATAATTCTGTCGGCCGGGCGCTTGCAGCAGAAAGATCTGCCGAGCCGCAGCTGGTACAACGCTGCAGTGCTCCTTGAATGTACACTACACCACATTCGAAAGGCATCCTGCAAGCAAGCGGCGATGATTGCGCCGTCGTTGTACCAGTGTGTGCAGCCGTTGGGGCCCTCCACGAGGAATGGACAACTGGTCCCTTGGCGAGTTCGTGTTTCTGACTGACTTCCAGGGCTTGGTGCCCAGCCCGGGATGCTTAAGGAGCCTCGATGTACACCTAAAGATCATACGGCCTGAGCAGAGCACCACCTTTCGGACCGTGCAGGAGTTGCAAAACACAAAGCGTCGTTTCAGCCAGGAACGAGCCGGTCGTCCCAGGAATTGCAGTCATGTGTCAAATGTCTAAACACTCATCGCCTACGAGTCGTGGCTGGGGTGACGAACTCATAACACAGCGCCAAGATCCAGGCGGTCATCTTCCACAAGGGTGCCCACTTGGCCTGTTTACGAGATGTATACTTGTGAAACTTGTTATTGTTGCCGGTGCTGCTGCCGGTGTTTTTGCTCTTGGTGCAGCTGCTGAGGCTTTCGTGGTAGCGGCAGTGGCACAGGGTGAAATTCATGTGTTGCGAGCTTGCTCATCACCTTTGGCTAGGGTGACTTCTCGACCGGGAACTCTTCAACAAGCAGGGCTTCGACAAGAGACTTCAATGTAGCACTTTCAGGGTTTGAGGCTCGGGGTATGGGGTTTAGGCTCTCCGGTGCAGGATGATGGCGAGACTTACCGGTTTCAGCTGCCGCCCCAAACAGCCCTCAGTACTTCCACACCACACCCCACCCAGTACATGTAAATGTGGACAACGAGCCCTGCCAACTGAGTCCCAGTTGAACCCCGACCCTTAATCCCAGAAATCTTGTCGAAGGCCGAAGCTGAGGGCGGAACCTGGCTTCAGGCAGCCGTCTTCCCCATCGAACTGCTTGTAAGCCTGCTCGAAGCGATGAGAGCAGGAGCGTGCGAGAAGCGCGTGCAAACGAAGACGGTAGAATCTAAGAACACATCAATGCGAGAGCGCACTCTTTGTTGACACACCCTACCTGCTGTAGACGTCGTCAGTTGCCCGTCAGGGCACGTCAGGCCGGTGTGAAAACAGCGATTTATGCTTCCAAGATTAAGGTCCAAAGTGGAGACGCAAATCACACCATGATACATCTCGAGCTGACTGTTTCTGTGCCTGAGTTCTCCATATAGTCGGGGTGTACAAATTCTCCAAAGCACGAGGATGGGAAAGGCTAGAATTGGCTCGCCGAGCACTCCGCAAACTCCCACAAACCCCCATCTAGAGCCTTGCATGTACCCTTAAACCCCAAACCCCAAACCCTGTGCACCTTAAACTCTATAAAACCTATACACCTTTGCAGGTGATGCTTCAGGAGCCTTCGAAAGCTTGACCTTGTCCCCAGGCTGCGGCCGAGCGCTGATCCTTGGTGGAAAGCTGCAGCACCCATACAGGAGAATATGGGGGCCTTCTTCTTCTTCTTCTGCGCTGGGCGTAAGGATAGAGGCTATAGGGGCCTTGAATATTAAAATGGGGGATGGGGAGGAGATAGCTGTCGGGACTAGAATTCGAAGGGGGCACAATATTTCCAAGCATTCGACCCTAGAATCTCTAGAAGATGTTGCCGCGAAGGACTGCACATACCGAGCTTTGGAGATTGAGGTTCTACAGCTTCTGCAGTCGATGGTTGAGGTTGCCTAGATAGGCGCTGAAGTTCGACGACCCGGAAGTTGCAGATCTTGTGTGAGGACTAACCTCTAACATTCGACGATTCATTGGTACTACATGGCTGTTTTGGGCTCCTATCCTTGATTACCCGCGGCCGTATCCTGCCTGGCATATGCCTCTCAAGGCCCCGGCATTTGGAGGTTGGTCTTGACCTGCAGTTTGCCATGCATACCAGAAACAAGAATGCTACTAAGAAGGATAGGAATAAGAATAACCATCATACTAAGAATGATAATAAGCCCTCCGCTGCGCAGGAACGACCATTTCTTCAGCCTAAGCCGTGTGCTCCACAATAATTATAAGGAATCAGGCTCGTGCTCTTCACATTTCCCAAGTCAACTGAATTTCCAGCCTGAAACTCTGAACTTGCACGTGGTATACCTGATTCTTGAAAACCTGACCACCAGATTAACGGTGAAAGAAGTCGCACAAACTAGCGAGCTCAAGATCTGGCCCCAAGACCTGAGACGCGTCAATCCTTCCGAGCGTTAGGATTGAGGCTTCGGGGCTCAGGATTTGTTCTTGACTCGTCTTCCTGCATTCAAGTTGGGGCTAAGGGTTCCGGAGGTCGGCTTTAAATGATTTGGGCTCGAGGCCGCCACCACACAGGCTTTCGCGTCCCATTTGCCACCCTCGTCGACCTGAGGCCTCGGACCGTCGACTGCAGAGGCAGTTCGAATCATGTCTATGGCAGATAACAAACTATAAGCTAGTTGTAGTTTTGATGTATATGCATGCATGCATTCACGCATGCATGTGCGCGTGTGCCCTCTGACGTATGCATACATGTGCACGCGTGCTGGGGTCTGCTTTGTACCTTTACTATTTAACACCTGTCAACAGTCAGAATACTGACTGGGTATGCACGAAATACTCTCTCGGTGCACAGTTCCAAAGAAGGGAGCAGCAGTACCCAGTTTTAGAGTCTGTTTTGGGGTCCTCTCGTCTCCCAACCAATGCCCAATTCGTGCCTCTGGTGCTCAGTCCGTCATGAGATTGGCATTGATGTCCATCTGAGGAGCAAGCTTGAAGCAGCTCTGGGTGTTCTTCTTTCCGATGTGGCGGGCGATCCATCGCCCTGACCTTCGTTGGATTTCAATCCCTGCTGGGCCGTTGGAGGAAACGACGTGTGCGGCTACGAGCATCACGATTTCGGACGCGGCTCGTAATGAACCAACCGATATACAGGAGCTCTATTCATCGAACCGACATGTAATCCACTTACAATTTATAGCCATTGTCGGAAATGACAAGCAGATTTTGCTGAAGGACAGAGTCGCACGATCCACGATACGGAGAATGACGAACACGAGGACATCTGATGTTTGAGTGAAGTTGCTTGGAACCCGACACAATGAGACGTGTTCAGCATGTAATCACTGCAACAGGAGCAGTAGTGAGTAGTGAAAGCAAAGGGTGTCTCTGTTTGAAACGGCACACCGGGAAACACAGTACGGGAGCCAGGTGTCATAGTTTCAAGGCTAGGATGTCGATCGATGAGTGGGCAACAGACTTCGAGCACAAACAAGACGTATGTCATGGAAAACAATGTCAGCCCAGAGGTTTGCAACCACGCCGTGGGCTGGGGATGCGTCTGGCTCCTTATAGCACGGAGGTAGTGAAGTGCAACTTCGGATCATCCAGACTGCAAGATGAATGACAGAATCTGTCGCGGCAAATGCAAGAGCAGTCACGACTCTGCTCATCCTGGACACCAAGGCAGACATGAAGAAGGACACCATCCCAAGCTTCCTGGATTCTCGCGGTTTAACCGTTTAACTGGAGCCTCGCCAGCACAAGTCGAACTGTTTACACACATGCACACAGAGCAATACAACCAGAGGAAAGCTTGAACACCCAGACTCTTCAGAGGGTAGCGCTGATTTCTGACAACACATGGAAGACGCTTCTGCTTGTAAGTACACATACTGTTACGCAAACTAGATATGTGGTCGAATCTCATCTTCCCACCACCATGAGATGCCTTTGAGGTCCTTCGAAGGCGAAATAAGTCGAGTATCGATTGAAACTGCCTGGAAGCTGCTTTTCTACGACTGCTGGTACTTGTCCATGACTTGAGCTTGAGCCCTGTCGCAAGCTTCTTGGGCCAAGCAGCTGGGCAGATCGCACCCAGGTTCCACGCAATGCTCCATCGGTTCCTTCACCGCAAAGCACTGCACTGTAAAGCTCTCAGAAACACATGCCTGCTCGGCTCAAGCGTGACTGCACACCTGAATTGGGTGAACCGGCGGGGGGATCAAGGTTTTCCGCGTGATTTCAAAGCCACCGTGGGTAGAGCGCTTAGTACCCCTCAGCGCAAATCCTGAATTCCACGCCCGACATCTTGCACCCCTGAACACCCAACTAAACCCTGATATCCTTATGACTCTGAGGCACCCGGCCAAGCTCAGCCTCGAAGACAGCACCATTCCACTTCTCTCCTGAGGGATGGGTCGCAGATCTCTCTCACTCTCTCGCTCCCCGAAGGCTGCGGGGGTTGTGGGGCCTCGAGCTTTGATGGACTTTCGCGTTCGTGGGGCCTGGCGCCCCCTTGAAGCAAACCCGGACACGGAGCCAAAGATGTCAGGATCCAGGCCTTCTGTCGTCATGGTTAGCTTCAGCGACCTGTGGAAAGCAGATACGCCAGGGAGACAGTCAACTTAGGTTGAATTCTGCTTTTGTTGTGGGGATGTGATAGACATGTACTAGCACATCAGGGAACCCTTGCCAAAGAATAATGCTATCAAGCATTCAGGCCCGTTCCCATGCGAGGATTCTGTTTTAAAGCTTCTCGATCCTTTAGAATCGGGGACCTGCGCCTACCAAGGTTTGAGTACGTTCGTTCGTAGCTGAAGCCTAGGGGCAGAAAGGACCTAATGATACTGGCAGTTACTTGTGACTGCGGTATCGACGTCAGCCATCTATGACAGAAGCTATACATCCGTATGCTGTTGTCGCGACATTTTGCGTCTGTTGCATAACTCCCTGTCGAACCCACAAGCCTCCAGGGACGAGCTCTTAAATCATGGACTGCTGTAGTACGCCGTAGTTGTCTTATAGGGGCCCTGGAGCTCGAACTCTGCCAAAACACCAAAGTTTTGTTCTAGGCTTGGGCATAGGCCATCTAGAACCGAATCAATTGGATTCCCAAAGTGACAAAATCTAACTAAACCACACTAAGCCCGCATGGCTCAACGACGCGAGGCATCCAAAGCCATCCCAAAAGAAGCCGAGAGCACCGGGTCAGAGAGTTGTACTCCCCCGCAAGGACAGGATGACTCTGAACCTGAAGCTTTCGGGATTCCGTCATGGTTGCCATACTAGGAACGATGATGTCCGAACAATAGTAGCAATCCTCACCAATGCCAGTATCGTCCCCATCGTCACCTTCGTCAGCATCGGTGTCAGCACAGTGCTGCCAGAACCACTGTCATCAACATCAGCAGCATCATGATCATCATTGTGGTTGTTGAGGTTCTTGCCATCATCATCATCATCACCATCATCATCATCTTCTTCATAATGGTCAGCATCGGCACCACCGTAAACTATCACCATCCTCATCACCTCGCTGTCGCTGTCGTCTGCGTCCAGTACCTCCTTTACACCATGACCGGGCAAGCTTGTGTGGAGGTCACGGCTTGTGGCTGTGGGAGGTGATAGCATTGTTGCCACAGAGCTGCTTCTCGACTAGAGGTGGGTTCTGGAGGTTCTCCAACTCGGTTATGTTCACGATATGCACAGCATAGTCTGCACAGTGTTAAGCTTCGGCATCTCAAGCCCGAAGCCAAATCAATGTTTAAAGAACCTAACTCGCTGTAGAAGGGACCTAGACAAGCTTGGGGATGCAGGATGGCACGGGTGAGTGGGGCTCGCGGATGAGCATTTTCGTCTGGTCGTTCCGGCACTGACATAGCTGTGAGGGCAACGGCGATTTCAGATTCCGACATGAGCCCCTCGGTGCCCTTTGCACGGAATGTCAAGGAGGCAGACGGATGGTTGCCAGCAGCATAGCAGTCGAAGCCTTCTCACGTAAGTTGGTTCGCTTTGCCTTTCCAATTTTCGTGGTGATGATGCTAGTACTACTTGCTAGTTCCCAACAAGTCTCATTACTTTGGTGTCATCCCAATGCTGCTTCTCAACCTTACCGTACCCTAGGCACCTAGAGACCGATTGCAAGGCAAGAGGCCGTCTCCTTCTCACTGAGGATTGGCCCGGCCTTCCGAAAGCTTCGTTTTGGGGTGTAGGGTTTAAGGTTTCTAATGTAGGGCTTTGGGATTAAGGTTTTACAGGGTTTTCGGATTTGGGGATTAGGGCTCCTCTTGTAGTTTATGCATGAGATGTATATAGGGCGAACAGTCGAGGAATAGGGCACATCTCCCGGCACCGGCTCAGTTTGACGACATGGTGCAATGGAATTGGAGCAACACCTCAAATAAGCATTTCGGACAGATTTGTAAGGGCAACTAGTAACTAGTGGCGAAGGCCAAGCACTTCTCGGAAAGCTGGAGCTGCATGAGTATAGAAGGGCTAGCACGAGTGATTCTGATGGCCGTGCAGGCATGTAAGCGGACACATTCAACTTGGCTTGCTGCTGCCGGTAGCACCATTTCTGCTTCATCAAAGGATGTCTAAGGCCGCAGCGAGAGCTGCTCCGGTGACCTTGAGAAGATGCGAAGCGCGGGCGTCTCCGTTGCTGTCTGCCTCAGAAGCCGAATTTATCCGAATTTGCTGAATGAGCATGATCACGAACGAAACAAGCATGCAAGGCAGTGCCTCAACCACCAGCATGGCTGGCGCTCACAAACGAAACAAGCAATACACAGCTGATCTCCATCGATGCAACGTGCAACACCCACGACAAGTGGAGGCTTCATACGAGTGCCGGCTGTTCAGTGACTCTCCACATAGCGAAGACGACCAGCATCACGAGCATCATTGGCATCATTACCTCACCCACACGGCTCAAAGCCCTCTCAGCCCTCGACACCACCAGCTCCACTCTGCTATATCCGGCTGGTCTCTGTGCTGATGCTGTAAACCTAAATTAGTCAGCACCATTTGCATTGTTGCTGCAGTTTTTGTCATCGCTTTTGCCAGCTACAGGCACACAAGCCTCGACGGATCTGGAAGTTGACCATATCTCGATCAATATATCACCGGTAATCCGGACAGCAATCATCATGAGCCGTTCAGAAATCCTGGTGGGCCACCCGCCCAACAGTGCCAAAGCAAGCTGTCACGGAGCAGTGGCATCTTGTCGTGGTTGCCGCCACACATCTTAAGCAAAACGATGTATCTTCCAACGAGAAGCCGTGGATGCTCTCAGTGGCTGGCCGGGTGGGCCGTCAACCATGCATTCCAGGCATGTTCAATGGGATCGCCTCCCGCCTCGGACGAAAAAGCAAGATTGGCTGGGCGTGGCGCCCGGAAGTCTCCATGCTCTCGGCCACAGTGCTGAAACAATTGAATATGCTGTGCTGCTTGTATGTCGTGAACCGCATCTTCTTACTTGAAACAAGAGGGACTCAAGGGACACATGGAAGCACCTCTGTGTGTGTAACTGAATGCTGCGGGGAAGTTTAGAGGTCTTAATTGCATCTTACGAATTGGGCATGTAACGGCATGTATTGTCTTCAGTCGAAACAGACAAGACAAAAAGGCAATCCTGATGCATCTTACGACAACAAAAAGACAACAAGCTTCATAAGCTCTATAATGCTCGTCGTAATCCCTAAAAACTCCCTTCTCGACAACCGGTCAGAAGGCAACTGTCGGCCTGCAGCTCAAAGCGCCAAATGCCTCCAACACGCGACTCCCGGCACACCTGCAACCGCGGCTTTCACTGGGCTTGGCACACCTATGAATGTAGGCAGGTTTAGCAGTGCTCTTACCTTGAAGTCTGAGTCTGCACAGGCTTTGAAAGTGCAGTCTGTGCTTGCCTATGTTCGGACTGGGGTCATTTTCGCCCTTTCTTCAGGCTTTGACAGGCTGCCGCATGAGAAGAACAACTAGTCAACTGCCAGTGGGGCGCTAACAAAACGCCGCTGGTCACGTCGCTCTGCTGAGGCAGCCTATGTGCCCCAGCTCTGCGACCAAGAGTGTCCTAATATAGCACCCTAAATAGTAGGACCCTTATTATAAGGGCCCCCCAAATAAGGGCCCCCTAATTGTCGGAAACTCCCCTTTGCATCCTGTCAGAAGCTCCAAAGCCCAAATCCGGGAGGCGAGCGGAAGCCGAAAAAGCCGAAGAAGGCGAAGGCCAAAGCCGAAGGTCGGGGGGGGCTCCTGCCTTGAGGCCCTGGAAGGTGCCTCGCGAGCCATCCTCGGCACGCCAGGTGCCCTTCAGCTCAGGCACCTCGCAAAGATTTTGATACGGTTTGTGTTGTTTGGCTTTCTTGGGTCTTTGATTCAAGGCCCTCCCTATGAATTGGCCAAGCCATGCATGCTACGGAAAGTTGTGCATGCTGGCTCGACTGCTCTTTGAAGCAGTCTGTTTGCAACCACTTTCCTCCTTCATTGCAGTCAGAGGCTGCATACCATCTCAGGGTCTAAGCGCTGCATCGCGCGCTCGTGCTGCGCATGTGTCGAACGCAAGATGCTAAGGCAGCAGGAAGTCATCTTAAACAAGGCCCCACTCATTTTTGTGTTGGACGTGCTCTGGAGTCTTCAGTCTTCGGGGCAGCACGCACTACTTTTATTCGCACACTGCTCCAGACATCACGGTTAGGGAGCCCCCGGATTAGATGTGAGATATTTTCGCCAAGAGGAGCGGCGGATGTGATGCAATGTGCAACGACGCAGGTGTACGTACATACTTGTGTACCTGCCTACAAACGCGGCAATGCAAACCTTGCACCAATCTGCTGAATCCGTTCCTGCTGCGGGATGTGTCGCAGGCCCTTGCTCAAATCCTCAGACAATTAGTACAGGAGCCTTGATAATTAGAACATTGTCTGGGGGTATTTCATACCATAGTTACAACAAGGAGCCCCCAAGATAGTATTGGTAATATTAAGAAGGCCCCTAGATTAGGATTCTTGGCAGATCCCTCCTCATCAGACGGTTAGCGCCTGACCCTCCTCGATGACGAGGCTCGCATCCGCGTATGCGGCGGACCGGCCCCCTTCCGCTGAGTGCTTGGGGTTCTGATGAGATCTGAAATCGAAGACGCCACCTATAACGGCCTGGAAAAGACGAAATCCACAAAAAGGAATCCAGTGGCAATCAGTGGACTTGATAAGGTTAGATCCAAGCCTCTTATCTTAACGGGCCTTTGCCTTCAAGAGTACAGAGTAGTCAAGGGCCAAAGCCCTGCATCCCCGCCTTCGCCTTCAACGTCCAGCTGCAGGTTTCGTGCATCAAGGCCTGAGGGTGAAAACCGCGAGTCGGTGTGATGCAGGAAAGATGCCGCTTGACCACACGGAGCTTTGAAAAAACTTCCAAAGGCTCAGATTTCTTTGGATAAGAAGAAACTCTCCTAACTTTCGGATCCTGAGACCTCCTCAACCCCAAGTCGCATCCTACTGGCTGCAAGTTCTTTCTACTGCCGGGGACCTTGGAAGAACAGCAATGCAAAACGACTTTGCGCGATCCTCCGCATCTTTCTCACCAACTTTCGGCATCACAACCATCAATCTTGCTATTCGCTCGTTGTGCTAATCATTCCCACTATTGGTATGACGTGTCATACCGCTGCTGCCTTTGCTGCGATCATTCCCTGTAGTTCGCTGCGATCATTTCTTGTTGAGCTTTGTGCTCTCCAGCTTGATACGAAAGCTTTAAAATGAAAGCGTCACACTTCAACACTCCAGAGTACGTTATGATATAGTCATATAATCATATAGTAGAACATGTTATTACACTGCTATCAACCTTCTCACATCTTAGCTCCTGAACAAATTTGACAATATGCAGACAATACGATATCATGCAATGTCTGAGCTCACCCTTCGGCCAAGGCCGCGGCGGCCTCGCGCAGCCCACTGGTTGTCAGGCCGGATGGGGCTGGGCGGGGGCCCAGGCCTGAAGGCCAGGAGACAGCGGGAACCCAGAGGCCTTGATAGGCGGAGTAGGGCTTCTATACGGCTTTGTTCTGTTCTATAAGGGTTGAGGGAACAGTTTACGTTGGTTGAGAGGGACCCCATCGGAGTGTGAAGTTCAGGTTCCTCTTAGGATCCTTGGCATAATCATCAGCACCTACTGCTCGGAGAATACATCAAAGAGAAGCGTGATTTGGAAGAAGCCCTCAGATCGTCTGATCCATGCCGTGGGTTGTGAGCCAAGGTAGAGTCGTTGGTGCCAGCATCGCTTCATCGTCAGCTCGCTTCTGGCTGGACAAGCGAACCGCAATCCCTTGGCAGCTTGTCCCTCTGTAAACAACTTGGCTTCTGGCGGCTGCAAGAGAACGTAGTTTGCACCTTGGAAAGGTGTTTGCATTCTATGATGCTGTGTTTCAGAACCTCCCAAACAGAATCGGGGATTGGGGTCTGAGTCTTCCAAAACATGCCCATCCTGACGTGCCTCAACAAACCAGTATGTGCATAGACCAAGGGCGGCACGCACCGACGGCATCTGCTGCCACTCCTGCTAGTCAGCCCAACAGGGCTGCAAGGTGGAGGGTCGTTAGCCAGTCAAAAGAGGAGTCTTCTGCCCTTGCAGAATACCGACTTCAAGGAGAAGCCACGCGAAACTCTGGCAGACTTCCCCAGACCTCCCCTAGGCGGACTCCACTGTTGCAAACTTCTCTCACACCCGCTGTTTCTCAGCACATGTTGCACATTGCCTCAGTGGTCATCGAGGAGGCCTGAGCTAGCACTGGTGCAGTAGTGGCAAGTCTCATGCAGAAGATGTCAATGTCAAGATTCATGATCAAGGATCTGCACTGTAGAATCTACACTGCATGTTTTATTACATGGTGACCCTGCCATGATGCTCAGGGCTCAGGTTCCGGCCTCTTTCCCGTCCTTTGTGGCGAGGATGATATCCCGGAAGGAGTACCAGTAAACACCGGTCGCCTGCAGAATCGCAGGAAATCTTGCATTTTTCCTCTGCGCATGAGTTCCAACAAATCAACCTGCGAGGCATACTCGGTGAAGGTACATACTGTATGAATTCACATGTTTCGATGTTACGGAGCGGATGGCCGCCTCGTGGCGATTCGGAACATGCACCAGCGCTTCACCTCACAGCAATTGGGGTGCTTTAGCGATGGACGTGACTTTGAAGTTTTACTGAGACGCTTACTGAAACAACGCCTGGATCTGTCATGTCTTGATGAGCATGGCTTGCGTGGTACTTTTAGGAATCACTTTGCTGCAGTACAATGTGTCGTCTCGGATGCCTATCTGCTTGCTGTGAAGAAAAACTCTAAGTCATCTCGCACCACTGCGCCAGGGAAATGGCGATGTGGAAAAACCGTCCCAGATAAGAAACCGACAGGGGAAGCAGACGCCAAATATACTTGCTGTATCTACGAGAAACCCATACAGTTCTACAAGCCTCAGAATAAGCCTCATTGGAAGCGGTCTGTCGAGCTAGAAAAGATGAGTCCCCATCGTCTGTCAAGGAGCCAGTTGCAAATCTATGGTGCTGTGCCGCTCTGTGTGCACGTACAGCCAAAGCCATAAATCAGCTGAAGCACCCACATCTCGCACGAACAGCTTGGGAGGAACTGGAAGGGGTCGCGCTCGTGCCCACTAGCCCAGGCAATTGCAGCACTGAGCTGGTAAAGCAAGCTGTACGGCTGCACGTACCAGCCTGCAGATATCCAGTCCGTACTGACCCTATAAGCTCCTCACCATAGCTATCGATCATGCTGATCTCGCCCGTCGCCTTAGCACGCAGCTTGGTCGGGACGTTGTATATACTGGCATGATTCTTCGGAAACATCTTTCAATGACATGCGTTTGCAGCGGACCTGACGGGGTGCGAAGTCAGGGGCCCTCGCCCCATTTCGCAGTGGCCCGAAGGTGTCTTGCGCATCCTGGCTCATTGTGACGATGTCGAACAGCTTCGGCCTCGGCAATGTGGCCGACCACGCAAAGACCCAACAAAAACTCAGTTGCTACTGTAAACTGACATTGCACGGTGGCTGCTCATTGGTGCTTCAGGTTCAACAACAACAACAACAACATGATTGAGTCTAAGATCCAAGCACGCCGGCGAAAGTCCTGTCCTCTGTGGCTTCGGGGTCCTGCGAAAGAGCCTGATTCTCCATGGTGGCAAAGCGTTGTCCAATCACACAAACGACATTGCCACTGCAAGACGACCTCCAAGCCCTATGTGCTGAGGAACAGTTCTTGCACACTGCTAGGCCGAATGGCTGCCATCATATCGGCAAGACATGAGACGAGACCCCGGCACCAGATGACCGGATCTGATCCGCGATTGCGGCCGCAGCATCCTCCGTGATCGAGCAAGACGCAGTGAAAGCATAAGGGTCATCATGGGGTCATCCCCATGCTTCAGTGTCTCTTGCCGCATTTGCGCAACAGTTCCTCTTGGATTTGCAAGCAACCGCCTAGGGCTAAGCGTGCTCCCCACACTCTTCGCCGGTGGTCCTCCGTCTGGCGCACAGCGACCTGCTGGCTGCATGTCATCATTCCGCAGAGCTGCAGTGGGACACTGTTCCCTCTCTCTCGCTCTGTCTGTCTCCCTTCCTCTCTGGACCACAGGGTCTATTAGGCCTCCCCCACCGTCTCGCACCCTCAGTGGTGTTGCGAATGCCGTGACACAACCGGACCTCGAGGTCTTGTCTCCTGTGCTAGCATGGCGAACAATCGGGTAAAACCCAAGCGTGGCGAAACGTGTAAGTTCAAGTCTCCCGAAGGGAGCAGACTAAGAAAAGAAGCTCTAAATCATGCTGGCCGAGCTCTTCTGCTTCACAGCACCCTCTCTCCCTCTCAGGATGAAATCCTCAGCGACACAGCACTAAGTTGCTGCAGAGGCACAGTGGCTTCGTCACGGGTCTCCTTGAGCTTGCGGAACAGAGTAGCCTTCCACGACTGACTGAGAAACTTCAGAACCTGATCTAGCTCGCAATGCAAACTATCACATCTATGACTCAACACATCAGGTTCGAGCGCCAAGAAACGCGCGACCCTGCAAGCTTGTGAGCTTCAGTACAGCGCACCAAGCATCGCGAAACCCACAAACTCCCTGCTATGAATCTTGAAGCTGTGCACTGGGCTGTTATTCTCAGAAAACAGGCCCCGCTAGCCGTCTGAAGCTCAGAAGCCATGAAGCTCCAAAAGCTATCCTGACTAAACGGCAGAAGCAACATTGAGCTCTTGATTCCCAAAAGCCCGAGGGCACCACACATATGGCAGCGCCGTCAAGACAATGCGTCTAGAACCCCAACGAAATCGCTGCTAATTTCAGTATCATCGCTGTGTTGCTTTGTGGGTACTAGTCAGGACCATCTGCAGGGCTTCGCGTGAAACCCTTAAACCCCGAATCAATCCCTACAGTATAAGCCTTCGAGCCCTTCTCAACCGCTATACAAATCCTGCAAGTTTGAAGTACCCCAAACCTGAAGCCATGAAATGCGCCTAAACCCGCCTTGAAATGCCGCTTTCCGCCAGCGAAGCCCAGGGATTCGAAAGACCTTCCCAGTCCGCTGACCTCTCAGCAGAAAAGGGCCCATGTCTTTAACACTTCAGAGTTTGGCTACTTCTCCAATGCACTTCCGAAATTTCTAGTCTAGCACTCAGTGCGCGTCTTCACGCCATATTTACACTGGAGGCTTCTAGGGCTCATGGAGGGCACTTTGGAACTCGCAACGTTTAGAATAGGCCCCTGACAGGGTTCGTGTACAGTGGTAACAGTTTTTTTTTTTGAGGGCCCTTTTCCTCCCTGCTACAGTCGGAATACCTAGTAGGTAGAGCCTGTTATGAGGACCTTCGAGGGCAACAGAATGAGGATTGGTTAGTGGTAATTAGGGTTCAGGACTTCGGGCTTACAGGATTTAGACGGCTTTGCGGCTTTAACACGCCTAGTTAGACTTATTCACACACAGCCAAGCTCGAGGCCACTGACTTCAGGTGTTTCTTCCAGAGCCGCTTGGATATGAAAGCATCGTCTCCTACGCGCCACGAAAGCGTGAGAGACCAGGTAAGGGCTCGGGATCGCTTTGTTTTGCGATATTCTCCAGATCCCCATGCAACCCTAAAAGCGTGCGACCCAAGAAGCCCCAGTAACCTAAAAGGGCTGCCCTTGCAATCATCGGCTCGGTGGCTGAGTTGGGGAAGCTAATGGACATGTCAGTGGCAAATATGACTTAGCCCGGAGAAGCCTGACCCTCTAGTGTTACATTAACTCCACTACCGAGCAAATACGAATGAAGTTCTGCAAGAGTCCGGAAAAAAAGCTTCGTTTCTTGAAGTCTCTTCCACTTCGACACTTGGACCTTGAATAGAGGGCGAAGGGCCATCAGACTCGTGACCTTGCAGGCACTCGACCAGGTTTTCCCACTACCTATTGCATCCGATTGCCTATTGCACTGGTGTGCTCCAAGTCAAGCTGGTGCCGAGCTTCGTGAATCCTCAAAACCCGTCGATGGTAGTGGTACTTTGCCCATCACAATGCAAGGGTCTTGAGGCAGGCCTTTCATGGTTCTTGTTTCTGTAGCATTTATGAACGTCATGAGGTCCTTCGCGGCCGCCCATCTCGTCTTTGATCAGCCGCTGGCGCTCTTCGCTGAGGCCTGAGCTGAGGCTCTCGGACTCCTAGCAAGAAATGAGGATGGCGGGGCGCTTCAGAACTGAGGTTCGAGATTTTTGGGGGGTGTGCGGAGGCACAACCAAGAGTTCGGCCTGACCACTGCCGCGAAAACAACACTGAGCGTAAACTGTGGACCAGGATCACCCCGCCGAAATAGCAGTCCGATGGAGGTGGGCCCCCGGCGGATCACCACGCTGAAGATCTCTTCGCCTGAAACAGGTCGATATTCTGAAACAAGCGGGTGGAGAAGCACGGGAGCTTGGGCCCTAGACTGGAGCATGCAGCAGGCAGAACAGAAGCCGTGCGTCCAAGGGAATCGGATACAACCTTGATGCCGATGCTAAAATAAAGCGGTTCCTTGTTCGCAGAACCATATATTCATATCAATAATCTTCACTTTATGTTTATTCTTGTTTCAAGCGCCCTGAGCTGCTGCAGGGCCTGAGCCTCCGCTCGCCAGGCGGTTGCCGCGGGCGGGTCGCACACGGAGCACCTAAGTCTCCGGGGCACAGGCAACCGCTTCCAAACAGGAACATTTTAGGGCCTGCGCATAAACCAGCGAGAGACAGAGGGGAAGAGAGAAAGGGAGAGAGCTAAAACAAAAGGGGCTCAAGATGCACTCAGATCCTGCTATCTGATCATCAATCACATGTTCAGCCTGAACCTCCATTCCCACTCTGGTCTCGGAGCCGGGCTCCGCTGTTCGAGTCGCAGGTGATCTGGACAGTGTATGGAATCTGGCCTGGAAGGGCCCATCCACGAAGGTTTGGAGCGAACAGTTCTTAGCCCATTCGCTGCTCTCTGCCACCAGCTCCTTATTGCGGACTGCGCATCAACCAAAAGGCCTTCAAGTAGCCAGGCCAAGGATCACTCTGCGCTGACCCCGAACCAAAAAATCGATAACCCATGTGTCCCTCACAGGCAAGCCTTGCGAAGACTCAGCATGAAGCATGCGAGCAGCCTTGGTGAAACGGAAGCTGCTAGGAAGGGGACTCGCACCATCCACAGATACAGGAGCTGGAGAACTGTATCAGCTACGATCAGCGGCTGAAGGAACTTGCATTGCCCATGTGCTGAACAGGGGCTACCCCTATATCTACATTTAAGAATCAACGCACACATTTTAATTGCTACAATCTATATGGTTGAGCTTCATTGGGTCGTCCACTTGGTGTATGGTTAGTATCAAGTATAAGCGTAATGGTTAATTACCCACTCAGGGCGCTTTGTCACCCTACTTGCCCAGCAGCGGCCGACTCTCCCAGAACCTGAGGATTGGGCATTGGCTGCTGCACCGTGTGCAGTAGCAGCTGCATCGTTCGCTTCCGGCCCCTGCCACTTCAATTTGTCGGAAGTTAGTACAATCTGGCAGAAATCAGTACGAACCCTAAAGAAGCAACACTAGCAAATGTTGAGCCTAATAAACAAGGCCTGCGGTATCTAGTTGGGTAGAAGTTGATGATGATGGGACCACAGACGGGACGCAGTGAGTCAGAAGAACCAGGTACATTCCGAATGTTTCTGTCGTATGGCTTCTGCACGCCTCTGCAGCCTCAGCGCCCTACAAAGAAGACACGAAAGGCCCTAAAGCCGAAGCCACAGCTCAACTATGAAAGCCAAATAGCGCACTCGCAGTAGCTGCAGCAAGAATAGGAGCAGTGGATCTGACAATGACAGAGATCATGGCAGTAGCACTGCAAAAAGTCTTTGGTAGAGCCTCCAGTCAACCCAAACCTAAAGCTTTGCTGCAACGCAGCTGTGAAGGAAATCTGCTAAAACTCGGCATGTTCCTGACATCTCTACACTTCTCGAGCCTCGGGGCTTCAGCCCTTGACGGCAGAGATCTACAGCTTGATGCCCACCAGCTAAGCTAACTCACGCCACGAAAGCTCAGAAGCGCGAAGCTCGAAAGGATTGACTCCTGGAGCCTAGTTCAAAGAGTAGCCCTCCTAGCAACCTTTGTAGTACCCCTGATAGCATCCCATAGACAAAAGAGGGAGTCTCCGGGGAGTCGGGATTCTGGCTGAAGGCAGGCCTTTGATTTTGCGAAACTCCCGAAGCTTTCCGCACCTGCTCGGCATCTTCCTCAGCTGCTTCAGGTGCAGCAGCGGCCGGAGCAGATCCAGATCCTGCTGCCTGAAAGCACTTCGGGTAAACAGAGCTACTGCCAGCTTGAAGGCATGGCTTTGCATACGGCGCATACGGCATAGGTAGGGCTCCGGATTTGCGGTGTCCATGGGCGGGGCCTCTTATGCGATGCTGAGGCAAGCAAGCACAGGGTCCACGGCTGTGGCTCAGCATCAGTTTCCGCAAGAAAGTTAAAATGAACACACCATACTAGCGGCAGCAAGGCTACCTAGCAATAGTTGGAGTACTTCGTCAGGCAGCTCCGATTCTTTCGCGGCCTCCTGTCCCATGGGCTGCGGAAGCTTGCCATGCGCCTCACAAGCTACCGACTCTGCTGCTTCTGCGATTTTGGGTTGCTCTAGCAACTATGACGATGGTTGGTGCTAAAATATCATTGAACTGTCCAGAAGCAGAAGCATCACCCAACCCATGATCTAAGACACAACACGGCTCGTGCTCCAGCCTCAATTGTGAACTGCAGCTGCCATTCTCCGGTTACGGAGGCTGCTGGCGTTCCCCGAGATGCCTCACAAGCTCTCAGGACTAGGGTTCAGGTCCTCCAAATCTGGATCCGAGGCAGCCGGCACTTTACGCGGCAAGCGGAACTTTCGTGGAGCTGCATGGAACTCTCTTACTGTTGTAAGCAAGCATCTCATCATTAACAACTAACAGTGTCAGGCGACTTGGCCTGATTTCGTCGCTTTTTCTTGGAGAGTACACGAGGCTCATGGCAGCCTGTGCAGACACATCAAAGCCTAAACTCTGGGATGGAACATCTCTGCGCGACTTAAAAGGCCCGCCTTCCGGGGCGATCAAACCGTTCTTCCAGATGAAGAGCTTGCCGGTGTTCTGCTCCTGCCAGCTAAGCTAATTACAACTGTCATCTACTTCTACTTCTCTCGCTTTCTAACAGTGTTACTACTACCACGACAACGACGACCATCCTCACTGCAAGCAGTACTGGCACTGCCGCGACTATTTACGAGTGCCTTTTTTGCTGTTCTGTGTCAAACTGCAACTTTCAGCGGCCACGCGGCAGGCATAACGCAGCTGCGTGCTTTCTCTGAGCCGAGCTATTCAGTCGTGATCATAGCAATAGTCCCGACAACAGCAAGAGTATCGCTGCTGCGGACTGCTAACCGGAATCTCTGCAATCATGTCTCAGGTCCATGCTTTTTTAAGCATTAATAAATGGCACTCGTCGAGCAATGGTTCCGATTCTGGAAGTGTTGCGATTTGCCGGGGGGGGGGGGGGGGGGGGTTCTGCGCTACATGCAGTGCCTCAGCACTCATGGTACGCTTGAACCAATCATGTCTTGGCAAAAGCCTTCGTAATTCTGGGCGGATTAGGTGGTGAACTAGCTTCCTTCCGCGGGACCCTACAAAATGCTCCAGAAAAGCTGAACTTGCCCTTGGCAAGCTGTAGACCCTGCATATCGTGTCTACATGCATGATATGCCATGACGGAAGCATGCACTCCGTGTGACTAATTAGCGTGTGCCCGCTTCAATGTTCTCGGCTGTGGTTTGGACATGTGCGCCGAATCCTTTTATTGGATCAAGCTCGCGCCAGCAATGCTCCTCTGACTCTACGACTCAGTAGTTCAGCCCCTGAGTCCTGCGAACACACACCTGCAATACGATACGACCCTCATGACATGTTGCCGAAGAGGTGCGCAAAAAACACACCCGAAAGCCCGAGCCCCCGCAAGACGGCGGCCTCCTCTGGCGTGTCGAATTGCTGCGGATCGTTGCTTGGCCTGGCAGCGGTCCCCGAGCTATCTCAACCGAGTCGACCCTGAACGCGTGCAACCTCTGTCTTCGGCCGCAACAATATACACGAGTTCTGTCTGGGGTGCTGAGGCGGAATAAAAACTGCAAAGCACTGGAGCAAAGGCAGGCCCCTTATGCACGCTTGAGCCATCCGCATGGTTCAGGCGCCAACATCTGCCTACATGTCTACGACATGGTGCAACATCTCAGAAGCTCGAAGTGCTGTTTCCACAGAAACAGTCGTGTGGTATCTCCACGCCATCATCAACAACATCATCCATATGGTCCGTGGCATCGAGGTGGCTACAGCTCGTACAGAACACAAACCATTTGCGAACAGGATGTCGGGAAATCCGCGAACAGCAAGCCGTCATGCATGGGCCCTACTATAGGGGCCCTAATAATTAGAGCAGGATTTGGGGGTTTCTTGTTCTATAAATTTCATAAGGAACCCCAAGGCCCAAAATGGTAGTATAAGTTAATGATTTAGACCCCTGTATTACCCAGCCTCGGGAAGTCCATGAGGATCAGACGGTCCGCCTTCAGTGGAAGGTTGGGCACACGGAACCACCTGAGAAAGGGCGGAGAAGCAAAGCCCCGAAAGGACAGCTCAAGGATTTTGGGGGGGTGCTGAGGCTGAGTTCCAAGGGGTTCGGCAAGGGCGTCGGGCATGGGGGTGCCAGGTTCAGGAGGAGGAGAGCGCGGCTTTGTCTTAGCTTCGCAGGCTTCAATGTGGATTCAGTGTAATTCCGCTTGCGAGTTCGGGATATTATCTTTTGATGCTCACTGCGCGGTGTCCTACAGAATCACAGCAAAATGCAAGGCACGAGGTTGTTGGAAAGACCCCAAGAGACGCCGCCAAGCTTTGAAGGCTACTGCCGCCGTTGACGCAATTATTCAAAGTTCAAATGACCACCAACACACCATGTAGAAAGGTTCAAGATCAGGTCGAACAGAGTTGTGCGGATGTGCGGTTTCCACTTTGATTTGTCGACTTGGGTCTATTGTAGCGTGATAGGATGTGTAACAGACTGTTTTCTTGTCTGGCCCGCCGATGTTCTTTTCCAAGTGCATCAAGACCATCGTCCCGCGCACTTCACCGTGGCCATGCCCTGAACTCTGAACCCGAGGCTGCGACAGGGTCAGCGAGTAGCCTCTGCTCGACAGTACTGACGCTGAGCATCACAAAGACATCTCAAATGAAACAGAAGCACCTATTCGTACCGCCCTCGCTCCGGCCGGGAAGCAGTTCAAGCGACCACCTGCCATGCCGCGGAGCTGAAGCTCTTTGACCTCAGATGTCACAGCACCACCTTTCGAATCGGCAACCCTCAACTTGCTGCACTGTCATCACTGTGTAATGATCTGGACTCTATGAGTTCTATGCATTATATGAGAGCTATTAACGATCAGCTAAATATGAAAGCTCCTGGAAGGCTGCAGGTAATGCAAACAACTGGGCTGTTAAAAGGCAGCCCGGAGTAGTTGCACACATAATACCCTCTGTTCCTGGAGTTCCAAAGAAGCTCAATTGAAACTGCTTTCGATCCGAACATCAAGAGACAAGCATGAGAATGCAGTCGTGATTGTCGCAGCTCCGCTGCGCTAGATAATTCTGCCCACCAAGCTCCGCGCAACGAGTCCTTCCCGGGCGACACAACGGTCAACAATGTCGGCTTGCCGACCAAAATCTTCCCGGTTTAACCAGAGCTGTCTGCAGGCAGAACCAATTGCCAGATCGATGCATGCATGCACAGGGACCAAACATCCCAGTCCGGTTTGCCAGGGAGGTGCACCCAATTTCGGGCTGGCCCTCGAAATCTACACATTGGCGAAGGTCTTCGGGCGAGGGTGTCAGGACAGCAGCGGCTGCAGGTCAGATGCTAACGGGCCGCAGTCTCCCACCGTTTAAGGGCCCAGCTCCTGTCGCCCTTTAGGGCTTGGAGTTTAGGGTCAAACCCCGCGACACATGACCTCCAGAGCGCAAGGTCTTCGCCCATTTACACAAAGGAGCACCAACAAACCATTGGCGCAACTTCTCTCTATCATCAGGCTGTTTTTTTTAGGGCTACGGATTTGGGCTTCTGGAATTCTTTCTGGAAGAGGTTGCGGCCCACAAGCGACCCGTGGCCTGCTCCAGGCTCCAGCAAGCAGTAGCTCTTCCCGTTGGAGCCGTAGAGCTCTGGCACCTGAGAAGTCCAAGGCTTCTATGGCGTCCCAGTGGCCCTGAAGGGCCAGGGCACCCTTTTGCAGCTGGAGCAGGTGCAGCGCGACAAGCAACAGCGCAATCATCATTTAGCAAACTCAGAATGCATGGTCTCCGTGACTTACTTGTACTCGGCATATGCTTATGAACCTGATCCGACGACTCCTGAGCCCCTGCACAGCATGACGCAAGTTGGTTGCCGAACTACGCCATTTAAGCCCAATCCCAAGCCAGCTCCGAGTTCCATGGCCCCTGAAAACCCCAAAGGCCCAAAGCCTCAGCCCAAACCACGCCATTCTCATGACCCTAGACTAGATCGGGAAG